>CM021716.1:13912048-13926375 GCA_011074415.1 Stictonetta naevosa
GGGGGGCCCGGGGCGGCCCGTGTGGGGCCCGGTGGGGGCGAGGGGCGGCCCTCGGGAGGGGTGGGGGGGTCTGAGGGGGGCCCCCGGTTGGCTTCAGGGCCGGGGGGCGCCCGGTTGTCCCTGTGGGAGCCGCTTTGAGTATGAGGGGGGCTCTCCCCGTGGCACCGTGGGGGTCCTGGGGCAGGAGACCCCCCCCCCCGGTGGGCTGCGAGGGGTCGAGCTGAGACCCCAAGCGCTCGGTGTCCCGGTGGGACCCTCCTGCTACCTTTGGGGGGGTCCCTGGGCGGCAGGGGAGCGGTGCCGTCCCCGCGTCCCCTCCCCAATATTGCCCTCGGCGCACCTGGGGGTACAACCAGGGACCCCCCGGCCCAGCCCGGGTTGGTTTTGGGGTGGGGGCGCGATGGTCCCCGGGTGTCCCCAGCTCTGCGGGACCCCCCCCCCCAATCCTTGAGGGTTCTCCCGCAGGGTTTTTTGGCGGAGGGCAGCCCGGCAGCCGAGGTGGGTGACGCTACACGCACCGCGCATCAACAGCTCCCGCAGACCTCGCCAATAAACCGACGTCGTCAGCCTGAAAAACGCCTCGGAGAGGGTCTCGCCTCTCCGTCGGCAGCTCCGGGATGAAAAAGGGCTCGGCCCATCTGTCTCCGCTAATTACGGCCGCCTGCCCCCCCGTGCTTGCGGCTCCCCCAGCAGCGTGGAGCCGCTGCGCCCTGCGGGAGGAGGACGAGGGTGCACGGCGGAGCCCTGGAGAGGGGCAGGAGGGCTCTGCGGGCCCCCGAGGCTCCTGCAGGGCTGTCCGAGCTCGCCGTGCGGCCCATCTGCCTCTCCTCCTTCTTCCCCCCCACCCCCCCCAGTCGTTTTAATTCCCTGGTCGGGAGGAGAGGAAGCAGCTCGGTCTCTCCCGGCCACCTCCTCTGCCGGCAGCCCCGTTTCCTCTGCCGGTGGAAGAACAAAGGGACGCTGGCAGGCAGTCAAGTGGCTCTCGGTGGGCCAGCCCTGCCCGCCTGCCAGCCCTCGCGGCTCCCAGCACCCGGCTCCTCTCCTGCCAGCCTCCCTGCGGCGTTGCGGGAGCACGGCCGCTCCCCCCGGCTCCCTCCTGCACCCCGGGGGAGCTGCCGGTGGGTCGCCGGTGCTGGGTTCCCAGCCCTGCATCCCGTCTGGATGGAGAGCTGTGCGGGGACCTGCCTGCTGCCAGACCCTTCCCGGCAGCAGCAAGCGATAAGCTGGGCTTGGGGGTGGTTCTCTGATTTATTTTTGTATTATTATTTTTTTATCATTGTCGCCTTTTGGCCTTTATCCCCCCAGCAGACAGCTCCCAGACTCACCCACCTGGGCAGGCAGCCGAAATCGAAAGCCCCCAGTCCACGCGTGGTGCCCTCAGGCCACCATGCCCTGCTTTCGCTGGATGCTCCCTGCATCCCTGAGAGCAGAGAAGGGAATTTAGCTTTCCTTAAACACGGGAAACCGTTGATTTCCCCAGCCCCGTGGCTCGCTATGGCGTTTACTGAGCCTGGGGCAGCAGTAGAGGCACAACGCCTTGGGTGCTGCGCTCAGGAGCCTCACGAAGAGCCCCGGCGGTGGCTGTCTCTGTGCAGAAACCCAGCCCGAGCTTGGGAGCGTCCGGCACAGCGAGCCCTGATGGGCGCGCAGGAGCTCCTCCGAGTTACAGATTTGCAGTCACTTGATTAAAATCCATTTTGGAAAAGAAGCCGGGGAGCTGAGGGAGGGGGGATTACGGGGAGCCAGCTCGTTTGGCCGTCCCCGCTGCTGCAGGAGGTGCCGGCTCGCTGTGGGTCTGTCCGAGGCAAACCACGGCGTCTGCTGTTCTCTGTGGCTGTCGTTTCGGTGCATCCGCTCCCGAGCACGGTGTGATGGGCGAGCTGGGTGTTACATTTCCCAGCCCACAGCAGAACTGGGGCGTCAGGCCGAGCTGCTGCTGGGTGAGCAGGGGCCAAGCTCCGTGCCCTGCAGCGCCCCGGCTGCTGTTCCTCCCGTCCAGAGGAGTCTTTGCTCCCCAGCTGCTTCGTGTCTGCTTGCTGAATTTAGAGGCAGGTGCTGGGCCGCTGTCTCCTCGCCCCAGAGCCCAGGATTCCTGCCCCACGGCAGCTCCTCTGCACCGGTGAGAGCAGCCATTTCATCCTGGGGCTGAGAGGGATGGACGCAGACGGATGGCCCCGCTGCGGGAGCACAAGGAGAGCCACGCTCGGGGAAGGAGGTGGAGAGCACAGCGTCCTCCTGGCTGCCGGCTCACGAGACACCGATCCCTCGTTTGGGATTGTCCCGGGGGCAGCAGAGGCGTGGGGGGGGATCCGGGGCAGCTGAACCTTGTCCCCTTCCTCTGGTCCCGGGGTCAGGCAGGGAGAAAAGCCTCTCCGGCACCGCTGGGCTGAGGGCACCGGGGATTTGGGAGGTCCCCGTGGGGTGGGCAGCGGGGAGCCAGCTCTGACTCTCAGTGGGATTCGAGCCCACAGGGGAATAGAGGAGCGGAGGAGCTGCCGGGGAGCTGGCGCAGCAGGGCTTTCGAAAGAGCCTTTGATGTGAGATCTGCTACAGAAGGCTGTTAGGGAAACTAAATCAAGGGTAAAGTCCTCTGATGTATTCAGGAGTGATGGCAGTGGGACGGGAGGGTCGCTTCGGGGCACAGGAGCGGGGTGATCGTGGGGAGCGCGTGGCTTGCAGCCCTGATCCTGCCTGGATCGGGCTCCTCGGGCCGTGGGGGGCTTTGCTGGCGTGGTGGGGGCACTCCTCAGCACCCCGGAGCGCAGCCAGGCCTGGGGGTTCATCCTTCCCGGTGCTGGGAGCAGGGTGGCAGAGAAGAGAGCTGGAGCAAGCGGCTGCCTGAGCACGCCGGGGCTGCGGAGAGCCTGGGGAGGTGGGCTCAGAGCAGGGCGAGACGCTGGAAAACACGGACTTTTTTTTTTGGCAGGATGGGCGCAGAGGGAGCAGGATCCGTCCCCAGCACCCGCGTGGTGCTGCGCGGGCTGAGCACAGCCCGGCCGCCGGCTCGGCAGGGCGCAGGCTTTTCCTGTTTGCACAGCACCTCGCACGTTGGGGCTCCCTGCGCCGCCGCTGCGCGCTGCCACGCTCTGCCAGCGGCAGCCTGCGGTCGCGAGACGTTTCCTGCTGGGGTGCGCAGCTGCCGAGTGGTCACGGGAGCTCAGCGCCTTCTCCTAAAGCGCCTGTCCCCAAGCTGTGTGCGGGGTCCCATCCTGCTGGGCCGCAGTGAGTGGTGGGCAGAGCCGGTGACGTGCCGGGCTGGGCCGTGGCTTTGAAGCAGCTGTGAGCAGCTCAAACGCCGAAGCTCAGAATCTGAAGCGCCGTGCGGAGGGGAGGCAGGCTTTAACCGCCCGACACGGGGCTGCAGCGGGTCCTGGTCGCTCCCCGAGCGTCCCAGGGCCCGCAGTGGGAAAAGTTTCCCGTGCCGTCCCTTCCTCCAGCTGGAGCAGAGGGGCCAAGCCGCGCATTGCAGCCGGCGTCTCCCGGCCGCAGCGTGCCAAGTGTGGCAGAGACCTGGCTGCTCCCCAGAGCCGCCCGTGTGCGCCCGTCTCAGCCGCAGGGCTCCGCGCTCTCCTCTTTGCTTCGTCTTCTCCGAGAGCCCCCCCGGTATCTCTGGGGAGGCTCCAGGAGCCGTGGTGGCCGTGCTGTGGGGTCTCCCGAGGCGTCACCTCCGCGATGCCCCGCTCGGAGCTGAGACGAGGCAGGATGCGGCCTGTGCCGGCTGCCGCTGCTGGCCGCTGGCTGTCCGCAGCGTCAGGGGCTCTGCCTCTAGCCAGAGGATGCTCTGCCTTACTAATGGCTTTGAGATCTCGTTATCGCCTCGCTTGGGGACGGCGGGGGTGAGGAAACGGTTGCTCATACTTGTCTGAGGCTGGAGGAAGAAATCTCCTGGGAGCCTCTCCGGCGGAGGAAGTGCTGGAGATGAGGATGCCATCTCCGAAGGGCTGGAGCCTTTTTGTTTCACCGCTGCCGTGGCAGGGGGCAGCGCGGCGTGGTGGGCATCCCACGGCCCCGTACCACGGAGCAGGATGAGCCCCATGTGCGACCAGCACCTTCCTGGCTCGGGGGATGGATCCTCTGGGCTGGCGCAAGCAGCTCCGTGGGGTAACCCCTCTCTCCTGCGGCCAGGGAGCTGCCCACTTGGAAATTCTCCCCGAGGCCGGGTTTTAAGAAGGTGAGGTCTGTGCCAAAGGGTCTGCTGCGACTCCAGCAGCACCAGCGGTGCGTTTGGGTTCGCTCTGAGCTGGCTTTTTCAGTGCTGCCGCGGGAAGCAGGTGCCCCAAGGGTTTCCCATGCGAGAGGGTTGTTGGCTGCTGCCTGGTCCCGGGGGCTTTGGGTGCGGAACCGAAGCGTGGAGGGGACGAGGGGAGAGCGTGGCCTCTGGTTTCCGCAGGTAGGGTGAGGGCAGTAGCCGGCTGTGCTCGTTTTCATCACTGTGCGGGGTGAGGAAACCGCGGCCGCAGCCTCTTCCCTTTTCCTGCAGCAGGGAGGGGAGAAGGGTGGGCGCGAGGTGCCCCCTGCCTCATCCTGCACCGCCCTGGCACCGAGCTGAGCTCGGGGGCAGCACGGTGCTGCCTGCACCAGCCATCCTGGCCTTCCTCACGTCCCTGCTGCCGGCGTCCCCGGCACGGGAGCGGCGCCAGGCGGGGCTGGGAGCAGGCTCAGCGCCTGAGAGGTTTGTCCTGGAAGGAGGAAACGAGAAAAGGCCAGATTTGCTGTTCCAAAGTCCAGGGCTGCGGGGGGACCGGCTGAGCTGGTGCTGATGCTCTCGGAGCCTGGGGCCCCGGTGGGGAGCTTTTTGCTTTCCGTGGAGTCCAAAGCTCACCTCCCCTCCCCGAAACAAACGGGGCAGCGGGGTCCCCTGCGCTGCGGCGCGATGCTAAACGGGGGCAGGCTGCAGTGGTGGGCGAAGGGGGACGTGCAGCAGCCTGCCGTGACGAGCTGCTGGAGAAAATCCTGCCCTGGGTGGGCTCAGGGGGTGCTGGCCCTGTCCCCAGGGGTCCTGTACCCATCCCACCACACCACGAGCCCGTGCTGATGTGTCCTGCCCTCCGTGCAGATGCCGTGGTTTGGGTTTTCCCTCGCCCCTGGGCAGTGACTCACTGCACCCTGCTTCGGGGAAACCACCGCGGCCCATGCGCTGCTGGACGAGGCAACAGGTTTGTTTTTCGAGACCCGAGCGGTTTTCAGCCAGAAAAACAGGTTCTCGGGCTTTTTTGGGGGAAGTAAAGAAGCAAGAGAAACGTCTGCAGCAGTTGATCGTTGCTCCTAGGTTTCAAACCCTCCCTTGCTGTTAATTAGCAGCTGCCACAGGCACCCGCTCTGCCTTTTTATGGCCGCAGCAGCCGCAGGAGAGGGACGTGGCTGTTCCTGCGCCCCGGCAGGGAGACGGGGTGCTGGCAGCAGCCTCGGGACCCCGCAGCCCTAGACCTGGCTCTGCAGGCTCCATCCTGCAGCGACAGCAGAGCCCTCAGCATCCCGCACGCTGCGAGCCCTCGGCTCTGGTTCCCGTGCCCGCAGCCTTCTCCCAGCCCCGGGTACAAAGCCGAATTCTCCGGGCTCTTCGTGGCCGTGCACGGCTCCCGGCGCGGCTGTCGTCTGTCCAGCAGCCAAGTTCTTCCAGCAAAGCCGCTGCTCCTATACGGCAGCTCCGGCTGCGAGATTCCCCAAGAAGGTCACGCAGGGAGCAAGGGAGGGACCGCGGGGAAGGGAGGAAATTCCTCCCTTGCTCGTGCCGGGGGAGTTATATTTAGCCCTGGGGTATCTGTCGGTGCTGTGGAGCCTGTGGTGTGCGCTGCAGGACGGGGGCTGCCCGGGGCAGATGCGGCCAGCGCTTGGCACCGTCTCTCCCCGTCGCTCCTGGGCACGGTTTGGCTCCTGCCCAGCGGGCTGTGGGGCCAGCAGCGTGTGAGGATGGAAACCTGCCCCGGCTCGTGCCCTGCCGTGCGGAGCAGCCGGTGCTGGGAGGACCCATCCTGCCCACCCCAGGGCTGCTCCCGCGGGGCTGGAGGCAGCCCCGGTCTGCAACAAGAGGTGCCGGTGGGCGGCTCTCCCCCAGGCTGGGGAAGGAGGCTGCTGCAAAACCCCTTTGACTCAGGGCCACGTGAGCTCTGCCGGGGTGACCGGTGACCGTCACGCCCGTCGGCAGCCTCACTGCCAGGTGACAACCTGACCCGGCCCGCGTGGCCGTCCGGCTGGCCCGGGGCCGTTTGCGTGGCTCCGTTCCTGGTCACGAGCCGCATCCCTCCCTCCTTTCTCTCCCCAGGTATGCTGGAGGATGGGAAGAAGTTTGATTCCTCCCGCGACAGGAACAAGCCGTTCAAGTTCGTGATGGGCAAGCAGGAGGTGATCCGGGGCTGGGAGGAAGGCGTCGCCCAGGTACCCGCTGCCTCTCGGAGCGCGGTCGCGCTTGCGGGGCTTCGCGGAGCCGCAGCGTGGGCACAGATCGCTGCGTGCAGCTCTTTATATTCCCACCCCGTTCTGTGTTTTCCACCCCTCCGCGCTGGGAGGCGTGGGTGTGAATATCACCTTCTGCGTTGCCACCTGCCAGATGGCAGGAACGGAGCAGGGCCGGGCCTGAGAAACACCTACGGCACGCCGGTGACTCAGCGGTGACATTTCTCTACTGAGTCAGCTCCGAGCGAGCTCCGTGGGGAGCGCTCGGGCCCCCAGCTCCGAACAGAGACGGCTCCCGGGCGGCGAAGCCCACGCGGAGGCAGGGAGGGATGGAGGGAGGCAGGGAGGGATGGAGGGAGGCAGGGAGGGATGGAGGGAGGCTGCTCGGCACCGTTTGGCCCCAGCGTGCGTGACTGCGGCGGGCTCTGCGTGGCTGGGAGCCGGCGCCCACGCTGCCTGCAGCACGAGGATGCTGCCGTCTGTAGGGAACGGTCTGGCAGTCCCTGCCTGTCCCCGAAAACATGTGCGTGAAGGACACGGCTAGCCCTGCTCCGTCTGTGGCAGCCCTGCTCCTTTTGCAGCCTGTGCTGCCTGCCTTTCCCTTCTGACGGTCTGCTCGCTCCCCTTCTGTCCCCTCTGCCCCTGTCCTTGCTCAGGGAGAGCAGCAGAGGCAGGTCTGTGTCCCTCTTGCTGCCGCTCACGCAGTGTTTGCTCATCTGACATCCTTGTCTCACCCCCCCTCCCAGATGAGCGTTGGTCAGAGGGCGAAGATGACCATCTCCCCAGATTACGCCTACGGCTCTACTGGCCACCCAGGGATCATCCCGCCAAACGCCACTCTAATTTTCGACGTGGAGCTCATGAAATTGGAATGACCTACCCCAACACCCTGTCCTCGGGTAAGGAGGGGGCTGCTGGGGCTGGGGAAAGACTCAAGGCCCCCGTTTTCTGCCGTGGGGAGGTGGGATGGAGGCGATGGTGGGCTGTGAGAAGGATGGGGCAGGTGTCCGGCTGTGGGAGGCTCGGTGATTTGGGGATCACTCTGGTGATACAGGCAGAGTTTCCAGCAGGCTCATGCCTCAGGGACGTTCTGGTGCTGGCTGAAGGTGCCTCACCTCCCTCGCCTCGCGTCCCCGCTGCCCCTTGCGCCTCTTCGCCACCACCGCGTGGGTCCTGCGGTGCAGGCAGGATGGGGCCGTGCTCCGGGGTGCCTCGCTCAGAGCCAGCTCCCCGCCGTCCTCGGGACTCGACTTCTGCTGTGAGCAAGCCCTGCGGTTCGCAGCGAGACCTCGATGAGCGTGCTCCTCCCCCTGCAGGGCTTTGTCACGGTGCCTCCTCTCTCCCCCCAACAGGTTTGGCACATGGAGGAATCCAGAATCTCAGCTTCAAGAAGAGTGCACATGACTTTGTACGGAGCTTTTCCTGATAGTCCACTACACTCATTGTATAACCTTACACCTTGATTGAATGCCTTTGGTCACTAAGCTTTGCGTCTGACTCTTCCTCCTCGTATCGTGTTTTTACGTCTTTTTAAACTATACGCCGTAAACCTCAACTCTTTTTCGGGTCAAGTTCTTAATCTTATTTTTGTTCCAGGTGTAGACTGCGTTTTACCGGTAGCGCGCAGATGGGCTGACCTTAGACAGGAGTCATTTGAACAAAAGGAAACCCGTTAGTTACTTGTTTCGGTGCAGATCTCTGTGGTGTTTTCAAACCAGAAATTGCTGCTGCTGCTGCAAAAGCCATAGCAGGGTGAGGCTGGCGAGGCTGAGCGGATGCGGAGAGCGAAGTAGTGCTAGGATTGTGTGTAGTTACCCTGCCTGGAACCGGGGCGCCGAGGAAGCAGCGTGTCCTTTCCCTGCTCTCCGGGGGAAGCGCAGCATCGCCGCGGGGCTGCTCTGCCCCTGCTTCCCCTCCCAGCTCCTCCTCACTTGGCCGGCTCGTGGTGGACCCGTCCCCCAGCCCGCTTTCGGGTGTGCGGAGACGGGGGTCCCGTCGGAGCTCCGCCACGCCCGAGAAATTCAATAACTTACGTTGAGCTTTCTTTTTTTTTTTTTTTTTTTTTTTTTCAAAAATAAAAAATCGGCAGACAAACGGAAGGTGCTGCCTGCAGGGGAGGTGGCGGGGCTGGTGGGGTCAGCTCGCGAGGAAACACCCCCGTCCCCCCCTCTCCCCTCTGGAAAGGAACACATCAGACCCCGGTTGTCCCCGGTCTGAGCACGCCTGACCGTTCTCTCCTGACACCTGATGCTGGTCATCGCCGCTTGTCTGGTCTCATGCGATGCGTAGCTTCCCCCGCTGCTGGCCTTTCTGCCCCTCCCTCTGCCCCGCGTAGTGATTTGGTAAGAGAAATTGCCGCCGTTCACTTCCTTCTCCACCGCATAAAGGTATCAAGTTTTATTATTGCAATAAAAACGCTTTATGCTGGCTTTTCTCAGCCCTGTGTCTCGGAGGTTTTTCCTGCTCGCGGGGGGTGCCGGGGAGGGCCGGCCTCCTGCCCCGTCCCCTCGCCGTGCCGTGAGGCTGGGGCGCTCGGCTCTGGGGTGCAGAGGGAATAACTCGGCCCCGGGGGAGGCGGCGGCGTCCTGCCTGGCTTCGCATCATCGCCTTACCACAACCCCACTGAGCATTGCCCTCGGCATCCGGCCTCGGGGCTGCGACTCGACGCCTCCGGGGAGCACGGAGGGCAGGCGGCTGCGTGCGCCCAGGGTGCCCCCCGAACTGATGCCTGCCTGGTTTAGCAGGGGCTTTGCCCAAGCCATGCCCGGGGCAATGCTGTGGTTCCTCACCTGCAAGGACAGGGCTCGCAGCCCGTCGCTTTGGGTCTTTTCTGCAGGAGCTTTGCACGCTCGGTGGCGGGGGAACGTCCTGCGGCTCGGGGTGTGGGCGCTGCTGCTCTCGCTGCCTGCGTCGGGGCCGGGGAGCCTGGTCCTAACCACAGGGCATGGGCTGAACACCGAATTAAAGGCTCCAGGTCCCCGCGGCCGGCGCTCAGCTCCCTGCTGCCTCGTGCCAGCGCCCGGCTCCCCCGCAGACGGCCTTTGCCCCGTTTGCCGGGATCGATAACGTGGCCGGGGCGAGTCCCCGAGGTGGAGCGGGGCCGGTGGGAGCCACGTTTGGATTCCAAGGGGGACGCGGGGAGGCTGGAAAAGGCGCTGGAGGGAGCTGGTGCCTTTGGAGAAGACGCGGCGTCCGCAGGCTGGGCTGCCACCCTCTGGGCTCCCGGGGCCCGCAGCACCCGGTTTGGGAACGTTTTCACCCCTCGGGATGGATGTTCCTGGGTGTCCTGGTGTGCGGGGCACACGCGAGGGCACAGGTTTGGGGCCACCCCATGCAGATGGGCCGGGCCGTTGCTCTGGGACCCCCAGCCCCAGCTCACCAGCACGGGGTGGGGGATGAAGCGTGGGGGCCGCCCTCCCTCTGCTGTGACCGCACCTGGGCGGAAACTCCGGGCCAGCTTGGGTTTCTCTTCCTGCAGCCTTCTGCCTTAATTATTAACCGGTGCCAGGCTGTGCCGAGGCCAGAGATAAGGCAGCGCCCACAGGGGGCTGGGAGGAGGAAGGGGCTGGGGGGCCAGGAGCTGCTTGGGGCTGTCCCTGTCCTCCTGTCCTGCTGCTCCCGGCCGTTTGTCCGGGGGGCTGTGTGGCCAGGGGTGGCGGCTTCCTCGGAGGGGTGGCACTGTCCTGGGATGCTGCTGGCTGCAGATGGCACTGGGGTCATGGAGAGCGTGTGTGCGTGTGTGCCCGCCTGTGCCACCAGCAGCGTGTCCCTGGGCTCTCCCTGTGCCCCCTGCAGTTGCAGCCCGTGCCAGGACCCCTCCAGCCCCGTCTCCGTGCGGTGTCCGGGGCGGGCGCAGCCGTCCTGCCTGCGGAGCCGTCCTGCCAGCAGGATTCCTGGCGGTGCCGGCAGCCTCCCTCCCCTGGCACTTGCTCCTGGCCCCGTTTCTCAGCCGTGGGGCCGCTCCCGTTCTGGGCACGGCCGGGCTAAAAATACCTCCAGCAGATAAATGAAAACCACCGCCGGTAAATAAATCGCTTCCTCCTGGCCCGGCGGGCAGGGCTGGGACGTGCCCGGCTCCTGCTGGCCCCGTTCCCGGGCCGGTGCCACCAATACTGGGCACCCGCGGGCCCCCGCTCCTGCTCCCCGAGGACCTGGGGACATGATGGCATTGTGTGGGTCAGGGCCACATGGTTTGGGGGCCGGGGCGACGCAGGAATGTCCCACGGCAGCGGGACACCCTCCGCCCCCGCTCCCTGACTCACCGAGCGCGGCGCTGCCTCAGTTTTCCCAGCTGTGGCACGGGCCCACGGGGCCGTCACGCCTGGCATGGGGGCTGGAAGGGTGTGGGACGGGGCACGTCAGCCCCACGCGCCCCAAACTGGGGTCACGGGAGGCAGCCACCCACATGGGGCTGCTGGTGGGGGCACCCCCTGCGCCCACCCCGCACGCCGGGGGCACGGAGCCGTGGTGACCCCAGGCTGGGGCATGAGGACTGCGGTGGCACCGAGCTGGGCGCCGGTGGCACCTCGGGTGGCGATGCCAGGAGGGGTGGGGGCCTCTGTGGTGGGCGCAAGGGTGCACAGCCCCAAACCTGCAGCACCCAGCGTGGCCGGATCCACGGAAAGCTGTCCCCATCCCCGTCCCCTTCCCCCTGTGCTTCTGGCTGGGGGTCAGCACCCCCCAAGCCCCCATAGCATCGGTTCTCCGAGCTGCGTTGCCTTCACCTTCCTCTTCCTCCTCCTCACCTGTGCCCCACCTGGGGGTGGTGGCAGTCAGCTGAGGCCACCAGGCCCCTCCCTGGGCCAGGCACGGCTATAAAACCCCGGGGCCAGGCACGGGGCAGTGCGCAGGAGCCGGAGCTGATCGCAGGTGAGGCAGGGGTGACCTGGGCTGGGGGGAGCTGGGTTGGGTCCCGGGGGGTTGGCTTGCCCCCACCGTGGGGGTGCCACCGCTGGGCAGGATCCTGCCGGGCTCCCACGGGGCTCAAGGGGCCGTGGGATCAGAGCGGGGTCTGGGTTTGGCCCCCACGCGCCGAGGTTTGGGTGACGCTTTTGGGGGCACCGCCGTGGGCACCGCGCGGGGACATTGGGGTGGAGGGGGCTGGGGAGGGGGGGTAAAGGCAGCGAGGAGCAGCTTTGCCCATGGGGACACCGCCCATGGGGACGTCTCCCTGCCACGTCTGGGGATGTTGGAACAGTCCCGACGGGTGCCCGGGGACAGCGGGACCTGTTCCCCACGGAGCAGCAGCAGCCGCCGGGACGCTCGTGCCCACGCTCGTGCCCGGCACGCGGCCGGCCGTGTCCCGGCTGCCGGGAGGTGACGGAGGCGGTGGCCCCGGTGACACGGCCCTGAGTCACGCCAGAGGCCGTGGGTGACAGCTGGGCACAGAGCCAGGCACGCCGGGAGAGGGGCGAGCCCCAGCTTTGGGGGGGAGGCAGCTGAGGTTGGGGCCGGCTCCTGCCCCGGTGCCAGCCCCATGGGACCACGCCTGGGGAGAGGCACCCTGTCCCCAAACTGCCCCAACCCCGTCCCCATTCCTGTCCCAGGACACGGGCGCAGCATCAGCGATGGCAACGCTCTACCCTTCGCTGGAGGACATGAAAGGCCACCAGGTCTTGCAGGTCAGTGTCAGCTCAGTGTCCCTGTGGGGTGGGGAGGGACTGACCCCGAGGGTGCCCGTGGGGCTCACCTCGAGCAAACCCCATCTCTCCCCAGGCTCAAGCAGCCGCCGGCGTCGGCACCCCCGCCACGACGGTGCTCACGGAGAAGCCGAAGCTCACCTCCGGCACCGGTAACGTGGGCTGTGATCAGCCCTCGGTGTCGAGGGGCTGTCTCAGTGGGGGGGGTCACCCACCACGGGGGGAGGCTCGGCTGAGACCCCCCCGCAGCTCAGCGCACGGGTAGGGGATGGGGCTTGGGGGTTTCTCCCCCCCCGGCTCATCTCGAGGGGGCTCTCTCCATGTCCCTTGTGCCGGTTGCTGACCCCTGGTCCCAGGGGGCTCCCCATTTGGGGGGGGGGGGGGTGGCTGTAAGCTGGCGACCCCGTGCTGAGACCGCCCTCGCTGTGCCCCACAGCACCGCCCTTGCTGTACCCCAACCTGGCGGAGCTGGAGGATTACATGGGACTCGCGCTCTCCAGCGAAGAGATCCAGAAAAAACTCTTCCCGGACAGCAGCACCGTAGGTGTCCGGGTTGGGGCCCCCACCTGCCCTGTTCTGGGACCCCCTGGCCACAGCATCGCTGCTGGGGGGTCCCCTCCTAGGGGGGTCCCCTCCCGCAGCCACATCCTGCCCGGCGCAGGGGCACGGTGTCCCCCGAGGGCTGATGTGAGGCCGGGAGCATTGCAGGGCCCCGTGCCCCTGCCGGCCCTGCTGAGACCTGGCTCCAATGCAGGCGCTGACCCCCGCCGGCCCCCTGCCAGGCCAGCTGGTCGCCCCCCTGAGCGGGAACAACGCGGGGCTGCGGCGGGCGGAGATCAAACCGGGCGTGCGGGAGATCCACCTCTGCAAGGACGAGCGGGGCAAGACGGGGCTGCAGCTGAGGAACATCGACCAGGTGAGGGGCCGGGTTGGTATGGGGCTGGGCACGGCACGGTGTGGTGCTCCACGGCATGGCATGGCACAGCATGGCACGGCACAGCATGGCACGGCACAGCATGGCATGGCACGGTGCTCCATGGCATGGCACGGTGCTCCAGGGCACGGTGCTCCATGGCATGGCACGGTGCTCCATGGCATGGCACAACATAGCACGGCATGGTGTGGTGCTCCACGGCATGGCACAGCACAGCACGAGGCTCCCTGGCATGGCACGGCATGGTACAGCATAGGATGACATGGCACAATGCTCCATGGCATGGCACAGCGTGGCACGGCATAGCACGGCACGGCCTGGTGCTCCATGGCACGGCACGGCACGGTGGGGCGCACCATGACACGGCGCACCATGACATGGCACGGTGCACCGCTGCACGGCGTGGCACCCCGTAGCGTGGCACGGCCACCCGGCCCCCGTGCCAGCCCCGTGCCATCGCTCCCCCGCTTGTCCCCAGGGCATCTTCGTGCAGCTGGTGAAGGCCAACTCGCCGGCCTCGCTGGTGGGGCTGCGCTTCGGCGACCAGATCCTGCAGATCGACGGCAAGAACTGCACGGGCTGGAGCAGCGACAAGGCGCACCGGGCGCTGAAGAAGGCGTCCCCGGAGAAAATCGTCATGGTGGTGCGGGACAGGTGAGCGGCGGGCGGCCGGGCGCACGGTGCCACGCGCGGGGATCGGTGCTGAGCCTGCTGTCCCCGCAGGCCGTTCCAGCGCACCGTCACCGTGCACAAGGACAGCACCGGCCACGTGGGCGTCGTGGTCAAGAAGGGGAAGATCGTGTCGCTGGCCAAGGACAGCTCTGCCGCCCGCAACGGCCTCCTGACCCACCACTACATCTGCGAGGTCAACGGCCAGAACGTCATCGGCATGAAGGTGGGGACGCGGCCCCGTAACGTGGCTGCCGGCTGCGAGGTGCTGCCCTGCGGCCCCTTGCGGGGTCTTTTTGGGTTCAAACAGCAGGATTTAAAGACTCAGAGCCATCAGGGTGCTGCCACCCCGGGGGAGGTGTGGGTTGGGGCAGTTGGGTTGTTGCACCACCGCTTTTTAGCCCTGTCACGAGTGGGTTTTGCACAACGGTGTGTGCAAAACACGCCTGGGGATGCCCCGTGCACGGGATGTGGCCAGGGCAGGAGCTGCGTGGTGCTGGGCGAGCTGCTGTGCCGGGGGGGGGGCAACCTCGCCTCCCACCACCCTCTCGCCCCCAGGATAAGCAGCTGACGGAGGTGCTGGCGGACGCGGGGAACGTCGTCACGCTGACCATAATCCCCGCCGTGATCTACGAGCACATGGTCAAACGGTGAGACCGCGGGGTGCCCGTGCCCCTTGCACCCCCCCCCCC
>CM021716.1:13926475-13970439 GCA_011074415.1 Stictonetta naevosa
AGAGCGCCTGGGGCAGGGCAGCGCAGCACCATCCCGCATCCTCGCTCTCCGCAGCAGGGATGGGGAACGTGCCCCCCCCCCCGCCTCCACGCTGCCTCCCCTTGTCCCAGGGTCCCCGTGTGTGTCCCCCCCGTGTCCCCTCGTGTCCCCTGCCAGCCGCCCTCGGGGCAGACGCCAAAGGCTGGCTCCAGCGAAAGCAGACACAGACCCAGCGACGTTTATTACAGCCACCACAGACAGCGAGTACAGGACAGTGGAAAACGAGAGGAGGGGGAGGGTTACAGCTTTTTTTTTCACTTCTGTATTTAAAAAATATATTATATAGATTTGTCTTTCAAATATAGCCGTTACATTTATTTCTCGGCAAAGCTTTGGCTAGTGGGACAGACGTGTACACAGATCCACAAACACACCGCACAAGGGGCTGATATCCTGGCTGCGTTCCGACCGCTTCTCCCCGGATATTTTACACGGTGCCCCCCCCCGGCCCCGCGGACAGGAGGGCGCGGGGAGGCTCGGGGCATGCAGGACACGGCGGGGACCAAGGCGAGTGGGCAGCAGCCGGGGCCCCACGAGCGTCGCCAGCTCCTGCAGCACCCGTGGGGGGGGGAACACGTCGTTAATTCAAGTCACGGAGGAGCCGCTGACATTCGTGGTGGGGGCCGGGGCCCGCGCCCCTCGGCACACCCGGGAGGGAGCCTGAAGCCTGGTGCCTCGCCGGCCCCCGCTGACCAACCTTTGCTGTCTTTGCTTTTCAAGAAAAAAAAAAAAGAAAAAAAAAAAAAGACAAAAGGCATTTTCTGGAGGCCGCCAGCAAAGCGGGGTTGTGGCCGGGGGGGGGGGGTGGGCGAGGGTGCTTGGCTCTGCCCACACCGAGGGTGCCCAGTCCCACACCAGAACCGGTGCTGGGACCCTGCCCCCCCGGGCGCTGCCGGCCATGGGGACGGCCGGTCCTCAGCCCCCCACCACCTGGGCCCCCTCCCCAGGGCTTTTGTCTTTAGAGAAGGAAAAAGTGAATCTAGTGCAAAGCAAACGAACGAGCGGTACGGGACCGACGGCGCCGCAGGTGGCTCAGCCTTGCTCTATCGCGTGAGGTATATCCGATTCCACCCGATTCCACCCGATTCCACCCAATTTCATCCAATTCCACCCAATTCCGTCTCGGTTGCCCGGGGGCTCCCCGCTGTCCCCCCCCGCCTGCAGCCGCAATTTGCCGTCACTGTGCGAAGCCGCACCCGGAGCAAGGACGGTGCCCGTGGGGGGGTGGGGGGGGGGATCCACCACGGCCCCACGCTGGCACCCCCCGGTGCCGGACGGCTCCTCGCCATCGCCCGCCCGCAGAGAGCTGTCCCCTGGGCCGTGCAGGGACATCCGAAAAGAAAGCAAGTGCAATGAAGTGACCCCCCCCCCCGGCGGGGTGCACAGGGCTTGGCCGTCCCGCGTGTCACCGCTCCTCCACAAACGGTCCTTGGCGTCCTTTGGGACAGAGGTGTCACAGCAGCGGCAGGTCCCCCCCCAACCCCACCCCGCGCCCCTTTTTGCCCCCTCCTTGGGGTTGCATAAGGAGCCGGAGCAGACAAAGTGCCCCACACCCCCCGGCAGCGGGGACAACGCCGGCACGGGGCTTTACAATCAGCGGTCGGGTCCGTGGGGGCGGGCGGGGGGCGGCGGCGGTGGTGGTGTTGGGGGGGGGGTCAGGGCTGGCCGCTGCCCCCGGGGGTGCCGACGGCGTGGCAGCCCATCCTGCGGATGGAGTGCAGGGCCACGGTGCAGCAGCCCCGCAGCAGCGAGCTGATGTTGTAGATGGGCTGGCCCTGGCGGCGCTGCGAGCGGCACAGCCAGGCCACCGTGGGCACCGCCGGCACCACCACGGCCAGCAGATCCACGATGAAGTGGCGGCTCCAGTAGCTCTTGGCCGGGGCGGCGTCGCAGCTCGCCTCCGCCGCCGCCTCCTCCTCCGCCGCGCAGGCGATGGCCACGGACGGGCCGGCGCCGTGGGGCTGCTGCACGGTGGGGTTGTTGCGGGGGGTCCCCGCCTCCGCCGGCACGGCCTCGGGGTCCGCGGCCGCCAGGTCCATGGCCCCGGAGGGGTTCGGGGGCTCGCAGCCGGGCGCCACGTCTTCCAACTCGGAGACCCAGGCGGAGGTGGGGCTGCCTAAGCTGCAAGCTTGGGACTTGATCACCTTCTCCAGGAGGGTGTCCAGGTCGGGCTGGCAGTGCGCAAAGTCCGTCTGGATGGCCCGCTCCTGCATGCAGCTGGCCTGCACGCCCGCCTCCACGCCGCCCCGCAGCCCCAGCAGCTTCTCGTAGGTGGAGCTGGGGGGCAGCCGGGCGCACGGCTCCCCTCCCTCCAGCAAGTCCGGGCGGCCGGGAGCCTCGTCCGCCCCCGCGAAGCCGCTGTCGGCCCCCTCGTCCACCGAGATGGTCTGCGAGCCGCCCACGTTGCGGTCCCCGGCCGCCTGGTCGCTCAGCTTGGTGTAGGTGGAGCTGCGGGTGAGGGAGCGGGCAGGGGACCCCCCCGCCGACTCGCCGGCCCCCTCCTCCTTCAGCGCCCCGTTCTGCGCGATCTCCATGCTGTGCAGCAGCGTCTCCAGCTTCTTGTTCTGGATGTTGATGTCCACGAAGTACTTCTGGAGCCCCTTGTCCTTCTCCATCAGGTTGTTCTTCACCGTGTCGATGACCTGCTTCAGCTGCTTGATCTCCTTGCGCGCCTCCTTCAGCGCCAGCTGGGCCTCCACGCGGTGGCACTCCTCCTCGATCCAGTCCTCCTGCATCCTCGACAGCTGCGTTTTCAGGTCCTCGATCTCAGCATCTCTGCAAGACGCAAGGGAGGGCGCGTGGGTGCACAGAGGGTCACCACGGTCCCTGCCGTGCCGGGCCGGGGCACCGCGACAGCGCTGGGGATGCCACGGAGCCGAGCGCTCGCGCGCCCAGCCATTACCGCGGGTGCTTAGCGCAGTGATTTAGGGTGAGACCACCCAGGAAAACCCACGGTGGGGACCCAGGGTTGGGTGCAGAGGCTCAGGGACCCTCAGGAGAGGTGCCCGGCCCCTTCCCGGAGGGGCTGCAGAGGGCTGCGTGGGGCCGGGCAGGTGCCCAGGGCGGGCGGGCGGCAGCTGGCGAGGCAGCGAGGATGCGCGTAAGCCCCCCGGAGGAGCAGATGGAGCTCCGCCACTCCGTCACGCTGAGATGGAGAAAAAACCGTGGGAGAGAAAAACCGGCGGCGAAGGGAAGAGCACAGTCACCTCCGGTGAGATTTACAAGTTCTGCAGCCCCGAAATCTGCTCTCCGGGTTGGCAACGAATTCGGATTGCACGAAAAGAGAACAGGGAGAGCTGCGCCTGCGATGCCCTGCAAGCCCGTGGCGCTCGGTGCCCCCCCGGCAGCAGGGTGGGCACGCACCCGAGGACGAGGCGTCACCGAGGGGACACAGGCAGCCAGGACGCACGGTCCTGCACCGCGCCGGGGCGGTGGCGCGGCGCTCACCTGTCCTGCAGGCGCTCCTGCGTGTCCTTCAGGCGAGCCTTGAGGTGCCGGATGCAGACCTCCTTCTGCTGGAGGGGCGTCAGGTACTGCTCCGGCGTCGGCGGCTTTATGCCGTGGTTGTCGCTGCACAGGTTGTACTTGGCCGAGCGCCTGCGGGGACACACGGCCGTCACCCAGCCGCCGGCGCGGGGCTCGGCGGAGGGGCTGACGTCTCTTTGGTGGGGTGGTGCCAGCCCCAAAATGTGCCCGCAATGAGCCCCGCGGGCAGGAGGGGAAGGGCTGCGGGCGGCGGGGCGGCCGTGCCACCCTGGGCACCGCTCGCCGGTGGCTCTCCGAGGCCCTGCACGAGCAGAGCGGGGCATTGGTGGTGCCGTGTGCCCAGAGCAAGCTTGCTGGGGAATACACAACGAGGATGGAGACCCCAGGGTGGGATCAGGCCCATCAGGGAGGGCCTGGAGGATGTGCAATGGGATGGCTCAGGACGGAGAGGGTCTGGAGAGCACACGGAGAGCAAGCCGGGGCACCCAGCACGTGTCGCGGGCTGCAGCAGCACCTGGGGGCCCTCCTTGTGTTGCCACCAGGGCAGATGAGGCTGGTGGCCCTGGCTGGAAGCCCGGGGCAGCTGGGCAATCAGGGGGCGGCCAGGGGTAGGAGGGGATGGGGAGAGGCTGCAGCTCCGTGGCCGCACGCCTGGGCTGGGAGGGAGCAGGGGGAGGCGCAGGGACCTGCGGGCAGCACGAGGAGCTCTCGCGGTGCGCTAGGATGGACCAAGGCCCCCGCACGTCACAGCGGGGTGGTGTGAGCCCTCTGCCCATCGCAGCAGCTCCGTTAGGGGCAGCCAGGCAGAACGGGACCTCGCAATGCCCGTGGCCACCCCACCCCTGCTCCGGCACCGTCTCCGTTCACCAGGTTGCCCCCAGGCCCGTCACTGCCTCCCAGATTCGACGCCACCTCTGGGAGCTGGAGCGTGGCTGGGGGCCGGCGGGGGCAGCCCCAGCGTGGGGACGAGCCTTGCTTGTGGTGCAGTGCACGGGCAGCCCCAAACCCTGCCCCGCAGCGCGACGGGGTTGAAACAAAACCCTGCCACTGCACCTTCTGTCCCGAAGGAGCCGGGGCGCAGGGAAGGACGCGTGCAGCGCGCAAGCCACAGCCACGGGAAGGACGGGAGGGAAAGGAGACACAACAACGGCAGCGGGGGGGTGCGGGGGGGGGGGTGCTGGGGGTCTCGCAGCCCCACGGGCAGCTCGGCAGGCTGCAGCTCGCCCAGCCGCCACGGCAGCAGCACAGCCTCGCTCTGCGGCCCCTGTCCCGGGGGGCTCCGGCAGCACTGGGGCCAGAGCTGCTCCCCCTGCCCCGGGGCACCCGGCAGCCTCCCATGGGTGCTGTCGGCTGCGGGCGATGGGTTACCTTGGGGTGGGGCTGCTGTCGCTGCCCTTGCAGGAGCCAGAATTGCTGCTGCTGCTCAGCGAGGAGGTGCCGTAGGTGTCCCTCCCGGGGGGCGAGGGGCGCCTGGAGGCAGGGAGAAGAGGCTGTGTCTCAGGCCGAGTGGCTGAGGGCGCTGAAGACTTAAAGAAGGAGGCCAAGCCACTCCGTCCATAAAGCCCGCGACTGCCAACCACCACACCGAGAACACACAAGACAAAAGGACAAAACAAACAGCGGGGATCAAAATGGCACGGACACGGCGACGGGCGCAAAGGCAGGGCGGGGGGGGGGGGGCGGCCCCCGCCCACCCTCTCTCCCCCCCCACCCTCCCCCAATGTGGCACCCCCTGGGCACCGGCACGGCACCCCCAGACCCCAGGGACGGGCACCAGGAGCCCCCCGGGAGCAGAGCTTTGCTGCCCACCACCAGCAGCACGGCTGGGGCACCTCCGCAGGGCCCACGCTACCTTTTTCTGCCGGCGCTGGCTGCGGCCCCTAACTCAAAACCTGCAGCCCAGGACGTGGAAACATTCAGAGGGGAATAAATACTTTTTTTTTTTTTTTTCCAATCTCTTTTTCCCTTTTGCTTTCTATCACTGGAGCCCAAGGAGGGACCTTCCCGGGGTGGTGCACCTCCCGGCGTCACCGCCTGCTCCCGGCGCTGGCTGGGGACGGGGACCCCGCCGGCACCTGATTTGGCAGACAGGACAAAAAATTGGATCCCGGGCCCAAAGAGCTGATCCTGGGACCAAGGAACTGATCCCAGGACCAGGTAGTCGATGACAGCAGGGTCAGAGACACACAGAGAGGGACGGGGTGCGGTGCTGGGGGTGCTCCATGCGGAGACGGGGACGCGGTGCAGCGGTGACATGCGGCGCCCCAAACCCAGGCTGGGCGGCCGTGCCGCGGAGCAGCAGCCCTGGGCCGGGTGCACGGGAGGACGGGGACGCTCCTGCCCTGCTGCTAACCGCGAGAAGAGCCGGCTGGGCTCTAGGGATGAGAGGCCGAAGCGTATTCACCTTCGGGATCCGGTGGACGAGCGTCTGCTCCCCGGCAGAGACATGGCCGCAGTGCCGCGGGTCCTGGGCACGGGGGAACTGCGGGTTAAATGCAACAGAGAGAGGAGGTCAGGGTGGGGAAAGCACCCACGCAGAGGTCAGCCCCGGCGCCAGGGCATCGATTTAAGCCTTGGGGTCACCTTTATGGGGACGGACGCGGATTGCATCCCAAGCACACCCCAGCTCCGCTCCCTGCCAGCCTCCCACAGCCCACAGACGCCGGGATGCTGCGCGCCCGGGGTCCTCCCCTGGCAGCACACCTGGGGTGAGGGCTTGCTTTGTTACAAGGCCAAGCAGAAGCAGCCCAGATGCCCACCACGCGTTCCTGGGCAGGGTTGGGATGAAACCTTGGGGTCCTGATGCTCAGCCCTGCACCTCGCCGTGTCCCACCCCACCGGTGACCGGGGCACGCTGCTGTCCCTGCTGCGGGCTGGGACATTTAAAGCGTGTCATTAATTAAGCCAGAATCGCCCGTTCAGCAGGGAGAGCAGGTACGGAAGATCCCTGCGTGACGCGGCAGCAGCCGCTAAGCCCACAAGCACCCCAGATCTTTGCCTGTCAATAAATAGGCCAGACCCGGGGGTCTGGAGCTGTCAGCTGGATCCCGTGCTCGCAGGCTGCTGGGGACGGCCGGGGGCACCGCGTGGGGCCCCCCATCCCCGGCACGTTCAAGCTGCCGGATTCTGTCCCAGATTTTGGCAGCTTCGGCCCCGAGCAGCCCGAGAGATGGGACCGGGTCATCGATGGGTTGGGAGCGCTGAGTGCTGCTTGGGCTCCGCTCCCGGGGAGAGGCCGGAGGAAAGGAGGGCGCCCTGGCAGCTCGCGCCTGATGTGGCCTTTGGCATTGGCAACCCCCAGATTTTCTCTTCCAGGGTAATTCCTGCCCAAAGCCGAGATCCCCCCCCCTCTCCGCAGGGTTTGCTGCTACCTGCTCCCCAAAGCAAGGCTCCGAGGGGCTCAGGGAGCTGCAGCAGAGGGGCTGGCAGCGCGCAGCCGTGGTGAGCCCCAGCTCAGCACGGGGGGGGTCCAGCCCCAGAGGGCCTGGGGGGGTCCTGGATGGGCACGGGGGGAAGCCCTGGGGCAGGAGCGGTGGTGTTCAGCCCCGCTGGCTCAGAGCTCCCGGCCCGGCAGCGTGCGCGGCCGCGGGGCTGTGCTGCTGCAGCAGCGTGAATCAGCATCCAGCAGCGCCTGGCCCTCCGGCAGCGCCGCGCACTGCAGCACGGCACAGCCCGTCCCCGCTCCTGTAATGTCACCGTGCTCCTAGGCAAGGCTTCGTGGAGATTTGCAGCCGCGCAGATTAACTCCTCGCCCTCTCGCAGCACCCGGCATCGCCGCTGCCTCCCGCTCCACTGCGAAGTTACGGGCACACGACGTGGCTCTGCTCGGGAGGGAGCCCTCTGCGTGGCACTCAGCCCACAGGACGAGTGCCAGGACCAGGGGCAGCCCCCCTGCACCCTCATGGCACGGGCTGGGTCCGCCGTGGGGCTCCGGCGAGTGCCCGCGGGCTGCCGAGGACAGGCAGGTTTGGCAGACTCGGGGCCAAAGCCACCACACCGATCCCACACCTTTGTGTTCATGCACTGCCTCCGAAGGGAATTATTGTCTGCAGGCAGAACTACCACAACTGTGGGAACCAGGACAAGCACTTACGGTGAAAAGCGAGCCTTGCCGTGGCAGCATGGGGAGCCCACGATCATCTCATTGCTTTGAATGCGAGAGAGGCAGCAGCAGTGAGGACCTCTGCTTCACCTCTGCTTCCCACGCGCCCAGCCGCAGCTCCCCACCGGCTCTGCAGCACGGCGAGAGCGCAGGGAGCTCTGCTGCATCCCCCAGCCGGGGCTTTCCTGGGGGAAAACACACAAGGACTGAGCCCATCCGCTCTGTGCTCCGCTGGGCAGCTGCCCAGCACCCAGGAGGGGGTTTTCAGGGGCAGAGCCACGGCCCCAGCCAGCCCGGAGCCGAAACGCCCCGCGTCGCTGGTGGCGGCCTGGGCGAGAGCTTTCCCAGCGCCGCCGTGGCAAGCAGCCCGTGCACAGCGGCTCTGGCTCTCTGCGGCGGCTGCCCGTCCGTTAGGCACTCGGAAAAATGCACAGAGAGGAAATGGAAAGTGTTCAAAGATAAATGAGCGAGGCCCCGAGCGCGCTGCGCGCTCGCCAGCAGGGAAGACAATGGCAGCCGCGAGCGGCCGCGGGGGGGGCCAAGAAAGGCAGAGGGGTGGTCGAGGGCAGGTCGCAGCAATCCAAAGTCATCCAAGAAAGGAGGCTTCTGAAGGAGCCAGAGCAAAGCTGCGAGGGTAAGCAGAAGAGAAGAAATCCCATAAAATCATCGGGGTGGAAGGCGACCCACGCTGGGGCAGAGGACGGGCGGGCTCGTTTCTCCGTGTCAGAAGCGCAGGGGACAGAGCGGCCGGCCCCGCGCCACCAGGCAGCTCCAGCAGCGGCTCTGCACCCCAAAAATAACCAGAGATGAACGTCAGGAGCCTGGGCAGCGATAAAAGGAGACCCGGGGCCTGGCAGGACAGTATGCTGTGGCCAGCAGTCCCGGCTGCACAGCGCGAGTCGTGCGAGGGGTGAACCCAGAGCAGGACCCTCGCCGCGCTCGGCTGCGCCATGGAGCTGGAGCCTCTGGAGGACCTGATCTCCTCCACCTTATTCCATCTTTTTCTGCAGCAGGAGGAATAGGAAAAAACATGGGAGAATCCCTTGCTCGCGGGATGCTGCTTACAGAGCTGATGGCAGCGGATTGTGCCCCAGAAGAGACAAGTCTGCGGCTCAGGCTGGGCGCAGACCCCGAGCAGCTCTAACCCGGCACCACAAAGCTGCACCTGAGCCCCACAACAGAAATCATGCAAATGCTGCTCCCGGCAGCCAGTTTGTCTCCGCACAGCCCCAGCTCCGTGCCGCACGCCGGGCTCGCAGCTAGGCGGGGATTTTAACACCCGCAGCCGGTGCGGGCACGCAGGCACCGGGAGCGGCATCGGGGCGATTCGGGGAGCGCTGGCAAATCACTGTGCGGAGGAGCTGGAGCTGCTGCCTGGGCCAAAACGGGGCTCGGGGGAGCAGCAGGATGAGCGCTGCCTGTTGCAAGCTCCAACCCTGTCTCCCAGAGTCAACCAAGAGCAAAACTCCCCATAAACCCCCCCCAGCCTGCCCCCGCGAGCCTGGGCTGTGGCAGCACCACGAGAAATGGGTGCTGGTGGCCCCGCAGGGGCAGGGACCCAGCAGCACCCAGCGACCTCCGCCTGCTGCCCCCGGTGCAGATGCTCAAAGCCTCCGTGCCCGTGGCACACGGCGGGGTTTGTGCACGGTCCTGCCCGCTGGTCCCCGCAAGCAGCGGCACGGGGCTGGTCCGGCGGTGTGATTGGGGGGGGGGGTAGAGAATTTATGGGCCTGAAAGGCAGCTCTTCCAAAAACAACGGCACAAAACAGTGCTTGTGCTGTGCAACAGAACTAGCCGGGGAGCTCCCGCCGCATAAAAGAAATGGTTCTTGATAGGGAAACGTGCAGAGCTACAGCATGAGAAGCCAATCCCGCAGGCACGGACGGAGCACCAGCTGGGCACAGGACGGCTTCTCACCAACGGGAGCTAACGGCCGTCCCCCCCGGCTTCTGGCCGTGACCGCGTTGGTAGCGCTGCCCCGAACTGCTGCGCTCAGCAGCAGGCAGGGCTCAGAGGGCTGCTGGTGCTGACGCCCGCACCGGTAGCGGTGCCAGGGACCCCCAGGCCCCGCACATATCCTCTCCCTACCAGCACAGGGCGCCCACTCGAGCTCCCCCGGCTTCCCAGGGCCAAGGACCACCCCCCCAAGGGGGCTCCGGGCACTGCCAGGACATCAGGAAATCCTGCAGAGGAGGATTTCCCCAGGATGAGTGGCTCAGCCTTCATTTCGGAGTTGCTGCCCTGCGGGGAAACCTCTTTGGCTTGACCGCTGCCGCGTCCCCGTGCCAGGCTGGTTCACCGCTGAGCCAGCGATGGACAGACAGGGCTGGGCCGGCATCACTCGCCCTCCTGTATTCCTTCCTGCATGGCAAACGGTGCCAAGGAACCCCGGTGAGAGCCTCTCCGACAGCACAGTGAGGCCTCTGAAGGCTCCTCGGCTCGTTCCCCCAGGGGTTTCGCTACCGCAGGCTCCCGAGACACCTCGCCTCTCTCCATTTCTGCGTGCCTTCAGTAAGACGGGCTGCTGGCCTGCCCCGAGCCGCCCCACCAGCTCATCCTGTCCTCCCCGGGGAACGTGCGGCGGGCACGCAGAGGCGGGCGGGCTCGTTTCGCTGCCTTAATCCCGGCCCTGGCGCTGCGGCGACCGCCCCTCGGCGCGGTGCCTTGCCAGCCGTGGCTTGGCTTTCCCCGGTTTTCTCGCCTGCTGCTTCTTTTGTCGGTGCTCCCCCGGCACCCCCCCCCCCCCATGGGTGAATACGCTCCCTGCTCGCCTCGCTGCTCCCGGCGAACCGGGACAGACGTCGGATTTTCCTCAGCGCGGTGCTAACAGGCTGCCTCTGCTGCGTGCCACCCACGCAGGGCTCTAAATAGCTGCAAAAATGGCCTGAAACGGGGCTGGCCGAGCCCCCAGACAGATGCAGAGCACGCACAGCACCCGGGCTGTCGGCGCAGATCCGCGCTGCGGCGAGGCGAAGGGACGCGTTGGGGCTGGGGGGTGCCCAGACACCTCGCCAGGCCTCTCCAAAGCCACACGAGAGAAGGGTTTGGTTTGGCTCCTCCGCTGCCCGAGCCGCACGTTCCCTTGTTTTCCTTGCCCTGCTCTGCCGCGGCGGCACCAAGCACCCCGTGGCACCCTGCCGGCACCGCGCTGCCCCCGGGGCTGGGGGCTGCTGGGGGGTTTCCAGCCTCCCCGAGACAACCCCATCAAGAGCAGAGAGCAGAGAGGGAAGGCAAATCACAGCTTCGGCTTCCCAAGGAACAACGAAAGCGTGGCGAGGAGCCCTCGCTGGCTTTGCTTTTCCTTCACGCTACAAATAAACAAAGCACGAAGCGGGGTAAACAGCCGCGAAATTGATTCGGGACCAAGTGGGTGCTGCGGCCCAGAAAGCAGCAGGAGTGCCAGAATCCACTGGTGTGTAAAAGGGGACCGGGACCTGTCTGGGAGGCTGTGGAGAGAAGCAGGATGCGGCCATCAGGGCTGTTGAGGAGGCAGAAAGACGTAAGGGCAGGGAGGGGTCCCCAGGGGACCCCCAGGCCCCCCAGCTGCCGGCATCACACCCAGCCTGGCGCACAGCCGGGACCATGACCGTGCTCCTGCTTCAGCCACAGGGGGCTTTTGGGGACACAGACACCGGAGGAAATTCACCGAGTAAATTGTAACAGCCGAGGCCACCCTGGTGCCCGCTTTGTGCCGCGCTCCCTCGCCACCTCGGTCAGGGTTAGGGGCCGCTTTGCTCCTGGCTTGGCAGCTTGCAGGGGGGCAGCGAGCTCCCTGGGGCTTGGAAACCTGCTCCAGCAGGGACCTGGGTCCCAAAGCAGGCAGACCCTCACCTGCCGGCCGCACAGGGCAGGCGCTTGGGTTCACACGGGAGGTAAAAATCAATTCTGCTAAGAGTTGTTATATCAGGTCACGAAACACGGGAGTATTTCCTTTTATTCTCTTGTTTTGTTGCAAAATGCTGAGTTTACACCCAGCCATTACAGGAAAACAGAGACCATTAGAGACCAGGTCATGCAGCTCACCACTTTTCCAGCTGACCTTCCCGTGCCGTGGTGAGCCCCCGTGCGCTCCCCTCCTCGCCCCCTTTTCCCAGGCTCTCCAGCCCGGCACGGCCACAGGGGCACTCGTGGCACCTCCTGGCTCCCCGAGGGAGCCCCACGGGGCCTGAGCCACGGGACCAGGCTGGTCTGGAGCTGTGGCCCCCCAAAAGCAAAGGGAAAAGAGCCCCACAGCGGTGGCGGTGACCACACCAAGAGCAGGAGCAGGGTGCCTGGCACCCAGGCCCCCCGGTCTCAGCTCCGCCTGGCAGGACGGCAGGCAGGGGGGCAGTTACAGCGCTCAGCCCCTCCTGTGCTTGGAGCCGAGCTGAGGACCGGCAAGCAGAGAGAAGAGACCTCTCCTTCGGGGTACGAAGGCAGCGATACGGGAGAGAAATTCAGCTACTCCTCCCCTCTGCGCACACGCAGCCTCGGCGTGACGGAAGGACGTCTGCCCTAGCCATGATCCACCTCGGATCCGGGCTGGGAAAGGAGGTGGTAGAGGACTAGCGCTGGGTCCCGGCCCATTTAACAGCATATTTAATGGCACATTTAATGGCACATTTAACAGCGCATTTAATGGCACGCCGCTTGGACCGCCCCGGCCGGCTGTGACGCTTTCCGCCGCTGACACCCCAGTGCGGGCATTGCCCCTCTCCGAGCCCAGGCGCAGAAGCTCGCAGCCCAGGGACCTCGGAAGCCCTGCAAACCATCACTTTCGCCTTCTCGCACAAGGTCACGACCCAACCCACACGTTTCCTAGAGGGGGTGGGCGCACTGGCACTTCCCAGGCACAACAAATGCACAGCAGCGGGTTCCTACGGGCGGGCAGCACTGACCTTGCGGGGAGGAGAGAAAAGGAGCGCAGGGCTCATCAATCAGCTCGAGCGTTTTCTGTATCCCTTCAGAGCAGCTACAGGCCATTAAGTAATGAAATCGCAACCGCACAGCAGCTCCGGCTCCTGCAACGCCCCACAGAGCTGGGAGAAACGTTTGGGCTCTGTAGGGAGCAGATGTGGGGCTGGTGCACGCAGGGAGGGTCTGGTGCATGCAGGGTGTGTCCAGTGCGTGTGCTGGGGGTCCGGAGCGTGCCGTATGGGGCTGGGCGATGCAGGGTGGGTCTGGTGCGTGCGGTGGGGGTCTGGTGCGTGCGGTGGGGGTCTGGTGTGTGCGGTGGGGGTCTGGTGCGTGCCGTGGGGGTCTGGTGCGTGCCGTGGGGGTCTGGTGCGTGCCGTGGGGGTCTGGTGCAGGTGTGGTGACCACGACGTGTGTCTGATGCATGCCGTGGGGGTCTGGTGCACGCCACACGGGTCCAGCGCTTGCGATGCCGGGCCAGTGGCGTGCCGTGGGTGCGTGCAGTGTGTCTGCTGCATAGGAGGTGGGTCCGGTGTCCGTGCTGTGGGTCCGGTGCGTGTGCCACGGTTCTGGTGCCCACCCCGGGGGGCTGCTGCAGGCAATGCAGGTCCGGTGCGTGCGCTGCGGGTCCGGCGAGCGTGACGTGTGTCCGGTGCGTGCCGCGGGAGTCTGCTGCATGCGATGCGGGTGTGCTGCGGGCCTGACGCGTGACCCACCCCAAGCATCCTCTGCCCTTAACACCTCCCCCGACCCCCCCCCCCCATTACGGAGCAGGGCGCTGGCAGCCCCCGGGGTGCGGGCCCCCATCCCCATCCCCAATCCCGCAGCCAGGAGGGGGGGGAGCCCCCGGTCCCCCGGTGCCCCCCCGCCCTGCTCACCTGCACGGAGCCCCCCGGCGGTGCGGGTTGGCAGGGCCAGCCGGCGGCCTCAGCGACCTGGTGGGGAAGGGAGAGAGCGGGCGGTGAGCGGGGGCTGCGCGGGGAGGGGAGGAGAACAGAGGGGACCCCCCCCTCCCCCAGCCCCGCACCCTCCCCAGCCTCCATCACCTGCGCCGGCCTCCATGGGTGCGGCGCGGCGGCGCGGCTCGGCTCGGCTCCTCGGCGGCGATGGAGGCAGGGATGGGGATGGAGGAAGGGATGGAGGCAGGGAGGGATGGAGGGAGGCAGGGATGGAGGCAGGGACGGGGATGGAGGCAGGCAGGGAGGGAGGGATGAGCCTTGCAGCTGCGTAATTTGCCTCGCTCCTCTGCGCTCTTAAAGCGACGGCGGCGCGGGTGCCCCCCCGCGGGGTTTCCCTCCCGTTTCTATGGCAACTCCCCAAAAAAGCCCAGGCCGGGGGTCGCGCTCCCCCCTCCCGGCTGCCAGCGGCGGGGTCCCATCCGTGCCCCCCGGTCCCCGGCTCTGCCCTCTCCGCCCCAGCCCCGGACGCGCCCGGGGCTCGCTGATGGCGCACTGGGGCCAAGCAGCAGCGAAACCACAAAAATCTGCGCCTCACCGGAGCCGGGGCTGGAGCTGGGCGCTGGGGCGAGCAGCAAAAAGCAGCAGCAGGACTGGGGAGCCGCCCCCGGGGAAGGAGGGCTCGCCTTGGGAGCAGGTGCCCGCGTGGTTCTCCGTGCTGAGCGCGGTGGGAGAGGTGGGCGCATGCTGGGAGCCGCTGGCACGGAGCCGAAGCTCTCCGGTTGCTCCTGGTGCTACCACCCGCTGCCTTCCATAGCTAGCCAGATAAAGCTCCCAAATTATTCAGAGAGTGACCATTGAGGGTGAGGCTGCTCCGTGCCTCCTGGGACACAGCATGAGGTTTCCTGCGGCCAGCAGCGGGGCTTGGCCTGGACTCCAGCTCTGCTCTGCGGCTCCACAAGTGCCCAGGGCTGGCTGCAGGGACCAGGAGAGCAGAGGGGTGTCCCCGTGCCCACGCCGCTCTTACACGCCTACATCTGACATCCTGCACGTGTGTGCACATACGGACTTAGGGAAGGAAACCATTGGTGTGCTGGCAAGGCCAGAGAACTTGCTCCTACACTGGATCAGAGTCCAACACTTGACCACGCTTGATCAAGAATAAAATCCGAGTCCCATGTCTCAACCACGCACAAGTACGTAGAGCCAGCTGCTAATCAACTCGTTGTACTCCCTCTGCCTTTGCAGCCTCCATTTGTAAGTCCCAGCCGGTTATTTTGGAATTCTGACAAACCTGTTTTGTAAATACACTCTAGTCTTTCTTCACGTACTATTTCCTGCAAGGTTTGTACCTCATTTATTCTGCTATACACACTGCTTTCAATGTATATATGTCCTGACAACCCGTCTCTTGTTTATTCCTTCTGCTCTCCTCCAACCTCCTTTTGTTTCTGTGTTTCCTGCTGAATCCGATGCACAGCCTGTCCCCCTGAAAGACAGAATTAATGAATTATCACATCTGCTGCCACCGGAGCTCCTCTCACTATCGTGGCAATGGCAGCAGCTCTGGTGTGTAAGGTGCACGTTCATTTCAGACACCTTCTGGGGGAAAAAAAGGGTTCTTTCTTCTCTCTCTGCTCTGCTCTGAATTTTGTTTCCTTCCTGACCCCTCGTGCGGTCATTGTCTCTGCCACCAGCGCACACACAATGCCTCAGGCCCCTGCCAAGTCTCTGACGCTGCCTCACTGGTCCCCCTGCCCATCATGTCTGGGTGCAGAGAATTTGTGAATTATCACAAGATTGCTGCGGTGTTACGATGAGACATTTTTTCTCCACAGCTACTGAGAGCTGGGAAGGATACCTGGGACACAAGGAGTAAGAGGATGGGTGCCCGTTCCTTTCAGAGGTAGCTTGCACAGCTGGGAGCTCGCTGGGAAGAGGCAGAACCTCGCCTTCTACAAGGTGGCAATATTTTCAATCCTCTTTCTGCCATGGGCTCAGTCCCAAGACGTTGAGCTCGAGATGTGGAGAGGCACATCCTTGCTCCCAGACTGGGAGCCACACTCCTCAGTGAAGCTTCCAGGCCAGGCCCCAAAGAGAAGAGCAGAACTGGCCGCTTGATTACTGTTCAAGTCAGAAAAGGAAAATACCGTTTCTTTTGCAGAGAATGTAAAAGTTTCCCCAAACAGCGCCAGTTTTCCCTCCCTTACACCCAGAAAATAACCCATCACAAAACAGCAGAGAATGTTTTCTTATTGCTTATTTTGTCAAATAGTCTAAAATGGAAAAAAACAAAAAAAAAGCTGAACCAACATCCCTCCATGAGCCAACCAAACACCCCAACTCATCCATTCCTGCCCAGGGCAAAAGCTTAAGTAATTTTAAAGCTTTTTTATTATTATTCCTGTAAATAGAGAGATTGAAATCAGTGTGGGCTGCTCTTCCTCATATTCCCTAAACCCCACATATACAAACAAATTAGTGCACGGCTGGGAACACCACATGTTAGCATGACTAGACACACCGGGGTGTAACCAAAATGCACATCTGGAAAGTCAGGAAGACAATATCATCCGTCCGTTTAAATTTTAAGAAAATCACAGGAAATGCTCAGAAGGTGAACCCAAACAACAGTTAGGTGGCTGCCCGTTTTGGTCCTTCAGAACAAACACCAGTGAGCTAAGGAAACATCTTTGTTTGATTTTTATTGATTTCATATAAAGAGATGTCAACATACCCAAAGCACCGTGACACTTTGTTTGGAGCACCGAACGTACAAACCATTCCATGCTGAGCAGGCTCGGTTAAGCTGCCTGCACCACGTGAAAAATATTGTCTTTACAAAATGACAGTAAATGTGTTAAAACTTTCCATAAATTAGATTAAAATGCCAAGGATTAATAATATTTCAATTCAACATTTTTTTTATTATTTTTTTTTAAATAGGCCTATCTACACATAAATAAAACTGTTAGTCTTTATGTAAATACGCTCCACAAAATCTAAAATTGCAGGATTTCTAGGAAGCAGGATTTCTTCCTGATGCTTACATGACTTCAAGGATAACATAATTGTCTATCTTAAGACATGAAGATAATGCTGGAGACAGTAGCTTGTTAGACGTTAAAATATCAAAAGCTGAACATTCTTTGAAAGAAAGAAAATATTTCTTTGAAATAAATAATTTTAAATAGACTAAAGATTTTGATAAATATAGCTTGACAGCTTTCTTTTCTCTTGTTGATGGAATAAGATAATTAACACACGTGAGCCCTGCAAAAAAATTATTTAATTTCCAAAGCCGAACTCTAAGAAAGGCTTTTAAGAACTTTCACGAAACCTTTCATAATGTAAATGTCTTACGTGGAATATGTGTTTTTGCTATCTAATATCAACAGAGTAAGTGACTGCTCGTTTTATAAGCATGTATGTAAGACTAAAGGTACGAGTGACCACCTCGGTACCCAATGCTGCAGCAGCACGCCTGCCCAAGCTAGTTACTTTGCAGTCCTGAGAGGTCACATAAACGAAGGGAAGCTCTGCTTAGTTCACCATGGTTTGACAGGACTTTCATTTTTTCAAGGAAAATATTTTCTGAAAAATCAGAAACATTTTTATTAGCTTATCTGAACACTGTGTGATTTCAGTAAGCATTGAACATTCGGCCGACAGTGGCTGTGATGTCTGCAAATGGAGCGCTCTGAGCGAGCTCAACAACAAGCTGTTTCTTCAGAACAAGGAAGATGTAAAACTTGGCCGCAACTTCTTTCCGGTTATTTTTCCGACAGAGCTCCCGTAAGCTGAAGGAATTCGCTCCTGATTTGTTCAGGTGCTGTGGAAGGGAAAAAAAAATAAAATAAAAAAATAAAAAATAAAAAATGAAAGAAATTCAGTTGGGTCAGTTTAACTGCCAAATAAATAAATAAATAAGTAAAATGGATCTCATCAAGTTTAAATTGAAGAGGGTTTCTCAGAGTGATATTTTCCTGCTTGAAGGCCTTGAGTAGGATCTTACCTTGGCATTTACATTTACATAGTGGCTCTTAACATTTTATTGCCATAATATTGCTAGCACCTACATATGTTACTAACATCTACATATGCCCACAGTTCTACTGAATTCAATGAAATGGCACCGAGGCATAGGATGAAGCAAGCTGTAATGGTTTTCATGATTCAAAACTATAAAAATCATTGCATACCCTGTTCTTCGGAATGCCATCTATACTCAAGACAATTTCAGTCACAGATAATTAACTGTTACTATTCCCTGTTTTTTAAGGGCTGCACATATATATAAGTAGTTCTTTATGGGTGTTGCACTCAACCTTTTAAAAATGTTCACATAAAATAATTAAAAGAACAAGAAGGCTGCCAAGTCAAACTCCAGCACTGGGGAAAAGCTGGTTTTGGAGCAAAGTTTGGTGGATTTTGCTTTGGCAGAAGCTCAGCATTGAGATGACAGCGCGAGGGCTTGACCATTCACCATCAGGACAGCCAGTGCTGCCTCCAAGATGCCTGTTATGGTCTTGTTGATACTGAATCATACCTTACAGCTTCACCACTTTCGAAATGATTTCTGCAAGAAAGGTAGAATGCAAAGACTGATGCAAAGACTACCCTCGCTGTTAATTTTGAAGCACCTTGAAAGCACTGGGGCATTAAAAGCTCTCTTAAAGAAGGGGTCACCGGCTTTCTTTGTAGCACAACTATCACTCATTTCCATAGCCTTAAACTCAGAAACAGCTCAAGCAGATGAATAGCCAAATGAAGGCACCCTGCAGTGCACAGCTGAGATCTGGCAAACCTGTGGGCAGCTAGGAGCTGGGCTTTGTAGCGATGCTCTAGAGCATCCTCGTAGAAGGAAGAAAACAAAGGCTTTAGCAGTACAGCAAAAGCTGCTGTGAAAACAACAGTTCAGAAAATTCTAGTGATTCCAGCAGCTGTGGGAAAGTGGACATCATGTCAGGCACTCAGAATCCTGGCTTCCTATATAAACACCCAATAAAATCCAGCTACACACTGCACATGACAAGCAGCAATATGCTAAACAGTATAAGCAGGAGGTTTTCTGACTTCATCTAACTGAAATTGATAGCTGTGTTTGGTATTGATTACAAAATCCACCACTGTTACCTGTAAGGTTTTTAATAACTGAAGAGTTCTTTTGCTCTGCTTTATTTCTTCACTGTCTTTGGTTTTCATTGCTAGCTTCTGTAGGAAATAAAACCAAAAGTTAGACAGCATGTGTAAAAAGACATACACCATGATGAAAAAAAAAGGACAAGAGTTCTAGCTTGAAAATTCAGCTGAAGCTGGGCACTCTGGTTGCCATACACAGATTATCTGGGACTTCTGGCACCTCTGCAGGCTTTATAAAACAGAGATAAAAGAATATTAGCTATGTTCTTGCTGCTACAACTAGAGATATCAGGTGCAAACCCACATTATACACTAAGAAACTGGTCCCAGTGAGACCCAGGTAGGCAGCTTCACAATAAGAGACCTGTGTAACTGGGATTCTGACAGTATTTGTACTGGTTAGGGGTCAGAAAGGATGTTCAAAAATTCAGCTTTAGGTTTTAGACTTAGCCTCTGCAGTTGCCTGGGGACAACTCCAGAGTTTTCAGAGTGTCTGAGTATCCTCAGTGTCAGTAAGTTCAGAAAGTGTTTCCTTCTTACATGGAAGCACAGTTTCTAAATAAGTTTCTAAATAAGGAGTTGTTTTCCTCACTGACTCTGTAACCTTTGAAGATAAGAGTACATGCATCCCTGATTACCAAGCTATTAAAATGTTTGACTGGCAAATATTAAAGATTGTGAGCACTCCAAAATTCACTGTAAATTCATGAAATTATCTTTTTTTTTTTTTTTTTTTTTAATTGTTTCTGTGAAATAATGTAGTTCTGTTCTGAAATAAGTGAGAACTAGCAGCTTTGAGTGCACATACATTTAACTCAGCTTGCTGTGCCGGAGCTTCCTGGCCCAGTGAATTATTCACAAATGAGGAGCTCTCAGAGAAAGCAGTTGTATCCTGCTGTTAGAACAGAAAGATCAATTGGCATTACAATTTTTGCATACAGTATCATTCTCTATCACACAATTCTTCTTAAAAAATATAATAAATGTTTTCCCAAATGATTTAATCGTTGATATTTCTACCATGTCTTTTCTCAGGTCTTTGCTACGGTATTTATCCTACAAATATGGACTCTGTTCAGGCACAGGCCTTAAATTTTCTGTTGCCATTAGGGCCAGTTTTGTCATTCCTTGTCAACTTTGGAAAGTCTCATATTCTCTAAAAACTCCCCCTTCACTTTAGCCTAAATAAAGATGGCAGAAATAGATCATTTCTTATTGCTTTTTTTTTTTCAATTTGAGACAAAAATGAATAATCATCTTTAGAAATTATAAAATATATTTTCAGTACAAACAGGTTATATTTTATATTAAAGTTCCAATTATACTCAGTGATTATATTGTAATTTATACCGATTAATAGATATTTTAATTAACAGTTCATTCATTGAGAGAGTCTGCCAAAGTGCTTATAAATAAATTTTTCCTGACACAAGCTAATTAATGCTATACTGGCTGTCTCTGTAACAGGCTTTTCAAATGTATATTAATAAATTCTTAACTTCTTTTAAATGGAATCCTAATATAAAATGAAAAAAAATAAATACATTTAGATCTGTAAAATTTATGGAAACTGCTCACTGGAGTTTCGCCAAAGTTATTATCAGTTTCATTTCTGTTACTCTGTGATGTCATTACAAATGAATCATTTCTAATTTTTCTCTTGGTCTCTGAATGAACTGACTCCTGCAGGTAACTTGGTTCTTCTATTATCAGCATCTCTGTATTAACAAAAAATAAAAATAAAAAGAAGGAAAAAAAAAAAGAAAACAACAACAACAACAATAAAATCCCAAAGGTTTAAGAGGAAACAACTGTTAATCTCTGTCCTTAAAAAAAAATATAATAATAATTAAAAAAAGACACAACCTTCTCTTTTTATAGTTAACATAGCCAATTTCATTAACATTTCAACTTATTTGGGCTGTGATTTATAGAATACCGCACGCAGAGTATGTGTGCACACCGTGCATGTGTCTGAAACATATAAACTAGATAATATTTGTCAATAGATAATGCTGCAGCAATGGAATTAAACTGTTACCTGAGGTATCTTGTTCTTTTCTTGTTTCTTCCATTTCAGACTCCACCTGCATTACATTTCTTGCCGTCTTAAATCCGTGACTCTCAAAGCATTTTGCAAACAACTGGAAACAATTATTTTTATTTTTTACTTTCAGACTATAATGTTAGATTATTTGCAAGCACCAAAACAAAGGTATGAATATGAACTGTATATTAATTACTGCAACCCAGAATTTAGAGATTTGAATTAGGTCATTTTCAATCTGTATTTTAAAAAATGAATAGCATTTTGCAGCTTCTACTTTGGCAGGGAAATCCATGAAGAAGTCTTAGGAACAGCTAGGATCATTTTTCCCTGAAGCTAGACAGTAAGGAGGGAAGAAAGAAGGAAATATCCACGTTTATCTGAGTTTTGGTTTCTCTCCTCATGTACTGGTGTGAGAGTATTTTTCTTCCTCGTAAAGAACAAGTTGTAATTCTGCATCTCGACTCTAAGAGGTGAAGCTGCTCTGCTCTAATGAACCTGCAGAACTGTTCGCCTGGAGACCCTGCCTCTGAGCTCTCTCAGCACTACACAACAGAAGAAGCAGTGCCATTAACACCAGGCTGCTGCACATGGGTTACAGCGTATCTTTCTGTACCACCTTGTGTACAAGTTGATCTCTTTTCTTTGTCTTATCATTATCCCTGAACATAACTTCTTTGAATGATCCGTCAGATAATATGTGGGGACATGAAAGGCTTGATAGACCATATTTCCATGAAACAAATCTATTTTTCTTGCACAAAAAGTGCAGTAAGGTCTACAACCACAGGTAACGGTGTTCTGGTCCGCCCTTCTAGCCCAAGGGATACAGCAGCCTCTTGGCCTTCTGAAAGGCGAGGTCTCCTGACTGCTGTCCAGCTGGAAGCTTAAACTCCAGCTGGGAAAGTACAAAACAGACTGGCATACCATTTTTCTAAAGTAATTAAAGATAAAATAATAATGTTTAAGCCTTATGTACCTTTCAAGTAAATGCAGAAGAAAGATACGATGCCATATTGATCACAGAGCAGAAACAAAAAATAAAATAAAAATAATTTAAAAAGGAAAAAAATTGACAGAAATCATTAAAAAAGGTGTGTTAGTGTACAGTCAGTCAGGTGCTGGTATGTGAAATGAAGTATCAGTTCTCAAGTTTCTTTGTCATTTTCTACTTGATGTTGGAGCACTTGGAGCCAGGAGCTCTACAGGTGGACTTTCTGCTGAAGTAATTAATGACGAGGATGCAAATAATCATTAGGTATCCAACCGAACTGTACTGCAAAACGATACTTACAATGATGATATGCACCTGCAGTTTCCTTGGACTTCACATGAAACCAAGACTGCAAAATCTCTCACAGTTAGATCTTAGAGGTGCAGCAGTCCCATCATCTACACAGTGGAATAAAAACCTACAAGGAATTAAACTTTACCATTTGTTGCTCAACATGAAGCACAGGCTGTGTAGGGTTGGACAGGAGTCTATCCACTCCTCCTGATTCTTTCCATGCCATTGTTTTTTTTGTTGGGGGTGCAAGGTCTAACGTAACAAGGATGTCTATGCAGTTGTTAAGTTGGTTGTATATAGCACTGCAGCTAAGCTCCTTGTCTTCGTCCACAAGCAACTTCCTCTTTCTCCTATTTTTTTTCCTCTGGTTGAAATCTAAGTAGAGCAAGTATTAAAAAATAAATAAATAAATAAAAGTATTCACCCTAATATGTACATAATCCTGTGACCTCGTACAGGCTTTAAAATTAAAATACTAGTGGATGGAACATTTCTCCAAAAGTTTCCATAAAGTTTACCCTTTGTATTCTTGTACAGGAAATTGCTATATGTTTAATTACAGAAGGCATGAATATTGTACTAAAGAATCAGGAACACAATGACTTAATGAGAACACACAAGATACCAACAAGCCCAAGTGAGCTATCTTTAATCCATCAGGAGGTTAATTATTCCAAGAATTGCTGATGTACTCAACAGGTTTCATTACCTCATAATTAATATCTGTATTTGTCAGCTTTATACTTGCGCAATAAAATTAAGATGCACATTGTAAACACAAAATCGAGACACTGATTGGTTGCATATCCATAGCTTCCTGAAAAATTTTCCTTTACTGGAATATTCCAGTATAGTATTCTAAAAACTATATCAATATGATCTTGTTTACTTGCTAACATCCACCAAAACAACAGGTGAGGCTTAGATTTACACCCAGAAGAAACATTTTTCTTTTTGCATCTTAGTAAAGTTAAAAGACCACAAAACAAAAATTTACAAACTGAAATTTTTAAGGTCATTATTTTACACCCAAAGGATCACTGACGTGTCTCTGGCAATAGAAGTTCTGAAATTTCAGTAGCACTCATGAATAGGCTGGGCTTGCACTGCTAGCAGACCTGCAGAGCAGTAACGCTTGATTTGGTATGTGGAAGGAACTGTAAGCAGAGATACGGGCAGATCAGGTGATACTGATCAACCTGGTACTGTTTTTGTATAATAAATATCATAAGATAGAACTCTGACAGCAGATGAAAGTGAGAATAATCTGTTTTTCAAACATTTACACTAACAAGAAGAAAAACAAACCTAGTAGTGCAGTCAGCAAAAAAACAGTCAAGTTCTGACCTGTATCATCAACTGGCTCAAGTACAAATCCTTCGTCTTCTCTAGACAAAAGTATTGTTTCATTCATTAGATGGCTTTCTGTCTTAATCGCGGTGTCTTCGCAGTTGGATTCAACTACAAGAAAACCCAGCAAATAGCCCAAATTAAAAAAAGATGGAATAATTTCTTGATCTCATGACATATAAGACTGATATCAGCCAAAAAAAGACCAGAATTGGAAAACTATGATCGAGTCCATAATCTCACAATCACTTTCAGGAGTACTATCTGACACTGCTGCTGCTTATGTCCTGCACTGCACTTCCTTTTGCTGACGCAAGAATCTGTATGATCAGGTAGTGAAACAGACTGAAAAACTAAACTGTTTCTCATTAAAGATGTTCCAGATTACTCAGTTTTAAAGTCACTGTGTAATGGTGGTATAAGGATTTAAGATTTAAAGTTAAAAATAAAAAACAAAATAAATTATTCCAGAAGCACTTTTCAAAATTAATAAATATTTCAGCAGCTTCATTCACCAATATAAAATAAAAATAAGACTAAGAGCACCTGCATGATCTACTAAAAAGTAATTTGTAGCTGAAATATGAAGTCAGAAAAGCTGGTAGGTAATGTTCAACAAACCCTTATCCTGTTTCCTCTCCTCTACAGAAGTGATGTCATACTGCCTAGGCAGCAGAGTGGATCTGAAGCATATCCAACACAGGATATCATATAAAAGTGTTTCTAAGCAATGTCACAATACTAATCTAGAATTCCTAGGCCAAATTAAATTATACCTAAAATGGTGAAAAAAGTATATGAGGAAAAAAGGAAGAGAAATTAACAAAGGAAAAAGGCTGAATATGAGTAACTGTATTTATTGCAGGAACTGAGTGTTCACATGAGCAAGGAGAAGAGACTGCAAACTCACTGGCTGTGATGTTCTCTAGAAGATCTTGTGATGAAGGAAGTTCTTCCTCCATATCAAGAATGTCATGAAATAGGCCATTTTGCTCATCCCTCAGCAGGATTTCTTAAATATAAAACACACAGTTTTAAATCATGCTAAGTCTTAGTAGTAGTCATGAAAGTCATGAAGTAGTTTCAACAGTACAAAAAGGAGAACATTTAGGGACATGGTTTAGTGGGTAATGTTGGTGGTAGGAGGACAGTTGGACTAGATAATCCTGGAGGTCTTTTCCAACCTTAATGATTCTATGATTAGTCTTAATTCTGAGATTTCCATATTTTCTTTGAAAAGTATGGTATTGAAATTGTTTAAAAGGTGTTAGTCTGTAACAGTTTACATAAATATCCTAAACCATAAACATGTAGAAGCTACTTCATTGCCTTTGTTATTACAACCAGGATAAAAAATGATGCAGCATTTCACCCTTTAAAATATAAACTAAATTACTGAAAATTAAACATAAATCAAATGCTTTTAGTTCTAATAAAAAAAACCCTTCTTTAATTCATTTTTACTTGGCAATGTCTAAATGATCATATAGTGATAAACAGCAAACATTCTGTTAATCCGTGGCAGACCCTACCAATCATATCTGCACCAGCCTCCTCATCTCCAAAACAATCCTGCTCAAAACAGTAAGCATCTTCATGCAGTGCAGACTTGTCTCCGTTTACACTTGCAGAGGTATGATCAGCCATGAGATTGCTGCTGCTCATTAAGAAGCTGCCATCAAAGCAACTCTGCTTTCTTAGTGTTTCTGGTTCCTCATCTGAATAAATACAGAATTTCTGATGCTTCATCTGCATAAATTTATGTGAAACATATTTACCCATTTCCTATTTTTTCAAATACTTTTCAAATGATTTTGAGATTTCCCATACCTCAAATTAAATAAACAAAATTCAAATTTAGCTAACTCAGTAAAAGCCACCAAAAGCTGGGTTTGATTCTCAGCCTTCAGTACCATACCTTATTACTTAGGTAGAGCACTTGCACAAAAAATCAGGCATGAGATCATATGATGGGCCAATCAGCACAACCATAAACAAACACTCTTTTAATAATAGCATTTTTGTATAGGGGAATTATTCACACTGTACAACATTTTGCAAAAAGACATACTTTCCCTTACAGAATATTTGTAATTTCTCAACTTCTCTCACCAAAGTTTCTATCACAGAGAATTATGTTGCTTTCATAATCCTCTGTAAGTGTGATGTCTTCAGCTCTGCTCTGATTCAAGGTAAAATGTTCTGCAACATCAATAGTACTGATGGAAAAAAAAAGTAAAATAAAACTTCAAAATGTACAAATTTAAAATGAACAGAAAGCCACTATTTAAACTAGTATTTCTACTAGGGCCAATATTTATACTAACTTTTGTATCTCCTCCCAGGGTCAGTAAGTTGTTTGCAGGGCTCACTCAGACAATTTTAAATGAGAAAATCTTGAAGGATAAGTTCAAAATAGTGTTTTATTGTAAAGCTCTGTTCATTAAATGGACTTGGAGGAACTCTACAAAAGCACAGTTATTGTGACCATATCCTTGTAAAGTTTTACTCAGAATTTCAAGTAAATCAGTTATCAAATCAAATCAATTCCATACAAGTCTTGATCAGATAACTGTAAGGATATATTTTGCTTCTGAAAACACTGAAATAATGAATAAAAAGTAGGGAAGAACTTACTTTAAATCAGGTAGTGGAGTATCAAAATCATGAAATTCTTCAGGTAATGTAATAGACTGATAAGCAGCTTCAAAGCTCTCTTCTGGAAGGTCAACAAGTCCTAAAAGAAACAGAACAAAACACAATAAGTATCAATAAAATAAAAGTAACATTCTCCCAAGTAGATATAGTAAGACTGTAAAGCTGTCAGGAAGGTATGCTGCCTTCATAAAGAACAAAAATGTAAAGTTTGGGCAGTTTGTCAACAGGACCCCAAAGTGAAATTAAAATTCTCAATGTACGTATCTATTAGAAGCCACATTTTTTTATAGACAGATAGAGAAGAGTATGTTGCTGTTGGAAACTGCTACAGGTGCTGAAATGCCGTAAATACACTGGGTTTATGAACAGTTAATTAAAGTGACTGAAAGATTCTCAGCTGACATTCAGTCTAGAGTCTTTCACACCACTTTAAATTAATTACTGTTTTATTTTTCTATCCTGTGTCTATATTACACTATTCACCAGCACCAAATAATTACAAAATCAGGCTGCAAATATGTAGTAGTCAGAAAATCCTGGAACAATTCAGGTTAGAAGGGATTTCTGAAGGTCACCTAATCCAACCTTTGGCTCAAAACAGAATTAATTTCTAAGCTAGATCACTTTTGACTATTTATGGTGCTGGAGTTTCCAGAGCATCCCTGTACATGTTGCAGCATTTTACTATTTCAAGTGTGATTTTTTTCCTGCTTACATCTAGTTGGAGTTTGTCTTACTGCAGTTGTAACCATTGTCTTTTGTTCTTGTGCTATGTGGTCCTTTACCAACTCCTATAGTAACTGTTAAAAATAATACTACCTACTTATTGCAAGTGTTTCCTCTAGCATTTTCCAAATGTTTACAAACATTAACTAACTAATCTCCACCATATCCTTAAAATCATGTAAAGTAGGTATTTGCTATTCTGCGCACAGGCTAGGTCACAAAGCACATTAAGGCTGGCAATAGATGCCAGTGTCCTGTTTGAAATCTTTTTTTAGACAACAGTGCCTCCCCATTTGTGCCTGAAAACAACAAACATGCAGCCTGTTTGAAAAGGATTCAGACATCTCAGTTCATTTCTTGCTGGTTTTGTGGCTAGAGCTCAAATCACAGTCAGATCTGGCACTAACACATAGTTAGACATGTTGTTGGTGTCATTAGACAGGAAAATTAATTATCTAGCAATGGGGACTGAACTCAAGCTTCCTCTCGTATGACCATTTAAGATATTGCTTCTTTTAAAGGTGTCAAGGACCTGGGATTGCATTGAAATAAACCAGACTAAATCTTGGCAGTAGGCACCAATAAATTCAATGTCCTTTGGGATCAATAAAGTGCATTTAACAGAAACTTCCAAAATTAAGTTTTAAGATAAGAGCAGAAAAGAACACAGATGGGAAAATGCGGAATCCTGTACTTACCTGGGCGAAAAGCTGTCTTCATTTTTGTCAGAGCTTCACTACAGTCTGCCAAGAGGTATTTTGCTTTCCTGTGGTAAATCCGCACCACTCCTAAGAGTAAGTGTCCAGAGGTGCGCAGAGCTATTGTAAACTTTGAAATTTACAACAAAAAAGTTGTTCAGGAGTTAATATTTTTGGCCCCAAAAAAAGATAAAAATGAAAATATTACACAGCAGTAACAGAGTTCCAGTAAAATACACCAATAGGGAGCTCCAAGAAAATCAACAGGGCTTTGTACTGTTATAGACGATCACAGACAAATGAATTTCCAGAGCTAAGAACTTCCAGTTGCTTCTGTCCCTAAGCATTGACATGCTGAAGCCTAAGCCCTGAAACAAGGCTCTTGTTTCATATACAAGGTCTCAGCTGACTACCAGTGAACAGTGTAACACATCTTGAAAAGGAAAGTAGCTGCACATATTCTAATATTTGCCACTTTGTCTATTCAAGTAAGAGGACGTTATACCAACTATGCTCTTATTTACGCAGTCTTCCTGCACCAAAAACACCCCCCTTGGCCATTCCAATGCTAGACAGAACGGCATGCGAGGGAAAGACTATACAAACTCTTTGAAAACACTTCCAAATAATAATACCAAGATCATTTTGACAAAGTTCAATTAATCATAACCCATGCAAGATAGACAATGAGATTCAGACTACCAATTATCAGGCAGGTATTGTCACAGGAAAACAAACAAACAAACAAACAAAAAACCTGCTTGCACCAGCAAAAAAGCCTTGGATCTCCTTAGGCATTGATTAGTGATGGTGCAAAATGTTCCTTACTGTTCCCTTGGATGCAATTGCAACAGAGAGTCCAAGGACTGAGTCATGGATACTCGACTGCTTGCATCTGTGCTTGTTTGAATCATACCTTATCTGTGGCACACAGAGGATTAATACAGAATCTGTCATAAGCACTCATTATGCTTAATTATATATTTATCTGCCTATAATGGTGGGCCTGGAAGAATTCCACTGAAAGTTCAAGGATGGTTATGATATGTCAAAGGTTATTTATCATAAGATCAGAAAAAAACATTCTTCTTGAATGGTCTGTGTACAATTTTATGGTGGTTTTCTCAGTCCCTTTAATTTGGTTAGGCAGCTGGCTTTTTTTGCTGTTGTTTTTGAGAAAATTTCCTCAAACACTTGCAGTTCCCAAACTATGTTTCATAGCTGCAGCTCAAAGTCTCTGAAGACCGGTGCTACTACATGATATTGACAAGTTCGTCCTGTTTCATGCTGTAGCTCAAACCCACTTACCACAATCCCACGGCCAGCTGTGCCCACAGAGCACACTCCGGAGCTCCATCAGTAATATAGAAAAAATATATTTGAATATGTTGTGGTAAATTTTTTCTTATACTGTAGATAAATATATTCCACAGATCTCCAAGGGCTAAATAGCAAGTGAAATACTTATATCACTTTAATTTAATGGAACAGAGATTTTATCTGAGTGAGAACTGAATAAAATCACAGTAGGAATCTCTCACACTGGTTTTGAAACAGCCACAAATTTGTCTTACTAAGTCTTCACAACAGCAATAGTCCTCTTCCCTACAGAAGATTTACATCTCTACCCCAGAACTTACCAGAAGACACTTCCCCCTTCAATAACCTACCTTTGGTGAGATGATATTTTCAACGGTAGTCTCTAAATTACACTCAAATATATGAGCTTTGGTGAGCTTCCTCTCCCAGTGGGCGGCAAGCCATATTTTGGCCAACGGCCCACGTTTGTTCACGAGCAAATGCATGTAGAACATGGTGTCGGGGCTGAGGCTCCCAGGTCACCTGTGCTGCCGATTTCACTGGGCTTTTCCTTGTCTTTTGTCTTGCAGGCAAAGCAGAGGAGGGTCCTGGGGCACGAGGGGAGAGCAGGTGGGCAGAGGGCGTGAAGCTCCGAGGGAAAATGACTGTCGGGGCCTCGGAGAGAGCCGGAGCAGTGGGTCGGAGCTGACAGAGCAAACACCAGCAGAGGAGGAGCACACCTGCAGGCACAAGGACAGATGTCGTGGGGGACAGACAGACAGCAAAGGGCTTGTAGGGGGGCACACGATGGGGGTTTGGGGAGGGATGGGGCTGCAATGAAGGGCGGGAGGGTGGAATGGGGGAAGCCCTGAGGAGTGGAGGGGATGGGGGGACTTAGCGGGGCCCTGAGGGGACAGGGGACTTAGGGGACCCTGAGGGGATGGGCACAGGGGGGGCTAGCCTGGTGCTGGGGACTTGGGGGGCTGTAGGGTGCTGAGGGGTTGGGGGGGATTCAAATGGCTGCCAGGGACTGGGGGGACTTAGCGTGGCGCTGAGGGGATGGGGATACCCACCCTGGTCCTGAGGCGATGGACGCTGAGGAGAGCTGAGGACAGGGGGGCTTACTGAAGGGAACAGGGGTACCCAGCAAGGCGCTGAGGGGACGAAGATGACTCGCCAGGGTCCCGAGGGGACGACAGAGGGGACAGCAGGGGCCTCGGCAGGGCGCTGAGGGGACGGCGGTGCCCAGCCGGGCGCTGAGGGCGGCCGCGGAACCGGCGCCGAGGCCTGAGGGCGGCTCCCGCCAAAAGGGGGATGGCGGCGGGCGGCGGGCAGAGCCCGGCCCGGTCCGCGCAGCCCCCGCCCGGCCCCGGCACAACGGGGATGGTGCTGGGGGGCACAAAAGAGCCTCAGCCCCTCTGCCCCGGGCCCTGGGGGCTTTGCTCTGCAGCATAAAAAGCAAAAAAGCTCTTGCTTTTGCCAGCCGCAGCTGTATCATGAGGCACCCATGGCTCCCCTGTCACCTCACTGTTAGCTGACGAAAATCAGACCTCAGTTATCACCACAAAAAGTTTGCAGCCGCTTTCCGGCATGGCTCGGCGGCTGGGAGGATGGGCAAGAGAGGGTTTTCTGTCATAAAGCCCCCCTGGAGCCAGGCATCCCCCCTTGGGACCTGGAGGAGACCCGGTGGCACCACAGCCCTGGCCGAGGCACGGATCCTGCCCGGGTGCCCAGCGCTGCCCATCCTGCGGCCGGTGCCAGGCTGTGTCAGCTCCAGCCTTCCCGGTGCCAAGGCTGATTTCCAGTCCCGGATTCGGAGCCAGCCCCAGCCATAAATCAGTCCCCCTAAATCACTGGGTGTCCCCACCTGCGTGGCAGCCAGCGGCTGGTGCCCGAATTGCCCAGCTGCTGCCCCTGTCCTCTGTGTCACCTTGAGCCGTGCTCTGCCGCGGGATGCTGTGAGCAGCGAGGAGGCAGGGACAGAAATTCTTCTCCACGGGGCTGGACTGGGGCTGGTGGGTGCCAGGAGCCTCTGCAGGACCGGTGTCACCTGGGCTGTGCTGCAAGGGGATGTTCTGGAGGGGACCAAAGGGACACACCTGCATCCACAGCCCTCCTGGCTCTCCCCGTCCTCCTCCCACTGTTCTCTGCCTGCCCGAGGCTCCAGCTTGCTGTCCCCTTCATCCCTATTTAATCATTGTGCCCGAGCAGCCTGTCCCTGTCACCAAAGCCCCATCCCACCCCCTCACCCCGCTCCATCTCCCAGGCTCCCTCCTCCCCTCCCTCCTCTTTCTATTTATTTCCAGCTCTCTCGCAGATTCATTCTGCGTTTTGGCAGTGCTGTCTCTGACCTTGGCTGTCTCCCTCCTCTCTGCGCTCCTGCGCTGGCAGCATCAATCTTGGCTGTCTCCCTCTCTCCTCCCCTTCCTGGTGCCAGTGCCTTGGGGATGCTGTGGCCCTGCCAGCCCCGGGCAGGCTCGGGGCAGTGTTTGGGGCTGAAAATCCCGCTCCCACCAGTCCTCAAAGGGTCCGAGGCCAGCTCCCAGAACCCATCCAGTAAATGCAGCACATCCAGGAGCAGCACAGCAAAAGCAGCAATGTTCAGGGGGCATCGCTCTACCTCATCCATTAGTGGTGTCCTCTAGCTGTGGGTTTGGGGCGCAGGAGGACACGTTGACCCCACGGCAGAGTGGGCACAGACCCCAGCCCCACACCACTGCTCTGGCACTTGTGGGCTCATCCCCATCCACGTACACACTGGGCACGTTCAGGTGCATCGGCACCGCAGGGCTCGGGGACCCCAAATCACCGGGCGTGATGGCGTGCATTGCTCTGCTCAGGAGCACACCGGTGGCACTGCTGTTTCTCCCGAGTTCAGCGATGTTCAAGGTGGCAGAGCTCGGTGCTGACGCGCTCTCCTCCCGTCCTCTCTCCCATCTGCCCGTCTGGTGGCACAACGTGCCCGCGTGCTCCAGATCCATCTTTTCCTGCTGATTCGGGACAATCTGTGTCCCGTGACCTACTTGTCTCTAAGCATCTTCTGCTTTCCCGCCGAGTGGGTTGGCACTAAAGCCTCTCTAAATGTGGTTGACATGTCAGGATGCACTTACATTTATTTTTAATTCTGCCTCTTTCTCAGCCCAGTTCTGGATGTGTCCCCGGGGACACTGTGCTGGGAAGCCTGTGCCTTTGGACACTGCGCTGGGAGAGGAGACAGGAGGAGCGAGTGGGTGGGTCGCAGCCACACAACGCTCACTGCAAACAAAAATTAATAAAATTGTGTGTATCCACAGCCCTGACACGGCAAAAGGGGGTGAGCAGTCCCCCTTTTTTTTCCCTGCCAGAGCTCAGGTGTTGGAGCACCGGGTTCGATCCCTTTTCGGGTGGTGCAGGTCAGCACCAGCCACTGTGTGGGCACTTATGGTCCGAAAGCTTGGGGGAGTTGCAAACCCATGTTGTGGAGCTACACAAATAATTAAACCAGGCAGAAGACCTTCCCAGGGCACCTTGGAGGAAAATAAAGGGAGGGAATAAAAAGCAAGAAAAGAGGTAAAAATCATCCAGAGGGCCATTTTTAACATAAACTTCAGAGTTTAATGCAGAAGATGCTCAAGGAAGGATAACGTTGTCACCCGTCATTAACCTGGCGAGCTCACCCGGTGCTGGCAGTGGCATCCACACATCAACTGGTGCTATCACACGAGCTGCTGAAGACGCTGAGGGCATGTGAATGTGCTGAAGGGGATGGCAACGTGATGGACAAATCTTCCCGGCAGCTCTCAGCAGCCCACCCGCTATCACTCGGGATTTACGTCCGCACCACCATCTCCAGGCACGGCTCCAAAAGCAGAAATAGCACGCGTCTTATTAACAAACAGGCTGAAAGCGTGCTCCTGCCAGCAGGTCACTGCTGGGGCTCAGGCATGGATCCAGTTTCAGGTCAAAGAGAAGCGGAGCGTGTTCAGTAACACGAGTGCTCTGGGAAAAATGGGATAACGCGGCGAGAGACGGGGTGATGGGGAGCTGGGTGCTGCGGGACTGCAGCCACCTCTCCCGGCTGGCATCATCCAAGGCTGGAGCACCCCACAGCTGGCTCAAAGCCTGGATCAAGCGCTGAATGATTCCTGGGGGGTTTGGGGTCAGGCTTGGCCCTAGAAGGGGCTCTCAGCAGGTGGCTGGGCTCTGTCCCGTGTCCCCAACAGGGCCAGCCAGTTGTGGGGTGCACAGCCAGCACCCCATGGGCACAGCCCCGGAACACATCCCGTGCCCTTCACGGTGCAGACACCACTCCGCTGCTTTGCCCCGTCCATCCACACCCCTCCCCACGCAGCCCACCCTGGGGTGCCCACGGGGGGGTCCCGGTGCCTCCAGGGTGCGCACGGAGGGTTCCCCGCTGCAGGTGGGGAACCGTTGCACAGACGGTGCCGGTGCACAACCGGGCTCGCGTGTGTGTACGTGTGTGCATGTGTGTGCCCGCGGGCCCCCCGGGGCAGCGGCTCTACGTGTGCGAGCGTGTGTGTGCGTGCGGCACCGGGAGCCCCGCGGGGCCGGCAGCTCGGGGCACCGCCGCCCTCCATCCCGAGCCGCGGCACCGGCACCGGCACCGGCACCGGGCAGCCGGCGGGGGTAGGCGGCCGGGAACGGGGGGAGCAGACCGAGGCGGGACCGGGGAGGCAGCGGGGGGTGAGGGACCGGGGGCTCCAGCGCCGTGCGGGGACCGGGGGGAGGCGGCTCGGCACGGCACGGCTCGGTTCGGAGAACCGGGGAACCGGAGGGGACAGCTCGGCGCGGAGAAGCAGGTCCGGGGCGGGGACGGGGGGGGGGCCAGGCCCGGTTCGGGGAAAGCAGCCCGGGGTTGGGGTCGCAGGGACACGGCTCCGGGGGGGGCCGGCGGGACGCACCAACCCGGCGGGGGGGTCCCGGGTCCCGCGGGAGGAGGGGAAAGCCCGGTTCGGGTGCGGGGACGGGGCAGGGGAGGGGGCAGAGCCCGGTGCGGGTGAGCGGGGCTCGGCGGGAGGGAGCAGCTCGTGGGGGGACACTCAGCCTGCTCGGGGCGGCGGCGGGGAGGGAGGATTTGCAGTGGGGAACGGGGACGGGGACGGGGACGGGGACGGGGACGGGGACGTCTCCTCCCGCTCCGTGCGCGCCGCTCACCTCTCTCCGCGCAGGGCGGCGGCTCCATGGCGGCCCCGCGGGCGGCAGAGCTGCGGAGCCCGGCCGAGACGGCGGCGACGGCGGGGAGCGGCGGAGGGGGAGGTCCGGGGGGCTTCGGCCCGGCCCCGGGCCCGGGGCTGGCTCTGGCTCTGGGCTGCGCGCTGAGCGGAGCGGCGCTGGTGGTGCTGGCGGGGGCCGTGCCGCGGGCGGCGCGCCCCGACCCGGCCGTGCCGGCGAGGCAGATGGAGAGGCTGGAGGCACGGGCGGCTCGGCTCCGAGCACGCCTCGATCGCTGCACCGTGGCCGGCTTGGCGTTGCTGGCCCTGGGAGGGCTCCTGCTCGCCGCCCTCCTGCTGGCCGCCGCCGCCGCCCGCCGCCGAGCCCGAGCCGCCCGCCGCGCCGGGGGCACCTACGGCTCGGTGCGCCTGAGGATGCGCAGGGTGTCGGCCGAGGGGGCTCAGGCACTGCTGGAGAGCCAGCTCAGCCCCCCGCCTCAGCCCCCCGAGGGGCCGGGCTCGTAGCCCCGCGCCGCCCCGGGGCCCCCGTGCCACCGGCAGAACCGGAGCTCCCCGCGCAGCGCCCCGGCACCCGTGCCGTCGCAGCCCGGTGAGGCTTCGGCCACCCTCCTGGCTGCCCTGGCCCCTTCTGGGGTGGGGGTCCAGGCCGGCAGCAGCGGGGTGACACGGCCTGGGGACACACCGCTCGCCTTCACAGCCCCTGCCGCCAGCACCGGGACGATGGCACCACCAAGACACCCGTGGGACTCCCACGCCACGGTCGGTGGCGGCCGGGCATGGACACGAGGCCCAGCTCCCTGTGGCAGCGGCAGCCAGCTCCTTCCCGACAGCCAGGGCTGCTCCTCTCTGGGACATAGCGCCGAATCTTCTGCCAGCAGCGACCTTTTTTAGCAATAGTTTCTTGTAAAACTGTGGCGTAGAGTTGGCGCTCGCACCGCTTTGGGCAGAAGGGGACAGCCAGCACGACTGATATCCGTGTGGCCCCCAGCCTCTGCGTCCCCCCAGCCCCACTGCGGAGAGCGGGACGAAGGCTGGGACCCCACTCCCACCAGCAACCCCACAACGGCCTCAGAAACCATGGTGCTCTGTCCGGGGGAGAGAGGATAATTCACGGCGCCTCGAAGCAACGTGGTTCTCCTTTTCCTGTTTCAGATAAGCAGCTGTGCCCCGCCGGGGTGCCCGAGCGCCAGCCTTTGTGCTGTTCGCAAGAGCCATTGTCTGCGGCGTGAAGGCAAAAATTGCATCTCGGGAATTAAACATGAAGCATCATTAAAGCACAATGTTCTGTGGAAAGAGAAATCGGTATGAGCGGGGTGCTGAGAAAGGGAAATAATTATCCGGTAGGAAAATGCAGCCCCACAAAAGGTGGTATTTGTCATGAACTGCCACCAGCTTTTAATCCATCCCGTAAATCATTTGCTTCAAATGTTTCCACGTGGAGACAAATCTCTCCAGACAGCCCGACACAAGAGGAAAGTCGTTTTTACACGCGGTGCCATTGCCGGGGTCAGATTGTGTTCCCGGGCTTCCAGAGCATCCCCCCGATGGCTGGGGGCAGCCCGCAGCCCCTGCCCCGCTTCTCATCCTCTGCCCAGAATGCGTCCTCCAGCCCTCACGGCCGCTTCCTCCTGTTGCTGGGTCCCTCTCCCCGTCACCGTGTCACCTGCCCATGCTCTGTATTTATTGTAGGGTCTCGGGAATTAACCTTGAACAGCCTTGTGCAGGTGCCGCACGCCATACCAGTGCCTGGGCACCTTTCCCCGGGTTCCAGCAGCGGCTGGGGGCAGAACACGGCTGCCTTTAGCCGGGCACAACCGCACGTTGCTCCCCGTGTGCCTTGGGGTGAGCAAAACCTGCGGGGTCTGGGTGCACACAAAGGGCCGGGGGGCACTTTGAATAAGGGGCCTTCACGGGATGAGAGGCTGAACCTGTTGGAGGTTACCTCTGCCGGACACCGGCGTTGTGTAAGCACAGAAAATATTCCGGGGGGGCTGCCCAAGAGGCTTGAACGGAAGGAGACTGTCACTGCTGCGCAGTGCGGTACCGTGCTGGCCCTTAACTGGGCCTGGAGGGTTGCTTGGGGAAAAGCCTCGTGATTGAAATATAAATATTTAAGGTGAACAAAGCGTGTCGAGGAAGGAATGCCGTTAAAGAGGCTCCCCCAGCGAGATCTCTAGGACTGGAGAGTGATTTGGCACCGGGGCAGCGGTGGGACCCCACTGCACCCGGCGGGAGGCCGGTAGCAGTGAGCTGCTGTAGCGGGAGCTGCTTTGTTTTCCTGTCTGTGTAACATCCACTGGTTCCTCCCTTACACCGTCCTCGGGGCACGCAGGATCCTGGGGACAGAGCAGCGGCTGCAGGGTAATTAGCAGCGCCGAGGGCTCTGCGTTCAGAGCGTGCAGCGCAGGTGTTGCGGGCTGGGCGGGACGGCAGATGGCCTGAAGGGCTCTCCAGGGACGTCAAGCCATCGCCAATAACCCAGCGTCTTTCTTCAAACGTGACGTGGAAGCACCTCCTCGGCGCCCTGGCGAGGAGGGAGGGCTGGGGCTGTGCCAGCATCGCACACTCCAGCCCCAGCTCTCCGTAAAATTAACCCAAGGTGCGTTGCTGACCGTGCTGCCTTGCATGTTAACGCGCTGTCGCTAACCTCAGCTCGTTAGCTCTCGTGTTCGCAGCTGCTTGGTGCCGTGCCAGCCCCCAGGGGTGGCTGCATCTCCGTCGTGCTTGGGGAGCGGGTTTGTGCCATGCCACAAAGGGAGAGAGCGAGGAACGTGCTCGGGTCTGCTGCCCTGGGTGCCCAGCAGCCACCTCCGCCGTGCCCTGGTGCAGCTTTATGGTGCGAGCTGAGCTGAGCGAGCTGCAGGGTTGGTCTCCTATCCCTCCGCCCTGCAGAAGACACACATCTCCCGTCACCTCTCCTCTCTGAAGCACCGGCAGCAGAGCCCCCAGGAGCCCCGAGGCTCAGGCACAAGCCTGCAACCACCCCGGCTCAATGCAGGGCACGCGTCCTCTTCTCACACCCTCTCTTCTCCCACCTGCTCCCCCTCAGCTGCACGGCACCACGAACCCACTGGGGTTAAGTGCTGCAGACAAAAGATTGTTTATCAGGACCCAAGGCAGCCTCTCCCCGGAGCTGGCTCGTTTTAATTAGCCCCATCAAAGCAGGCTGTGTCTCTCCCTCCTGAAAGGTTGCAGCGCATGATTAATGCAGGCGGCGGAAAGCAGCCACCTCCCGCAGAGAGGAGCCCCTCTGATAAGGCCACAGCCGCTCCCTCTCCCCGCAGCACTGCACGACAAGGTCGGGGCTCCTTCTCCTTCGGGGGAAGCTGCGGGCAGGCTCAGGCTGCCCCAGGAGCTGGGAGAACAGCAGAGACACAGCAGGAGCCTCACCCAGCTCCGGGATGCTCTCCCCATCCCACCCGTGATGTGAGAGCAGCCGGTCCGCTCCAGGTGGGACCGGCCACCAAAAGCCCTGGGGAGGTGCAGCACGGACAGCACGGCCCCTCCGGGTCTGGGATCGCACCAGCTCCTGCCAGCGTGAGCCCTGGGGAGATGCAGGGGATGCTCCAGTTCCCCCAGTGCCAAATTTTTACAGTCGGTCCCTCCCTGCTCCCACCTGCACAGCCTGGGGTCGAACACGCTGCAACTCAGCTGTTATCAGCTGTGTTTGGAGGCAAAGGCAGTTTAAAAGGAAAAGCCTTTGGGGAAAAGGGAGAGACAGAGGGGAGCACTCCCCCGTTTTTATTTATGCCTTTGCAGCTGCACGCAGCGTAACAACAGCGTTCAATACCCCGGAGAGCCAATTACCACCAGGAGAACAGTCAGAATGAGGGCTGGGCCATTCTGCACTTAATTTTCTAAATACAGTCTACTTGTCTCGGAAAAATGCTGCTGCTCAGGGGAAGGGACAAAGCGGGCTCCCAGCGTGAATCCAGCACCCCAGGGAGGGCAGGCACAGCCACAGCAGAGCTCCCAGGGGCACCTCTAGGGCTCCCCTTCTCATGGGGGGAAAAGAGGGGAGGCCAGCTGAGACAAGGGGGTGACCCCCCAGCAAGTGCTAACACAACATTGTTGTCAGGTTTTTATTTCAAACTCAAACATCCTTCCAAGAAATCAAACCACGAGAACATAGGATGAACCCAGTGAACTGCAGCCTCCAAACTACCTGATACGGGAGGGGGGCGGTCCGGAAAGAGCTGCAGATCCCGAGCTGTGCAGATCTCACCCTTCCTCCCCGCGCTGTTTGGTGAATGGCAGCAGAGTCCACCCGAGCAGAACCGCACCGGCCTCGTGCCATGGGACTGACAGCAGGGAATTGTGTTCCTATACAGCCCTGCTGCAGAGCAAATCCCAAATCCTTCAGCTCCTCCAGCCCCAGAGAGCCAACGCTGGTCCCGGTGGCCACGCCGGTGCCAAGCCCCCTCCTCCCCACGGCAGCCCCACGGTGCCAGACGGGCACCCTCCACACCTCCTGCGGGTTTCCCTAGCACCAACTGCACCTGTAACCCCAGCAGCGAAAGCGATGCCACCCCAAAGAAACAGAGGAGGGAACCTGCCAGCCCGGGGCTGCTCTCAGCACGCCACACCGCTCCCCACGCTGCCCTCGCACGGGGCAGGCCCACGCCTGCTGCGTGCCCACAGCTGGGTCCCCTCGGAGGAGCACAGAAAGAAACAGACCTACTGCCCCCTCTTCTGTTCTGCACATACGGAAACCTTTATAGCCGGTCTGAAGCATGGGAACGTGGCCCCGAGCGAGGAGAGGAAAAACACTGCTGAAAAGATCAATGTCCACCAAAGAGGGAAGCGAAGAGGGGAAAGTGCTCCTGCTCCCCCCGGCAGACTGCTCTGGCTGCAGCCAGCTGAGAAACCACTTGGTGAGTCCTCACATGAACATGTCGTCGTAGCCCGGAGGCGGGAGGTGGTCAGGATCAGGTCTGGAAAGGAATTCGGAGCAGTCAGACCAGGAGCAAGAGCACAACCCTGGGAGGAGGAGCAAAGCCAGGGGCAGACCGGAGAGCGTGCTGTGGTACTGCAGCGGCTGCCCAGGTGTCACCAAGCACCTACCTGCCCCTGCCAGCCCCTACGGGGCCAAAGGGGTCGAATCTGGCTCCTGGTGGAACCGCTCCTGGGGGAAGGCGGCTGGGCAGACCTGTCGACGGGTCAATGCCCGGCTGCCGGAACCCGGAGTGGAGAGGATCGACGATCATTCCCCCGCTCCGACCTCTGGGGAGAGGAAAGGCAGAGAAGGGGATGAGATTGGCACCGAAGAGCAAAGCGCTCCTCCTGCAGCCCTGCCCACGCTGTGCCACAAGCAGTGCTCGGGGGCAGGATGCGAACCCTGGCTCAGCATCACGCCAAGGTGGAGGCTGCCCGCAGCACACAAGCCAGAGCACCAGCAAGCACCAGGTCCAAGGCACCACCGTGCCAGCAACCCCTCATGGAAATTTGCAGAGGGAAGCAGCAGTGCGTGCTTGCCCGCCAGAATAAACGCTCGGGTTTCCCTGCGTGTCCCCCAGCTGCTGGGAGAGGGGGCTGCAGCCGTGGAGGGGCAGCTTCCCTCTTCCCCCAGCTCTTTCGAGGACAATCAGGGCTGATGAGTCCCCGAGGAGCTGCTGACCGTGCCGGGGGAAGCACCAGACCTGCTGGCCCTTGTGCACTGCTGCAAGAGCTCGCAGCCCCGGCCGGGGCTCCCGCGAGCCTTTCCAGAGCGCTGCCTGGAAGTCATTTGCTGACCACGGCGGCTCCTCGGAGCTGCCCCATGCTGCGAGTGCCATTCCTCCTAGTCGGCTTTGTGCAAACTCAGCTGGAGCCTCTGGACACCGCTGCCATCATACAAGCCATTAACAACTGCGCTAATGAGTTCCATTACGCCAGGCTGGCTGCCCAGAGAGCCCCGGGACAGCCAGGCCCCATGAGCATATGCCTGGGAGTCTGGGTCTCCAGCCCCAGCGCTGGCAGGTGTCAGCACACAAATCTGCTTCCATTTACGGTCTTTTTTGTCCTTTTACAGAGAAACTTCTGATGAAGGGCTGGAGGCAGCGAGAGAACAGGGTCCCCCCCACAACTGAACCCCCTCTCCTCATGCTATCGGGTTTCCTTCCAGCCACCCAGGCTCCAGGCCTCTCCCTCCAGCAGGGCAGGACGTTTCTAGCTGGCCCTTTTCTAGCCAAACCCGCGGAGAACCAAGTCTTGCAAGAGGGGAAAAAATGCGATCCCCACAGGAGCGTGGTTCCAAAGAGGACTCCCCTAGGCTGCAGGGCACTTTGCAACAGTTCCAAGGACTGTTTTCTGTCTGAGTATGTGCTTTTAACTGGAATGGCAGATGACAGGTTCTCCTCGCCCACCCAAACCAAAGACCCAGAGAGGGATCTGTGAAGATGAGTCCCCCAGACAGCCTGGGTGGAAGCAGGGCTTCCTCCAGCATCCCTGCTCTCGAGTGCCTCAGAAGAGCCTGCAGGCTCCCAACCAGGACTCGGCAGTCTGTGGATTTAAGCCTCCCCTTCTCCAGACTGCTGGGCTGTAGACGCAGCAGCTGGTAACATTTTGAATTAGAGGCTTACATTCACTTAACGACGTATTCAGCTTTGATTTACTGAAGGAATTAGTGCATGTTAAATGAATACAGGCTGATTATTAAACAGACGCAGATTGCAACCTATCATCTATGCAAGCGACGGGATCTTGTTACGATATTAGAACCATATTGAGGTTTAGAAACCGTCAATCCGTCCCTTGCAATTTGCACTGAGGAACCGTCCCGCTGCCGCCCGCACTCGGAGACGCTTCACGGGATGCCTGAGCCAGGCGGACCCCAGCTGTCTGAGGAACGGCCCCAACCTCCCCACCCTTCCCGAGGGCAGAGCGCGGGACGCTCCTCAGGCACGCAAAGCACCACTTCTCCCAGCCACACTCACCCGAAAGGGTCCAGGTCTTCCCCACCGACAGCAAAGGGGTTCACAGGACGAGGCCTGAAACAGAGCACACAGTGAGCGAGTCGGTGGGGGGCTGACCGGCCCCACGGAGCCACCAGGAGCGAGCACGCAGGCAGGGCAGCGCAGCAGGCGTGTCTGATGGTGCTGTGCTTACGGATGTTTTTCCCAACAAGAGCACCAGCTCTGCACAGCAGGACCCAAAGGGCCTTGGGACCCGTGGGACCGAGCGGGCGCTGGGAGCCGCTCCGTGCCCAGGACACGGCATTCCCTGCTCTGGGGTGTAGCCGGGTGTGGATGTTGGTGCGCACGGCAGGCTCGCAGGAAGCTTGCTGAGATGAAGGGGGCCCTGCTGCTCCCACCGCTCCGGGCTGCAGCTCTGGATGCTGGCAGTTTCCATGCCAGGGGCTCCCCGAGCAGTGCCGGGCTAGGCCAGGCTCTCCAGCGTGTCCCAGCCAGCCACACAATGACAGTCCCGCTTCCAGGAGCGTGGAGACTTTGGGGTGGCGAGCCTGCAGCCAGCTGTCACAACTCCTTGCCAGCAGTATGTGCCAATAACATGGTTTCAGAGCCATGCCCAGCTCCAGCCTGTCTGCCCACGGGCGTGCGGGGACTCCCCAAGGAGCATCTTGCACCCTGAGCACCAGCAGACAGCAGCGGGGCTGAAGAGACAAGAGGTGTCATACGAGGCAGAAGCCACAGCCGGTTCCCTAGGGACAGTGGAGCCACCGCAGCGTCTCTGACTTGCGGCCAAAAGGGATTGCAGCTTGTGAGGGAAGAGGGGGGAACCTGCCCAGCACATACGAGGCATGGCTGGGCACAAAGGGGCCAAGGAGGGATGATGGAGCGGGTGCTACGTGTCCCCTTTCCTCAGCTTTGCCAGAGGAAAGAGTTACTCCCTCCCCGAGGCTGCTTGGCCCCACTACAGCCCCACTGCTGGCCCTGCTCCAGCAGTCCCTGAGCCCCGATGGTCCCTCAGCCAGCACGGACAAGGCCTCCCTCCTTCCACCCCACACATCCCCAAGGGAGGGCAAAGCCAGCTCCTGAACTGGCCATCCCTCGGCAGGTAGCTTAAATCAAAGCAAAGCTGGCCAGCGAGCCTGAGACCGGCTGGGGAGGGTTTGGGGTGGGGAATGAAGGGGATCCATCAGTGCGAGATGGGAACTGGAGGTGAAGTTTGTGCCAGGACCATCAGCGGCCACCTTCTTCTCCTGACTCACCAGGACGGTGCTCTCGTGCCTGCAGGCTGCCGAGGAGGAGCCCTGAGGGGGTCGTAATCCTCGGGCAAGACAGGGTCCTTCTCTGCCTCGGGCTCCTTCTTGTCCTTTTCTGCAGGGCCTCCGAGGGGAGCGATGATACCCGAAGCAATCCTCGTCCTCAGCTCCTCCATGTTCTTGTACACCCTGCAGGGAGGAGAGGCGAGGCAGTGGGATGGGGAGGCCACGGCACCCGGGTGTGAGGGTGCTGGACGGGCTGCGACGGGGCTGGTGAGGGGTTGGACATGCCCAAAGCGTCCCTGGCACAAAACGTGTCCCCAGCTGGCAGCATGGAGGGGATGGGAAGGGACAACAGCACACAGCAGCTCTGAGGCCCCAGCCCCATTTGAAAGGGCGGAGGTGCCTGCACCCAGCGCAGACAGGCAGCCAGTGCTCTGGAAATAAAAGCACTGTGCTGACCACAGCCGGTTCGCAGGTGGCGTGGCTGTCCCTTGCCTGGGCTATGACCCAGGACCCCACTGCCTCCTAAATCTCTCTTGCTTGCCAGCAGCTCGCAGGGAGTGAGCTCTGGCTGCATTTCAGGGCAGGCTGCTCTGCCTCTGGACAGAAAAGTCCTCCAGACTCCTCCTAGCCCGGTCTCTGATTCCATCTGCCCCCCTCCCTACGCTGGTGGGACTTTTTCTCCTGCAGAAAATGCCAGGGAACCGCGATTACCTGTGGAAATCATCCAGGTGCTCTGGGTTGATGTAGTCGGCCACCGCCAAGGTCACGTCCGCCACCTTCTGAGAAGCACGATCCTGGCAAAAGATGGGAAGCATGGTGTCAGCGGCCAGGCAAAGCTGGGCCTAGGGCAGGGAGCAGGCACAACCACAGACGGGCTCAGGACATGGGGAACGAGCTTGCCTGTTTCCTGCCCATGTCCCTGCGCAGTGCCTGAATCCCAGGAGCAAACAAACTGCAGCGTACAGCAAGGCTCTCCCTGCTTGCTGCCCCAGCCTGGATTGCAAAACTGAAAGACCGAAATCTCACAGCACAGCCAGGGACAAGAGGCTGTGACACGGGGCAAAAATATCCTGGGTAGGTGCTTGTTGGGCAGTGATTCACGAACACATCCTCAGCTGGAGAAAGGACACAAAAGGGGCAACTCCCAGGCCAGAGTTGGTGTCCCTGCCCATGGTAGAGGAGTTGGAATGAGATGATCTTTAAGGTCCCTTCCAACCCAAAGCATACTATGATACTATTAAAAAAAAAAAAAAAAAAGAGCATGCAAGGCAAACTGCATTTGTACTCAATGCGGTTGTTTGACCAGCTTTGCACTGGGCCACATCTGCTGTGGCAGGTCTGCAGCCCTACCAGCTCCTGGGTCTACCCCATCCAAACATCCCTGAGGGACAAATGCCGCTCTAAGGCAGAACAAATATGAGCAAAACATTTTAAAAAATGGCTCTGTGTTTTTTTTTTCACGTATTTTGGACAGCAGCAAACACCATGCCTAAAGGACGCCAATTCCTGCAGCGACCAGCCTGGGTACTCACCATGACATTAACGATCATACTGTCCTCCACCATGATGGCCTTAAGCAGCAGCTCACGGGCATCATCTGTGGACTTGTAGCGCAGCGTGTACACCTCCTTGTTGGCTTCCCAGCCAGCGGGCAGCAGCTCCGACTTTCTTTCATCAGGATGTGGCTACAACAGGACAGACATGCTGCTGAGACCCTGCTCACCAGCTGGAACAAGAGGGGGCACAACCACCCCTTGTTGAGTAGGAACCAACAAAGACCCAGACCAGGGGATGATGCTCTTTGTCACCTGGCAGCCTGCAGCTCCCCAGCACGGGGTGGCTGTCACCCTGTTTGTCCCAGCCCCACAGCAAAGCAGCTGGAGGATGGCACTGCCCCACACTGTCCCCTCCCCCAGTAGGGGGGGTTTCTCTGCCAAACCAATGCCCTGCAGCCCACCACTGCCCCCCGTACCACATCAGACACCCTCCTGGCAACCCCCACACCAGGCTCCTGACCCCA
>CM021716.1:13995439-14028574 GCA_011074415.1 Stictonetta naevosa
TGCGGGGCGCGGGGCCGCGGCCGTTTTGTCATCGCCGGGGCTTGCCGGGGGGGGCGGCGGCGGGGGGCTGGCAGCGGCTATAAAGGCAGGGCTCCCCCGAGCAGCCGCCGCTTGCCCGGCACCATGAGCGCTGCCCTGCCCCGGCGGCCCGGGGCATGCCCCCCGCCCGCGGCTGGGATGGTGTGAGCCCCCCGCCCCGCGCCGCGCCGCTCTCCTCCCGGCTTCCCTTCCCTTCCTTTCCCTTCCTCTCCTTTCCCTTCCCTTCTCTTCCCTCCCTTCCACCGCCTCTCGGCTGGCTCGGGCGGGAGGCGAGCCCGCCAGCCGCTCGGATGCTCTGATTTCTTGCCGGCCCTCAACCCCCGCTGCCCAGATGCAGTGGATAAGCCTCATGTTGCTGCTATTCATCAGCTCCGTGGAAATGCTCGCGCAGAACCGATGGAAGAAGCAAGGTAGGCTTGCGGAGCGTGCCTCGTCCTGCCCAGGTGCCGTGGGCGACTGCGGGTCCCCGGCACCCCGAGGTGGAGCACCCGGGGCTGGTTCATCCGCGGAGAGACCCCCGGAGCTGCGCCGCAGGGCGGCCGCTTCCCCTCGTCCGTGCGTGGAGTTGACAAAGCTCAGCCCCAGCGGCACCACCTGCCCCGTGCCAGCGCTGTCCCGCCCGGGCTGGCAGGGGACAGGGGCCAGCTGGTGGCACGGGGACCGGCTGCGCAGCCCCCCAGGGCAGGGTGCGGGCGGTGGGCGCAGGGCGCGGCGCTGTGCCAGTGCTTCTGTTCTCCGCTCGGTGCGTTGAGTGTGTGGGGAGCAAAACGGCCTGGAAGGATGCTCGGAGGTGCTGCAGGCACTGCTGTCCCCTGCCCCATCCTCCCCCCGAGCAGAGGGGCTGGCTGAGCTGCTGCTCGGGTGTCCCGGGGCTGTGCCGGGGGACACGGGCTCGTGTCCCCCCCGTCGGGTGGTGCCAGCGCAGCCTGGGCTCTGCGGAGAGCGGGGCCACGGCTCACTTTTGTAACCGGCTGGTGCTGGGGCCGGGACAGGACCTTGTGAGGCTTTGGAGGCCTCGGGCTGGAGCCTGGACAACTTTCCCTGTGTTTGTTGTACGTTGCTGTAAGATGCCAGCGCTACGGGGTGCGTGAGGGCCTCGGGTCCTCGTGGCACCCATGGGTCTGCGCCTCAAATGCGTGGTGTCTCCCCCCGTGCAGCCACTGCCCGGGCTCTGGTGGCTGCTCAGCTCCTGCCCGGTGCCTGTCCCAGCTCAGCCCTGAGCCCAGCATCTGCCACCGTGCCTGGGGAGGTGAACCCGAGAGCTGTCCCTCATTTCCCCGCTCCCCGTGCTCTGGGTGTGAGCCCCGTGCCGATGCCAGGCGCAGCGCTCCGCCGGCTCTGCGGCGGTTCCCCGGCACCGCTCCCGGTGGCAGGACAGGGACGGGGTGGAGGAGCGAGGGCTGGGAGCGAGCTCGCAGTAGAAGCTGCCCGGAGCCTTCCCCAGCTCCCGCAGCACGGAGCTGGTTTTAAAGACGGTGACACGGACGTCGCTGCCGCGGCTCGTCCCGTCCCTGCACCTTCCCTGCCCCAGCTGGGTGTTGGAGAAAGAGCAGCAAAAAAAAAAAAGAAAAGAAATCGTCAAAAGGAATCGGGGAAGGGAAAGACGCTCGTAAATCCCTGGGTCTCCTGGGAAGCTGCTCCAGCTGCAGCCAGGAACACAAATGTTGTCAGCGTTTGGTAAATATGTAACGGAGACCATAACAACTTAATGGATCCAAGGTGCTTCATTAGCGGGCTCCCAGCACACGCAGCCTCCTGGCCGCAGCGAGTTGCGCTGCGTCGTGCCGCCGTGCTGCGAAAGCCCTTGGCCTCCAGCGAGGGGACCGGGACGATTCGGCTCGGGGATGGCAGCGTGGCACCGCCGCAGCACCTGGGAAAGCCGTGCCGGAGCTGCGGGGCGTCCTCTGCCTGCATCTCCCCGCTGTGTCCCCAGCCCTGAGCTCCCTCCGTCGCCTTTCCGGGAGGGGTCCGAGACCACGTCAAAGCTGCTGCCCCTCGCTCGTGTTCTCAGCACCCCGGCACATCCCAGATGCTGGCCCCAGGTTGCCCGTGGTGGGATCCAGCCCCTCATGGGGCTGCCCCAGCAGCACTGCGGGGAAGGCGGCGGCTGTGGGCCCTTAAGGGGAGCAGAGCCCCAGGGCTCACACCAGCCTCCGGCTCCGGTAACCGCAGCCTCCGGGGCTCTGCTCTGCCCGGGGCAGCCTCCTCCTTTGGCCTTTGCTGGGTGCAAAAAAACATCTTAATGCTGTAAGACCTGCTAGCAGACAGAGCCTGGGCCCCGAGCACGCACCACCCATGTTCCTGGCACTGTCGCTGGCTGTACAGCACGAGCTGTTGCTCGGGGGTGTTAAAGGCGAGCTTTCTGTCCCAGAAAAGCCAAACAAACTCTTCCAAACACCAGCGGGTGCAGCAGGCACCTCGCTGTTTGAGCAGAGGAGCCTGGGGGCCCGTTATGGAGACGCCCCGCTATTCTGGGGGTACAGAAAGACCCCGGTGAGTGGCTGGGCAGAGAAGCCAGTGCCTGCCCTGCCTGCCCTGGTGCTCCGGGCTCAGTCACCAGCTCCTGAAATGCCCCCGGGCCACGAGCATCTCTCCAGGCTGCGACTCTGGCAGGAGCAGCTGGCTCCAGGGACAGGAGGACGCCTCCAGGTGCTGCCGGCTGCATGGGGCTGGCCCCGGTCCTTGTCTCCGTGTCCTTGTCCCGGGGAGCAGAGCCCCCCTGGGACCCGCTGCCCCCGTGCAGGTCGGAGCGTGGCGGGAGCAGCCGGGGAGGCGGCGGCGGCTCTCGAGCCACCAGACAGATCCTTATCGCGGCTCCACTTGAACGTTTCCGAAACGCTCTTTGTTCCCTTGACATATAACAGGCAGCGGCCAATTAACCCGGGTCAGGGCTCGTTTCTACCCGCTGGCTGCTCCGGGGGTCAGCGCCCTGTCGGATGCGATGGCACGGCTGCCGGAGGTGCCCGTGCTGGCACCCGCGGCGGTGCCGAGCTGGGCGCAGCGGGGAGGGAGCCCCGGCTCTGCCGTGCCCCCCACCGCAGCCCCTCTCCCCCGCTTGTCTCCGCAGTGAGCGCCGGCCTCTTTGAGAACTGCACGGGCTGCGTCCTGTGCTCGGAGGACAACGGCTGCATCACCTGCCACCACCGGCTCTTCCTGCTCATCTGGAGGGACGGCATCCGCCAGTACGGGATGTGCGTCCACACCTGCCCCCCCGGCTACTTCGGCGTGCGGGGTCTGGAGGTCAACAGATGCACAAGTACGTGGCGCGTGAGCCGGGGCCCCTGCGGCTCCGAGCGCCCCGGGGTCCCCTCGCTGCCCCGCAGCGCCTCTCCCAACCCGGAGCTGCGTTTGCGAAGGGCGCCGGGTCCCTGCGCGCACCGGGGCCGGCGGCTCAGCGCTCGCCCCCCTGCTCACAGCACCCCTTCCCGGCAGAGTGCAGGTCGCCCAGCTGCGAGAGCTGCTTCAGCAAAGACTTCTGCATGAAGTGCAAGGAGAAGTTTTACCTGCACAAGGGCCAGTGCTTCCGGCAGTGCCCGCCCGGCACCGCGGCGCAGCCCGGCACCCGCGAGTGCCAAGGTAAGCGGCGCCCGTGCCTCACACCCCACAGGTCATTGCCAGCGTGGTGTGGTCACCGTCCCCCTCCCCGTGTCCCTGTCCCCCTAGAAACGTGCGAGCCAGGGCCCTGGGGCGAGTGGAGCGCCTGCACCCACGAGGGCCGGACCTGCGGCTGCAAGTGGGGTCTGGAGACGCGGGTGCGCGAGGTCCTGGGCGCCCCGCGGGAGGAGGGGGCTTCCTGCCCCGCGCTGCTGGAGACCCGAAAGTGCCGCCTGAGGAAGCACTGCCCAGGAGGTGAGCGCGGCCCCGCCTGCCCCCCGCAGCCCCCAGGCTTCGCGCCCCGCCGCCGCTCTCCCTAAAAGCGAGGAGCCCCACGGCACGCGGTGGCGGGGGGTCCTGCGGTGTTGTGGCCGGCCAGCCGGGATCTCATCTCCCAAGCATTTGGAGGCCGGTGGCTGGAACTGTGCAGTTCTGGAGAAAGCTGCCTTCCCAGGCACATGTGCTGAGCAGCCCCGGTGCTGGCGCCGGCAGGGACGAGGCTCCCCTGCCCTGTGAGCCACAGCCCCTGGCACCGGCTGCTGTCCTGCCCGCCTGCGAAGGGAGAGGCAGGGCCGAGGCTTTCTGCTTGGCAATTGCAAATAGAGGGGCTTGAGTTCCTCGGGGGAAACACCTGCAAAAATCCGCAAAATACCAGAAAGCCGCACGGAGCTGGAGGGCAGCGCGTGGGGGACCGGCGATGGCCAAGGTCCCCCAGCCCAGCCTGGGATCCGTCCCCAGGGCAGGGCATCATCCTGTCCTCCCCGCTGGCTCTCCCTGACGTTGTCCCCAGCCCTCATCCCCGGGTGCCCTCCCATTGCTGTGGCACCCCAATTCCCTGGCTGGGGGCTGTGGTCTGGGGGCTCCCCGCTGCCCCTCTCAGCACCCAGCCGGCGGCGCGGGCACGGGCGCGGGGATGGCGATGGGAACCAGGAGGCGGCTGATGTCATTTTTGGACGCAACCGGCTGGGCTGAAGCTGTTCTAATAAATCTCTGCTTAATAACTGGCAGAAAGACAGATTGCATGAGATACCGATCTGTGGGCCTTGGAAGGAGATCTGAGCCCCTGGCCTCGGCGCTGGACAGCTTTGCGGTTCGGAGCTGTGGGTTCGCTGTGAATCTACACGGCAGCGGCAGGGAGGGCGCGACCGAGGAAAGGGGTGCGAAGGGGAGAGGAGAGAGGGGTTGGAGAAAGGTGGGAATAACAAAAGCTGGTTGTGCTGGGGCTGCGGGAGAGGGCTGCGGAGCCAGGAGAGCGTCCTCATCTGGGCACCATCCATCATAAATAACGTTTTCGTGCTGACAGCACGGCGGAGCTGATTCCCTTTCCTGCTCAGGCCCTGACTCGCAGCTTTGGGGCGCCAGGTGGCAACGGTTTCGGGGAAATTTGGCTCCCTCCCTGGCTCTGCGGCCCCTGGACTCTAGAAGCTGGTGACAGTTTGATGCGGTCAGCTTGGCGCACGAGGACGGGCTGCTCCGGAGCGCGGCGTCCCGCGGCGCACTGCCGGGCGGCTGACGACGTGTGCCTGCGGCGCTGTGCCTGCACGCAGCCTGCCCGGAGCTCGGTGCTGCCACTCTGCTCCCGTGGGGACCGCAGCTCTTGGGGTGCACCTCGTGCATCTCGTGGGGTGACCTGGGCACCCGCTCCTGCCCGCTGTGAGCCCCGAGGCCACGGGGATGGGCGCCGAGGCACCGCAGGGCTCCTCGCTTGGGTGGGGATCAGCCCCAGAGCTGGGTCTCTCCCCGAAACAGCCGAGGGAAATCATCCCCAGCGTGGCGTGGCCGGAGGCGGCGACCGCCCTGCAAGCAGCCCCGGGCAGGAGCAGCCCCTTCGTGTCTGGCAGCCCGGCCCTGGGCAGCCGTTTCGGCGTCCCCGCCGCGGCAGAGCGTGCGCCTGCCCTCGCTCCCAGGCTCCTGTCCCGCCCGGCCGAGTGCTCGGTTATGGGATCCAGATGCTGGAGGACAGCGAGTTCACTTGATGCAGCCAAGACACCCCAAGACCCGGAGAGCCGGAGGAAGGCGCTGCCTCGGCCCCAGACCGGGCTGTGTGATGAGAGATTTGTGCTACCACTTCTGAGCCGTCCCCAGGCAGCTGGAAGCGAGAAGCATTCTGCGCTTGGCCCAGGCACAAAACCGCTCACGCTGCTGTAAATCTGCCTTGTGTCCCTGCCGCGCTCTCCAGACGCCTGGCATTCGTGCTGTGCCCTTTCCTTTGTGGGTGGCAATTGTCTGGGAGATCAGAGCAGAAAAACAGAGACGGGCAGGAAAAGAGATGGAGCCTTCGGAAAGAACCAGCGTCAGCAGCGCTGGCTCCCGCGGAGGGTCCGGCCGTGGTCCTCGTGCTCCGCACCCCCTGTGCCCCCCGGCTCCAGGATGGGCGCAGGGGCAGAAGTGGAGGTGAAGCAGCCTGGTTTGGGGCAGCCACCCTGCTCCAAGGCATGGGATCCCCATTCCATCAGGGCCCGCAGCGTGGCCGGTCCCGTCCCGTGTCCTGGTTTGCTTCGGCGTCTCAGCACCGTCCCCATCGACCCGCGGAGCTGGCAGCTGGAGGGGTGCTTGGAGAGGTGTGGGTGCACCCTGAGGCCACCCGCGTCCCACCGAGCCTGAACCCTTCCTGGCCCAGCTGGGGGCTGTGCCGTGCGGGGCTTTGGGGCTTTGGGGCAGCTGCTGCCCTGCTCCTGCTCGCAGCGAGGCCGGGGTCTCTCCGGGCAGCACCCGCTTTGCCTGGAGGCAGAGCTGGCCGTAACCCCCGGCCTCGCAAGCAGGAGGCTCTCTGCTGCCCGGCCCCAGGGAGCGAGCCCCTCCTTTTCTCCTTCTTTTCTCTTCCAGAGAAAACCAAACCCAAAAATAAAGGCAAAAAGCGGCAGAAGAAGCAGAAGACAGAGCTGGACGCGGGCACCTAGCGGCGCGGGCACGGCGAGGCGAGCTCCCCCTGTGCTGCCCTGCCCGCGTCGCCCCAGTTTCCCAGCCACAGAAAATTGCACAATTTTCTCTCCCCCCCCCCCCCCCCCCCTTCTTTTGAGACAATTTATGGCCTGTAAAACATTTCCTTTTCAGAAAATCTAATTTGCAGTGTCCAAAGCAATGCCTCGGGGCTCGGGGAGGGGGGTGGCTCCCTTTTTTTTCTGTTGTTTTTTCCCTCTCCCCCTGCCTGCTCGGCCCCTTCCCTCGCTGCAGCCGGGTGGAATGGGGCCGGGGGGGTTCAACCATGCTGATGGAGGCGACGCCTGCCCCGGCACGTCCCCTGGGCAGGGAGATGTCCGTCCCCATGGGGTCCTGACTGCGCTGGGGTGCCGGGGGGCGCAGCGTGCCCGTGCCTACTGAGCAGCTCCGGGTGCCAGACGGGGTCCCCCGTGCTCAGCCACTGCCAGGGAGTGTGGTGGCACCCTGGGGCTGGGGTCCTGCTGGGGACCCCACAGCAGCCCAGCCCGGCTCTCAGCATCTCTTCGGTCCCCAGCGGCACATCCGTGGGCCAAATCCTGCCGGCCTCGTGCTCACAGCCTGTGAAGAGCTGGCGGAGCTCCGTGCCGCGTGTGAGTGCAGGAATTGGGGGTGGCCTTGCCCACGCACCCCGGAGCCACCAGCGCCAGCCTGGGGACGCCCCCACTGCCAGCAGCCCCTGCGCTGCCCGGGCACGCCGCCAGGATCAGCGTCGTGGCCCCCCTCCAGACATGACCGGGGGGCACGACCCATGGGTGCTGACCCCGTCCCCGTCCCTCTGACCCGGCCACTGCGTGTGCATCGCCCAAAACACACGCGGTGGCCCGCGGAGAGGCGCATCGGCACGTCTAAAACGCGTTTTGCTCGAACTGCTGCCCTCCCCGCGGGCACCTCTGTGAATATCCTGGGTTTGGCTGCCCCCATCCCTGCTCCGAGCACGGGACGTGGGGGCTGCGGGGGCTGCGGGGGCTGCGGGGCCCTTCCAGGACGAGAGCGCTGGGTGTCAGCATCGAGCCAGCCCCGGAGCCTCGCTCGCAGGCGCGGGGCAGCTCCTCCGTTTGCTTACTGTCAAATAAAAGTATTGAAGCCTCCGGCACCCGTCGCACCCCTGCTTTCCTGCGCTGCGGAAATGGTTTCCACGAGGCACTGCTGGAGGGAGCAGGGCTCAGGGGACACCGGTGGGCATTAAACCCCTGCCCCGCAGCGGCACAGCAGCCGGTGGGGTCAGCTGTGCTCCCCAAGCCCTTCGTGCACGTGGCCGGCCCCTCACCTCCACCCCAAAAGTGGTGGGGAAAGGTGGCCACCGGCTGCCTTTGTCGGTCTCGGGCCCCTCCATCCTGCCACCTCCTACCCAGGCCTCTGGAACGTGGGGATTCCCTGGGGAAAGATTTTATTTTGACATTTCTGCGCGAGGCAGCACCAGCATCTCGTGGTGTCCGAGCCAGCGGCAGGAGAAGCGGCGTCCCCAAGACCCTGCCCCTTCCCCGGGTGCTGCTTTGGGCCCAGCCCATGGGACCCCTCTGGGGTTGGCTCTCGGGGTCCCGCCCCTGGTGGGGTGCAGGCAGCATCTGGGTGCTCGGGGCTGCTCCGGGCCTCCCCAGAGGCTGGCACGGGGACGCCTGGAGGCTCCCGAGGAAGCTGGAAGTCGCCCTGGAGGTGCTGGGGTGCTGCAGGCAGAAGGTGCTGGGACGGGGCAGCACCGTGAGCACCAACACGACACCAGCGCACGGAAAAGGGGCTTTCAGCTGCCCTTTAAAGCCAGGTGAGGTCCCGGTATCCAGAGGGGCCAGAGCCCCCCGTGACCACCACAGCCCCCCTGGTGCTGCGTAATGGGGCGGAAAACTCTGGGAAGGTGCCGGGGTGTTCCTGTGCCGGGGGGACGTTCCCTCTGCCGTGCCAGCCTGTCCCCACGGCCAGCCCCGTCCCCTCCAGGGACAGCTTAGAAATAGCCCAGCACGTAGCCTGGCCCCGTGGGCTCCGTGCCAGGCGCTGGGGCCCCGCGCTGGCCGTGGGATGGCTGCGCCGCGTGGGTGCGCAGCCGCTCGGCATCCTGCCACCCTGCGTGGGCGCACGGGACGGGTGCTGGCACCCAGCCGGGACAGCGCGGCCAAGCCAGGGCATTTTGTTTTATCCCACAACCCGGGGCTGACCTGGGGACACCCTTCCATGGGGCAGGCTGAGGTGGGGGCTTTGGGGACCGGGAGGTGCCCAGAAGCCACCAGGGGCTGCACGGCACCTCCTGGGGCTGGCAGGGACATCCCTGTGCCAGCGCGGGCAGCGTGCGCCCGGATTTGGCAGCTCACGGGTGGAAATGGGGGCATGGTGTGTTGTTTGGGGTCGGCCCCCCGATACTGAAACACCCCTGCGAGGCTGGGGGCTCGGGGACACCCCAGGGTGGCACCATCCTGCACAGCTCAGCCACCACGGCAGCTCCTTGCTCTGCAGGGCCGGGGTCTGCATCCAAATCTGGGGCTAAAGGGGCAGCCCAAGCCCCCTTGGGGCAGGAGGAAAATTCTGGCTGAGCCCCACACGCCCCCAGGGACCCCACAGCAGCACACCCCCTGCTCACAGCACCCCCAAACCCTGCACAGGACCCAGCCAGGTCCCACCACGCTCCGCTGGGTCCCCACGGTCCCCACGGGCTCATCCCACGGCCGGAGCAGCCGAAGGCAGCGCTCGGCTTCCTCCCCTGATATAAACAGCTGGAGGCTGGGGGAGCACGGCCCGGGGGGACCCGAGGGTGACAGGGGGCAGCGGGGGCGGGTGGGGGGACCCTCTGGGAAAGGGCCGGGGGGCTCGGGGCCGGGGAGGGCACGGCGGGGCTGTGGGGGGCCGGGGGGCCAGGGGTGGCCGTGCGGGGAGGGCGGGCGGCCGGACTCTGCGTGCGTGAGACATGTAAAGATCACGTGTGAAACTTGATCTCCCCGCAGCGGGCTCGGAGGAGAGAAAAAAGATAGAAGTATTGTTTTTAAACAGATTTTTTCCTTTGTTTTTCTTTTTTTTTTTTTTTTTTTTTTTTTTTCCCTTGCAAGGGCTGAGCGAGACCCAGCCTAGCGATAAAAGGCCGGGGCGGCTGGAGCCTGCTCAGAGCGCGCCGGGAGGAAATGCCGAGGGCGCAGCGCCGGGGCCGGGCGCACGGCACCCACTGACTCCTCGCACCCGCAGCACCCCTGGGTGCCGGGGGCCGTGCCCGTGCCATGCGGGCGCTCGGCCTCGTCCTGGCGGCGCTGTGCGCGGCCGCGGCCCAGCGGCGGGCGCTGGATGGGGGCGGCCGGCGGCGCTTCCACCGCGTGCAGCACGGGCACTGCAGCTACACCTTCGTGCTGCCCGAGGCCGACCCCGCGCCCTGCCCGCCCAACGCCCCCCCCGGCCCCGCCAACGCGCTGCAGAGGGACTCGCCATCCGGCACCGCGCACGCCGCCCGCGGGGCTGCCCAGCGCCTGCAGCACCTCGAGAGGATCCTGGAGAACAGCACCCAGTGGCTGCTGAAGGTAGGAGGCGGTGGGGTGCCAGGGGGGGGGGGAAGGCATTGGGGATAGGGGTGGGCGGGGGGTTGCCCCCTGCAGCTGCCCTACACCCACCGAAGCTGCTCGCTGTGGCCAGGTCAGCGCCTTCCCCGCTGGTCTCAGCCCCAGGGCCTGATCCTGCCCCAGTTTGTTCCCCAGAGGGGATGGGGAGGGTGCCGCGGGCGCTGCGGCTCACCGCTGCTCGCCGCCCTGCGTCCCCCCGCCGTCCCCACCGCGGGTCCCCTCCTGGTGCCCACCGCACCAGCGGTGCCGGGCATCCCGTGGGGCTGAGCGCTCCCCGTCCTGGGTCAGGATGCGGCCCCGCTGGGAAGCTGGAGGGCAGGCTGTTGGCAGGCGGCGGAGCGAGGAACCCAAGGGCAGGGGCCAGCGAAACCTCTCCAGCTTCATAGTTCTCCCCCTTATGGGCTGCGCGAAAGCTTCTGGCACCGGGTGAGGCTCTGCGTGGGAATCGCAGCTCCCGGCCGGCCGGCCCCACGGGGCACGGGGAGCCTCGCCGGAGGGGCTGCAGGGCCCACCGGGGGGGGCTGAGGGCAGCAGGAGGGGACCGCTGTGCCCCGGGGACCCCTGCCCAACCCGGGGACCCCCCCCCGGGAGCTGCTGCATTCCCCCAGCCCCGGCCCCGCGGCGCGAGGCAGGAAGCGGCTTTTCCTTTCCGAGGTCTCGCCCGGTGCCTCCTGACCCCACGGCATCTGCGGCCGTGCGAGCGGCCGCCTGCGTCACACCCGGGAAGAGCTCCCGGGAGGCTCCCCCGGGGCCACGTCCCAGCGGTGCCCGCGGCGAGCACGGGGAGAGCGGCTCGTCCCCGGCTGCCACCCGCCCTCGAGCTGAGCGGCACCACCGGGGACACGGAGGGCACACGTGGGGACACCCAGGGCTGTCCCTGTCCCCTCCTCAGCTGTCTCGGACCACAAATTCCTCAAAAGCTGCGCCCCGGCTCCTCTCAAAGCCAGCTCTGGGTGCCGCGGAGGGACCGGTGAGGCCAGGCTGGTGGGGACCAATGCGGGGACGCTGCCTCGGCGCTGTGTGCACAGCCCGGCTCCGTGCCCTGGGGTCCCTGAGCCCTGGGGTGCTGCCATGGGTGCTGGATGGGGCCCTCTGGGTGCTGGATGGGGCCCGCTGGGTGCTGCTCAGCCCCGGAGCAGGCAGGGTGAAGCCGCACACCTGGGCAGCTCTGGGCAGAGGTGCCCAAAATCACAGCGCAGGAGCAGGGCGCAGTGGCCGGTGCCCGTCCCCTCCCGCAGCACGGCCCCTCCAGCAGAGGCAGCTTTTTTTTTTTTTTTTTTTCTTTTTTTTTTTTTTTTTTTCTGTTTCTTTGCTTTCCTTATTTAACTGGAGCTGCGCAAGGAGGCTTGTTTTGGTTGGACTCCAGGCCTAAACAAACAAACTGGGCTCGAAGGAGGCACCGGGTTCGGGGACAGATTGTAAACACCACCAAATCCCTGTCTGCCAGCGGGGCAGATTCACGCTGTGCCCTGGCCCGTGGCTCTGGCAAGGTCCCCCCAGCCCCTTGCAGGACTCCCCGCCCCACCAGCCCCCTCCTCTGCCACCACAGACCCCACTGGGGACCCTGGGCGCGGAGTCACCCTCTCCACGCAGCCGAGCGCAGCCCAGGAGGGACAGCCGGGGACGCCAGCGAGGACGTGGCACGCAGGCTGGTGGCACTGCCCGAGGGCAGGCCCGGGGCAGGAGCCAGCTGCAGGAATCGGGGCCGGGGGTGGCCGTCTGTGACACCCCTTTTGGCGATGTGTCCCCAGCGCGGGGACAGCGGGGTGGCCGCTCGCTGCTTGGTTTTGCTGCTGTGCAGAAATTCTTGTGCCGGCTGCGAGTTTTGGCAGCGCCCGCTCTTGGTCTCCCTGCACCAGGCTTGAGCGGGGCTCAGGACCAACTCGGGGCTGGTCCTGGGCTCAGCAGCAGCTGGAGCAGTGCTGGAGCCGAGTCCCTGGTGTCACACCAGGAGGGGCCCCAGGGATGGGACCAGCACCAGGGAGCTGGACACCTTTGTGGCTTGGGCTGGTCCCACCGGTGTGTCCCCCCTGCCCAGCTCCCCCCGTCCCTTCCCTGCGGGGAGGGGACCCTGTCCCGGGGCTGGCCCTGTCTAGGGAGCCTTTTGGGGTGACCCGCAGCCCCACGGCCCCCTCCTGGGGTGACCCCCAGCCCCTCTTCAGTTCCTCTTCCTTAGGCAGAGCCGTGGTCGGGGGCTCCCCCAGAAGGGGCAGGGACCCCAAAAGAGGCTCCGTTACCAGCTCGCAGGGAGCAGCCGGGGCCGGGGCTGGAGCCAGGCTCTTTCTCAGGTCCCGCGGCTGTGCTCAGCCCCCACCCGTGCCAGCCTGACCTTTTCCACGGGTATGTACTGCCCTTCACTCGGAGAGATGTTTATTTTGAAAAAAAGGCAAGATGGAGAGGGAGAGAAGGCCTCCCCGAGCCCTGAGAAGCAGCAAGATTAACGACGTGGTTAAAGGGAAACTCTCCAGCGATCACTCAGCTGGGGAAATGTTTTCCAGACCCGGCTCTCAGGCGTTCCCCGCTTCCTCCCCGCCGCACGTCCCTGCGAGGGAAGCCCCCGGGGACGTGGGCGCAGCCGCGGCTCCTGCAGCCCGAGGTGCCCACGCCGGGCTCCTCCTTCCCCCCCCCCCCCCCCCGGCTTCACCTCCCAGCCCCAGGGGGGGTTTTCTGCCCCATCAGCCCCCCGAAGTGCTCGCAGCGGGGTGCTGCTTCCAGTGCTGCCTGGGTCTGGGCTATTTCACCTTGCACAAACAAGTGCAGCGAGGGGCTGGGAGCCCCGGCACCGCTGTGCCACAGGCACCGGGACTGGGGGCTTTCCCTGCACCCGCTCACGGGGGGCAGGAGCCACCTGGATGCGGGGGCGCGGGCAGCTCAGGACCCTCGGGGTGGGAAGAGTTGGGCAGCCCCGGCGCGGGGCCGCGTTCCCAGCGTGGGCGGCAGCGCGTCCCTTCCGCTCCCCACGGCCCCTGCGCGGCGGCCGGGGGTCGCAGCCCTCGGCGAGGCTGTCACCCTGGAGAGGGGCCGAATGGAAACCTCATGGTGAGCGCGCCAGAAATAGAAAGCCTCTGGGAAGCGCCTGTCCCCCGCGGGCTGGGAAAGCGGAAGCCGTTTCGGAGCCGTGTTCGCGGCCGGCTGCTTCCCAGCCCCGAGAAAAGCCCCATGTGCCGGAAAAGCTGCCGTCGCCGGTGCAGGGGACGATGGCAGGGAGCTGCCGCCAGGCCTGGGAAACTGGCCGACAGTTGGGCCAATACTGGTGCCGATGTCAGTGCCGAAGCTGGTGCCGATGCCAAGCAGGCCGCCCTGGCCAGGCAGCAGCTCCAGCGCAGCGGCACACACAAGCCCATCCAGGTGCCAGCGAGAGCAAAGCCCCATTTTGGGACCGTGGGCAACCCCCCCGCTGTGAATCCCAGCCACCCCAGGCAGCCCTGCTCCCCACAGCCGCCCTGTGCCACAGCCCAGCTTCCCAAACGTGCCGGCGCCGGCAGCCCCCCGACGGCGTCCCCTCCGCACGCCTGGGGCTGCTTCAAAGCACCCAGGACGGGTCGTGCCGTGCTGAAGCCACCCCAGGCCGTGCCAGTCTGGAGGACGGAGGCCGTGGTGAGGTTGGGTACGGGGCAGCTCCTCGCCTGACCCGTCCCGTCCTCGCTGCCGTCCGCAGCTGGAGAGCTACATCCAGAGCAGCGTGAAGCCGGAGATGGCGCAGCTGCAGCAGACGGCGGTGCAGAACCAGACGGCCACCATGCTGGAGATCGGCAGCTCCCTCCTCAACCAGAGCGCCGAGCAGACCCGCAAGCTCACCGACGTGGAGGCCCAGGTAGGGGCAACACCGTGCGCCTGTCCCCGTGTCTCTGCTGCCCCCAGGACCGCCCCAGGGGCAGGTTCTGCGCTGCCAAAAGCGGGGCGATTCCCCACGGCGGTGCTGGTTTAACTCACCGGCGGGCACGGGGGGGCTGCCACTGGTGCCTGGGGACCCCGCTGCCCACCCCAACGCTCGCCCTGCTCCCGGGCAGGTGCTGAACCAGACGTCGCGCATCGAGATGCAGCTGCTGGAGAACTCCCTGTCCACCAACAAGCTGGAGAAGCAGCTGCTGGTGCAGACGAACGAGATCCACAAGCTGCAGAGCAGGAACAAGTAAGGGTCCGGGTCTCCGGCTGCTCTTCGGATGGGCTGGAGCCCCTCCAGGGCTCGCTGGGGTCCCCGCGGGTTGCACAGCCCCGTCACAGCCCCTTCGGCCTCGGTTCCTCCTTCGCCTTCACCCCTCCCTAGATAAGGGCACCCGGGTGCGGGGTGCGAATTGCCAGGTGCCCCTGGGGACGGGGACAGCTCGCAGAGGTGCCGGGGAACCACAGCCAGGGCTTGGGGCTGCTCTGCTCCCCGCCCAGCCCCTCGCCCCCCCGTCACCACCACGTGTCCCCTCTCAGCATCCTGGAGGTGCGGGTGCTGGAGGTGGAGGCGAAGCACCAGGCGGAGCTGGCGGGGCTCCGCTCGGAGAAGGAGAGGCTGCAGCGCCTGGTGAGCCGGCAGAGCGGCACCATCGAGGACCTGGAGAAGTCGCTGCTGGCGGCCAGCGCCAACTCCAGCCTGCTCCAGCGGCAGCAGCTGCAGCTCCTCGAGGCGGTGCAGGGCCTGGCGCGCCTCGTCTCGCAGGGCAGAGGTGAGCGGGAAAGGCAGGACAGGGGGTGCTGGGGGTGCTGGGGACCCTGCGCTGGCAGCTGCCCAGCTCACATGGGGGTGACTTCACCCCGAAAATGAAGAATCCCCAGAGAAGCTCAGCCTTGTGCCCCCATGGGAAGGGCCGGCACCCACCCCGGGGTGCACACCGGTGCCTTGTCCAGCCGGGGCAAATGCCCCCGCCGGTGCTCACGCCTCCCCTCTGCCTCCAGCCCCGCTGCCCGGGGAGGAGCAGCTCTTCCAGGACTGCGCCGAGCTGCACCGGGCCGGCTTCCGCGCCAGTGGGGTCTACACCCTGCACATCGCCAACCTCAGCGAGCCCAAAAAGGTGAGCGCAGCCCGGGGAGGGCTCCTGCCACAGCACCCAGGGGCGCCGCTGTCCCCGGGTGCCACCCGACGCCTGCGAACCCCGTACCAGTGGCACCACCCGTGCCGCACCAGCACCAAGCCCGAGGATGGGATGTCCCCGGGCACCCCCCGAGGCAGCGGGCAGTGTCACCCTGCTCGCAGCTCGGCCGCAGCCCCTCTCTGCTCCCCGCTGCAGGCCTTCTGCGACATGGAGACGGACGGCGGGGGCTGGACGGTCATCCAGCTCCGCGCCAACGGCAGCCTCAGCTTCCAGAGGAGCTGGAGGGAGTACAAGCAGGTCTGTGCGGGGAGGGGGCCGGCTTGGGGCACCCCCACGCCCACTGCCCGCGCCCACCCGCCCCGTGGCTCCCCCAGGGTTTCGGGGACGCGGCGGGTGAGCACTGGCTGGGCAACGAAGCCGTGCACCTGGTGACGAGCCGGGCGCCCCACGCCCTGCGCGTGGAGCTGCGGGACTGGGAGGGCGGCCAGGTCTATGCCCACTACGGGAAATTCCAGCTGGGCAGCGAGCGGCAGCTCTACAGGTAGGAGAACGGCAGCGAGTTGTCCCTGGGCCCTGCTGTCCCCAGCCCCCAGGACCGGCACGGCTCGCTGCGGGTGCCTGGGGGACCGCGGGGCCCCGGGAGGCTGCAGGGTTCCTGGTGGGGCTTCGCTGGGATTCTCAGAAGGTTTCCTCCCCAGGGACGTGGCTGCGCTGCCTGCCCCTTCTCCCCCCAGGCTCTCGAAAGCCCAACGTAGAATTTAATGCCTGGAGTTGCATTAAGGCCGCGGGATTTCCCACCCCAGCGAGGCGCGGTGCTGGCAGGCAGCCGGGGCACTGGCGGCCGCTCACTGCTCGTGCAAACGGGCTCGTCCCCAGGGTGTCCTCGTGGGGATGCCGTGCCGTGCTGGCTCGCAGGGACAGCTTGTGCTGCCAGGGGCAGGGGCTGGGGGGACACAGCAGGGCCCGGGGGCTTTTTAACCCCCCCCCCCAGACCAGCTAGCAGGCGCTGATGGCACGCACGGCGCGCGTTGCCCTCGGCCGCAGGCTCTCGCTGCAGGACTACAGCGGCACGGCCGGGCAGCAGAGCGGCTTGGCCCTGCAGGGCACCAACTTCAGCACCCGTGACGCCGACAACGACAACTGCCTCTGCAAGTGCGCCCAGATGCTGTCGGGAGGTGAGTGGGGAGCCGGAGCTGGGGGTCCCCTTGCAGCCCCCCCCCCCCTCTCCCTCCGGCACCCAGCCCCGCACCGCGCTCCCGCCCCGCTCCTTCCCGCAGGCTGGTGGTTCGACGCCTGCGGCCTCTCCAACCTGAACGGCATCTACTACCCGGCCCGGCACAACATCCGCAAGCTCAACGGCATCCGCTGGCACTACTTCCAGGGGCCCAGCTACTCGCTGAAGGGCACCCGCATGCTGATACGGCCCGCGGGCTTCTAGCGCGCTGGCGGACCCCGTGCCGGCCCCGACGGAACTGAGCCGCCCGGCCGCGGGAGCCGCAGGGAAGCTTTTCCCCCCCCAGTTATTATTTCTCACTCTTGTTTCTCTCGTCCCCTGGGAGCCCGTGCGGGGCGGTGCCGGGAGGGAGCCGCTCGCCGTGCCGAGGAGCTCGGGGTTGCAGGACCCGTGGGGGGGCTCCGCTCAGTCTGAGCTCCGGCGTGTATGACCCATCCCCTCCCAGCTCGGATTCTCACCACCCACCCGTGTCAGTGGGGTTTCTGGCTGCCCACACCACATCGTGCGGGGACGGGCGTGTGGGAGCCCCGGCACCTCCTGCGCGCTCAGCCCGGAGGGGCGGACAGCCCGGGCTCTGCCTTTTCTCTCTGTTTTAGGGCATTGCGTTTTGCTTTTTTGGCACCGTTTTGGTTTCCCCACGGGTTCAGCAGAGCTGGCGTGCGAGTGCCCCGGGAGCTCAAGGCACTGGCGGCATCTCTCCTCCCTGCACGGCCATGCCAGGGGACACGGCTGTCCCCTGCTGCGTGCACCAGCCCCGTGCACCATCCAGCCGTGCACGCTGGGCGCTGCTCCTCGCAGGACGGGGCCGGTGGGAAGGGACAGGGGCGTCCCTTGAGACATGAGGGACCTGGCCCTGGTGTGACGGGTGACGGCCCCGGGGCTGGAAAGTGCTGGCGGGGGGCAGCAGCCAGGGAGGGGTGGGATGGGGCTGGGGGTGGCACATTGGGAGAGGGGCTGCGGGGCGCGAGGAGCTGGGTGCAGCGGAAGGGGGCTGGGGGCTGGGGGCGGCTCGGAGCTGGGGCAGGGGATGGACGGAGGGGAACGGGGGTGCTGGCAGGGCCGAGCCCCCCAGTGCTGCCGGCTCCAGCCCCCGCGGTTTTGTGGACGTGGCAAACCCAGACTTGGAGGCCAGTTTGGTGACGGCCCGGAAAGCGCGGGGCGAAGCACAGCCGGGCTTCCATCCGCTGAGAAGAGCCCCCGCGCCCGCCTGTGCCCTGGAGCTTGGCACGGAGACGCTTTTATTTTTGTACCAAGAGATATTTATTGTCCGAGAGCTGCGCCGGGCAGCACCCGTCCCCCCCCCCCAGCGCCGTCCCTGCCCAGGAGCGAGGTGTCCCCGGACCCATGGCGTGGGGGGGTTCGTGCTGCCCCTGTTTCAGCAATTTGGGCAGGAGCAGGAGCAAGAAGTCGGTGATCTTTGCTTGCAGGAAGGTGGTGGGACAGGGCAGGGCTGCGGCACCCCGTGCGCCCCACCCGGGGGTCCTGGGGCCATCCCGTGTGGGATGCGAGGGCTCCAGCAGTGGTGGGGACAGGGCTGTGGCCGCAGGGTCACCGCTGGGGACAGCGCGGTGCTGCCTCGGCCCCTTGTACACAGCACAGACTCCACATAAAGGGACCTTTCAGCAACCTCCTTGTGATGCTTGGGTCATTTGGGGAGGAACGAGACCCCGAACAGACCCCCCACCCCGCACACCCACCTGGGGAAGGGGCTGCTCCGCCCAGCCCCATTCCCCTCGTGCCCCGCTGAGCCCGGGCAGCTCGGTGCACGGATGGGGCTGGGTGCTGCCGGCTCAGAGCCCAGCCTGGCACCCAGAGCTGCCCAGCCCCATCCCCCTCGGCCCTGCTGCCTCTAGAGGTCCCCTGCAGCTCGGTGACAGCCCCGCAGCATCCTCGCCCGTAGGGGACAGGGGTGACACCGGTGCCCCAGAAGCTCTGGGGACCGGCGGTGGTGGCAGCTGCAGAGCAGGGACCCCATGGACACCCCCTAACCCCACTGCCCCCGCAGCACCCAGCCCGCAGGCAACCCCCCAGGCCTGCCCCCAACCCCTTTCTCAAGGCCTTCGCTAATTAACGCTGATTAAAACAGGCGGTGCAGCTGCCACTTCCCACAAGGTGCTCATCAGCGGGGCCGCGCGTCATAATTAAAAAATGGAAAACGCGTTGAAGGCGGGACCGCCGGGAGGCTCTGCAGGCACGGCCGTCCTGGCTGCGAGCCCTGAGCCCCCAGAGCCCCTTGCCCTTCCAGGGGTGCTGAGCCACGCTCCCCAAACCCTGGTGCTGCCATTTCCTTGCTCTCCCCGCGGGGGCCAGGGGACAAAGCCCCAGGATGTGGGATGTGGGACACGGGAACGGGCAGGGCGAGGGGCACGGAGACCCCCCTGCGGTCATTGCTCCCCGCTATAAATACCCGGCGGGCTCAGCTGCGGCTCCGCTCCGAAACCGGAGCCGACGGGGAGGCAGCTGCCAGGGAAAGTGATAGGGAGCATGGGGAGCGCGGGGCCAGGGCTGTCCTCCTGTCCCCTGGGGGAGCGCGGGGCCAGGGCTGTCCTCCTGTCCCCTGGGGGAGCGCGGGGCCAGGGCTGTCCTCCTGTCCCCCGCACGGACACACGGACCAGGGGGAGCATCCCCGGGGGGCCACGCGTCGCCTCGCCGCGTCTGTGCCAGGGTTGGGTGGCGAGGGACAGAGGCTGCTGCCTGGGGAGCGTGGTTCCTCCTGTCCTTGCGTCCACGTGCACGCAGCGTTGGCACACACACACACGTGTGCACACACACGCCTACACACGCACACGTGAGCGCACGGGGCTGGGGCTGGCCGCGCAGGACGCCAGCACCAAACCAAGGCTGAGCGCGGGCGGCAGCACCCGGGGGGCACAGCGGGGGTGCTCAGCCCCGCTCCCCAGCAGAGGGTCGGCTCTGGGGAGGGGGAGGTGGGCTTCTCCTTGGCAGCAGCAGGTAAATTTAGCTCAAGCCCTGGGACACGCCGGGCCGAGGAATTCGGCAGCACAGCCGGTCCCAGCCGGCGTCAGCCCGGAGCGGGGACGCGGCTCCCGCAGAGCTCCCCGGGGGGCGCAGCCCCGTGTCCGGCTCCCTGGGGAGCCACCAGCACCCCGTGCACCGTCATTACAGGATCCCTTGGGCGCGCGCTGCCTCCCGAGCTGGCCGCCCTGACTCACCGGCCACATCCTGTCCCCAAATCCCTGGGTGTCAGCACGGCCCTGGGTGGGGGCCCCCGGACCTGCCCGGCCTCTTTTGGGGAGCCGAGAGGGTTTTGCTTGTGGGGTGGGGGCTCTGGGAGGCCGGGCACGATGCAGGGAGTGGGGCTGGGCCGGGAGCCGCTTCAGCCCTGCTGCCACGAGCTGTGTGGAGCACAAATCCCTGCTCCTCCCTGCTCTGCACCGGGGTCTGCTCCTCCGCCTGCGAGCACCCCGCACCCCTGTGCCCCCGGTGGGTGCTCCCTGGGTGCGAGCACCGGTGCCCTTGGTGCCCTTGGCGCCCCCTTCCCCAGCAGCCCGTGTGTGGGCACGGTTTGCACGGCACCACGGGCACCTCCTGCCTTTCCCCTTGCAAGGAAACCGGGGCTGCAGGAGCCCGCAGCCGCGCGAGGCTGCCCGGGGAGAACACGCGGGCGCTTTCATCTTCAAAGCTCTCCCTGCACCGGCTTTCATCCCTGCACCTCCCCAGTGCCTGGGAGGTCTCCGCTATTGCCTCCTCATCTCACAGCCCCGGAGCAGCGAGGACACGGCCAAGCTCCGAGGTGCTTCGCTGGAGCGGGCGCGAAGGCAGCGCCCGGCAGGGCTGCGCGGTTGGCGCGGCGCTGGCTGCGGTGCCGAGGGGAATCCCGCGGCCAGGCTCTGCCGGGACCTGCCAGACCCAAACACCGCCCCGCCGCACCCTCTGGGCCCCGCGCTGGCACGGCACGGCACGGCACGGCACGCTGCATGGCACCCATTGGCTCAGCACCACCAGGGCCAGAGGCAGCGCCCCTCGTGCTGGCGACACCAGGAGAGGTTTGCCGGGAAGGGGCCCGTTGTGATCCTCTCCTCCCCGGTTCCCAGTGCTCAGGGGATGCCCAAACGCATGAACTCCTCCAGCACCAAGGCCCAGCCCCTCTCCTGGCCCCCTCCTGCCCTGGCAATTCCCGTGCCGGTGCCCAGCCGGGCCCTCAGGCAGCAGCAGGGCTGTCCTTCCCCAGCACATCCAGAGGCAGCCACACGCACGGCATCCAAAGCAGAGAAATTTAATAAAACCTTCTCCATTATTATCACTTTTTTTTTTTTTTCTTTTACAGATCACACATCAAGAAAAACAGTGGAAATGAGGAAGAGACCGCTAAAACCATCTTCATAAATAAGAGGGCACAGCATGCCTGGGCTTTCGTGCTGGCAAACAAAAAGGGAGACACAAACACACGCACACAGAGAGGCCTGCGCTGCTCCGAGGGGAGCTCAGTTCTGGCCTCCCTGGCAGAGCACCCCGCTCCTCCGGGACACTCCCCAGGACGTTAGGATGGGGGCCGCCAGTGACTCCCCCCAGCTGAGGCTGCATGCATCCTCACCCCCTGGCCACATGCAAGGACCCCAGATGTGCCCCCCCCCCCCCCCCCCCCCCCCGCGGGGTGCCCATGCGCTCCAGCAAGCTGGGACCCCTGGAAGCAGCCGGGATGCCCCCTCTGTGCAGGTGGGTCCGGCCGTGCACCCCGCAGCCCGGCCAGCAGGATGCCACCAGGCTCAGCCATGTCCCCAGCCCTCCGCGGGCTGTCGGGGACCTGGGTGCTGGCTTTGGGGCCCTACAGAGCCAGCTCCGTCGGGAGGCAAAGCGCTCCCCGGGAGGACGCAGAGCTGCTGCACCCGAGCCCTGCAGCTGCAACGAAGGGCAGCAGGGACGAGGCACGGTGCCTGAGTCCGAGGGTCCGAGATGTCCCCAGCGCTCCGGCACCGGCACCGTGCGCTCACACGCAGCGGTGCTACACGTTGGAGACCTGCTGGGGCTCGCGGGCCTGGCGCAGCCCGTAGAGCCACTTGATAACGCGGGCGTTGCGCTCCACCACGGAGATGCCGTAGGGCATGCGCTCGGCCGGCCGGCCCTCCGGCGTGGCCGCGCTGCGGGGCGAGCGGCCGCCCTCCGAGCTGGCCGTGCTGACGCTGTGAAACTTGACGGACACGATGTCGGAGCTGGCGCGGGCGAAGTGCTCCGCGCCCATGTCCCGCACCTCCTCCGGGTCGAGGCCGCAGTAGTTGAAGAAGCGCTCCAGGTCGGCGGTGGCCCGCGAGAAGCGGTCGCTCAGGTCCGACTTGGAGCGGTGCAGCAGGGTTTGCCGCCGGGCGCTCTCGGGGCGGCTGGGCGAGCTCAGCGCCGGCGCCGCAGGCAGCCTGCCCGGGGCTGGTGACAAGGACACCGGCGTCACCTGGCCGGCGGGGGCCACCCTGGCGGGCAGAGCCCCGCAGGGCCGCACGTCCACCCTGCGCACGGCCACGGTGCCGGGGGGCTTGGGGGTGGCGGGGCTCTCCGGTGCCTTGCCAGCCCCCTCCGCCCCGGCGCCCGGCGCCTCCGCCTTGCACTGCCACTCCCGGCCCCGCGGGCTCTCCGCCTTGGGGAAGGGGCTGTCGCAGATGTTGATGAGGTTGTTGAGGATCTCCAGGTTGAGGGAGGTCTTCGTCCCGCCGGCCTCCGAGCGGCGTGGTCCCGGCGGCGTCTTACGGCTCGGGGTGAGCATGGCCCGGCGCACGCCCGGAGCGAAGAGGGGCTGCTTGAGCAGCGGCGGCTTCACCGGCTCCTGCTTGGTGCTGGCGACCTGCTGGCTCTTCACGTACTTGGCCTTGTCGGCCTCCAGCCTCTCCACGGCGCTGGGTTTCCTCGCGCCCGGCTCCACGCGCCGTCGGAAATACTCGGGGCCCTTGTTGAGGATGCGGATGGGCATGGCCGAGGTGAAGGGGGCCGTCACCGCCGCCCCCTTCATGGTATCGCCGGCGTTCAGCGCCTCGACGGGCATCGTCCGGGCGGGCGGCGGGGCACGGGGGGCGCGGGGGGCACGCGCCGCGGGCTGCAAGGAAGGGACCAGGGTGAGGGGTGTTGGCGGGGCGGCGGGCGCTGCCTGCCCGCGCCCGGGGCCCCGCGGGCAGACAAAGGCCCGAGCGGCTGCGCGGGGCTGTGCGGTGCCGCGCTGTCTGCTCCGGCTGCGCCGAGCTTCCTATTTCAAGGCAGGGACCACGCCTCCGGCAGCCGTCCCCGAAACGAAGCCCGGCCAATCCGCGGAGCAAAGCCTGCTTCAAACGGCACCATGGCCAATGGGGCCGCGGGGAGGGCACCCCGACATGGGCACCAGGGGAGCCCCGGAAGGGAGCACGGGGGTGAAGCGGCTGCGGCCCCTCGGCGATGGCCGTGCCGGGGTGCATCACCGTGCTGGGGTGCACCGCCGGCCCCGTGCGCCCACCACCCCACCGGGCTGGGAGAATGGGGGTCCCCGCTCTTTGCAGCTCCCCCGGTGCTCAGCCCCCCCCTTGCAGGCTTAGTGCAGAGCCCCCCCTGCCTGCAGCTTGCCCCCCTCCCCATCTCGTTTTGAAAAGGGGTGCCATGGGGAGCAAGGAGAGCTGGGGGGGCAGCAGACCCCACCTGCCTGCCCCCCCCCCAGGACCCCCTCTGCCATCTGCAGCAGTGGATGGGGAGCGAGGGCGGCACGTGGGGGTCCCGGGACACAGCACACTGGTGCTGGGCTGCTCCCAGGCATTGTGCTTCCACCGTGAGCCCCCCCGAAAGCCCAGGGGGGTTTCCAGCCATGCTTCCCCTGCCAGCACCCGCGCTGGAGACCCGTGAACCCCGCACCCTTGGGAGCCCGCCAGGCACAGCAAGCACCCGCCTGCCCCCACGGTGGCGCGGGGGCGCCTCCCCCCGCGGGGGGGGGGGGGGGGGCAGCCTGTCCCATGCCTACCCCCGTGCCACGAGCAGCCCTGCCCAGGGGCTGGCACCAGCAACCCCTTCCCCAGCTGCTCCGAGAAGCCCCCAGGGTCCCCCGCCCCCAGTTTGGGGCTCTGCCACCCGCCTCCCCAGGCAATGCTCCAGCTCTGCCGAGCACCAGGAAGGGCTGCACCCCCCCCTCCCCGACGCCGAGCCCCCCAGCCCTGCGCTGCCTGGTTTGGGGCACAAGCAAGCCCCGGGGAGCTGTGGGCGAGCCCAGGCACTCACCCGTGCAGCGGGGGGGCACAGCGGGGCCAGCACAGCCCCGCTTCCTCCTCCCACAGCGGCCCCGAGCTGGGTGCCTCACCTGTGGCCGCTCACCTGCTTGCACAACTTCCTGGGTACAGCCCACGGCACGGCGGCTGCGGGCGGCAGGAGCCAGCCCCGAAGCCCCGCGGCCCCACGGCGCCCGCCAGCCCGTGCCCACCAGCCTGACCCCCCGCCCCCCCGGCCCCGCGGGGGTCCCTGGTGCATCCACCGGGTGCGCCGAGACAGGTGAGCAGCCAGGGGAGGCTGGGTGCCCCCGTCCCTGTCCCTGTCCCCATCTTCTGCCCCGGGGGGACACTGCTCGTCCCCTTCCCTGTCTCCTGCCCCGGGGGGGACACCCAGAAAGTGTCCAGGGGGTGGCTTTCTGCACCCCTCCACGGGGAGCCCAGCGCTCCTCCCCAGCAGTGCAGGGCACCAAAATCCTCGCTGGGCAAGGACAGGGACAGGCAGAGCCCCCCCCCCCCCCCCCCCCACCCCCCGCCCAAACACCCCACGGCAAACCGGGGCTTTTTGCAGGGGCCGGGGGCGCTGAAGCCCCGAGGGGAGATGCCCGGGGGCAAACCCCGCTGCAGCCGGCCCCGCTGGGAGGAAATCACTGCCAGCCTCCCCCGAGGCCCTGCGTCACCCAGACCCGATGGAGAAGGGACACGAGAGCCTGACTCACCCCCTCTGGGTGCTTTCCGGGGTGCGGGGAGCAGCTGTCAGCGGGGTGCCCGTGCAGCAGCACCCCTCGTGTCCCGCACCCCACGGCAGCACCCTGCCAGCAGCCACCCCTACTGCCCCTCAACCTGTGCCAGGGACTGGGAGAGCTCCCTGGGGAGCACCTGATGGGTGAAGGGACGAGCACACAGGGCCTGGCTCCCCACCACAGCCGGCCATGCCCACCGTGGGCTCCCCTTTCCCTGCCGGCAAGGACAGCCTGGCCGGGCACGACCTGCTGCTCCGCATTCCTGGCGACGGGGAGCCGCCAGCCTGGCACAGCCGCCCCGAGCAGAGCCAAGCTGTCCCCCAAACAGCTCGGAAAACAAAGCCACGTTATCCCGAGCCCGAATGGAGCGTGGCCACCCAGGCACCGAGGCTGGCCACCGATCTCGTGCCCAGCTAAAGCCCGGCCACAGTGACCCAGCCCCGTGCTGCCGGCACGGGACCGGCGCAGGACGGCACCACCTCCGCCGCCTACCTGGATCTGCCCTGCGCTGTCGGAGCCTCCCCGGCCCGTGCTTGTCCCGTGGTGGTTCGGTGGCCCCGTGCCTGCTGCCTCCCCGTACCGTGGCCTCCCCTGCTCCCTGCAGGGCGGCCGCTCGCGGGGCACTGGAGCGGGGCTGCCCACGGCGGGGTGGCTCTCGGCTCCCTCTGAGTCAGCGCTGGGAGAAGACGCCCTCCGAGGCAGCCCGGTGCTCCGAAGGGATTGAAAACACCTCTCCTTGCCAGCGTGCACGCGGAGGCACGGGGCTTTCCTCCACGCCAGGCCATGCTTTAATTGCGGCTGCGTCATGGAGCGTGGCCGTGGCCGGTGACGTCCCGGCGCCGGTCTGAGAGCAGCCGGCGGTGCCGGTTGGGCAGCGTGGATGCAGGATCGCGCTCGTGGTTCGGTCGGGGAGGAGGGAAGGGCCCCGCCGCAGCTCTGCAACCTGAGCCAAAATGTCCCCAACCACCCCCTGCCCTCGCCCGGGCAGGGATCGGACCCTCCCCAAAGCCCCACGGCTGGCCCAGCGCGCGGGCACCCGCCGCCTCCGCAGGGACACGTCCCCTGTGCCCGCAGCGGCCCCAGGTCGCTGCCACCCCGTCCGGCCCCCGGCCCCCGCAGTCCCAAAGTCCAGCACGTTTCTGTGCCTCCAAACAAAGCGGCGCAGCCAGGTGACACGGCGGAGCGAGGCCACCGAGCCTGGAGCCACATGGAGCTGCTGGCCTGCGCCCGGAGCGGTGGCACCGCAGCTCCCGGCGTGTCCCCGCAGCAAAGCGCAGCTCCTCGGGGTGGGGGCTGAGCGTTCGCAGGAGCTCCAGGACGGCAGGGCACTTCGCAAACTGCTCTTGGAAGCAAGACAAGGAGCCGATGGGAGAGAAGGGCTGGGCGAAGCTGGGAAAACAAACGCCAGAGCCGCGCTGGGCTTGGGGGGATTCTTTCAGATAAAGGTGGATCTGCGTGACAGTTTCAGCTGGAAAAGCGCCGCCGGGTGCCGCAGGTGGGGGCAGAGCCGTGGGCATCTCCCCGGTGCGAGCGGCCGGGCTGCGTCCCCCCCGCGCCAGCAGCACCCACGAGGGCTGCAGGAGGCGGCTGCAGGCGGCTGCCCGGGCACGCCGGGTGCTTTCGGAGCAGGGCGTTGCAGCCAGGCAGCGCCCCGCTGCCTCGCCCTCCCCGGGGGCAACCGGGGATGGATTTGGGGAGGGCGGCCCGAAGCGGGAGCACGCCCTGAGCGCCCCGTTCACCGCCCGTCCCGCGGCTCTGGAGCAGGCGGGGACGGGGCAGGGGCGGGTGGGCGCCGGTGCTGGCTCCGTGCTCGCCTCCCACGGGTGCTCGGGGCTGGGTCCCTGCACGTGCAGCTTCCAGGGCCCCCCAGGAGTGAAACGCAGCCATGAAAGAGCAAAAAAAAAAAAAAAATTAGCTCAGAGGCCAAATCCTCCCTGTAGGAGCTGGGTGGAGATGGCTGCGGGTGCCTGGCATCGCCCCGCGGGGCTGCGGGGCCCTGGCACGGGGCCGAGCTCAGCCCCTGGATCCGGGGAGGGGTTTGCTCTCCTTGTCTTTGCTCCCCATGGGACCTTCCTCCCGCTGCCACGCTCACCTGGCGTGTGCTAATTCCTGGCATTTAATTAGAGCCAGTCACCCAGACGAGGCTACAAACAGCTTTGGAGCTGGGAAATGGACCCGGCACCGCGCAGCGAGCCACCGCCTGCTCCCTGCCTCAGTTTCCCCACTGCTGCCTCTGCCCAGGGTGGGCGCAGGGAGTTTCCAAGGGGCTGTGGGGCTGGCGGGGGGGCTCCCACGGGCACGGCCTCGCTCCCCATCGCCCCCAGGGCTGGATGCTGCCCGTGCCCAGCGCCCCGCACACGTCCCCCCCAGCCAACAGCCACGCTCGGGGCTGGAGCCGCGCCGTGCCCGGGTGCGGGGGCCCCGACAGATGGGGACGTGCCGGGTGCGAGGCCTTTGTCTGAGCAGCAGCACGGACCCGCAGATGGCGGCGGGGCGGCTGCAGCGGGGCCGGGGCCGTGGCCGAGGCCTGGAGAGCGCCGTGCCCTGGGGATGCGGCCCCTTTTGTTGGGCTCTCACCTCGGGCAGAGGCCCCTTCCCCAGGCGCCCGGCGCAGCCGGCTTTCAACTTTCAACTTGACCTGCTCCATTCACATGGAAATGGGATGCAAACGGCGACGGGGAGCCCGGAGGAGGAGGAGGAGGATGGAGGGGAGGAAGGGGCCATGGGCAGTGACCCGCCTGCAGGTCCCCGCGCCCCGGTCGGGCTCCGCGGTGGTGCCCATCCTACCAGACACCTGGACCGGGAAAACCGGGGCACTGCTGGGTGGGCTTGCACCCGATATCCTGGGGGTGCTGGGGGTCCCCGGGGTGCGGAGAGTCCTGGGGCTCAAGGACGGAGCCCCAACTCTCCCCGGCTGCTCCTCCCCACCATGCCCACCCGGGGACCCCGCTGCACCCTCCGGTGCCCCTGCACCCATGGGGGACAGGTGGGGAAACGGAGGGGCTTCCCGGTGGGCCTGCCCGAGCCCGGTGAAGTCCCGTGGAACACCGCTCGGTGACCAAATGTTGCCATCTGCCTCCGGGGCCTTCGCTCGCATCTGCCGGGGTGCAGAGGGGCCGGGGCCGGGGCTCAGCTGCTGCACGGCACGGGGCGGGGGGACAGCCTCCCCCAGGCACGGCAGGCGGCACGTGCCGGCAGGATTTGGGCGAGAGGCATGCATGGAGCAGCGGTGCGGAGCTCGGTCCCACGCCCGTCACCCCCTTTGTGCCCCCCTTCCCCCCGGCCCCTGCGACGAAGCCAATTAGCCCTGGGGAAAGGCTGGCGGAGGCTGCACGGCTCCTTTGTGCTGCCGAATTAACCCAGGACAATCGCCGTCCCCGCTGGGAGCAGGGGGCTCAGCTGCACCAGCACAAGCCCCCCCATCATCCGGGAGCTGCCACCCCCAACACGAGGCCCAGAGACCCCGGGAACCCCAAAGCGTGGCCCCCCACCGCTCCTGGAGCCCACATGGGGACAGTGGGGGCAGGATTGCGCCTGGTGCAGGGGCTGGTGCAGACCCCAGGGGTGCTGGGCATGGGCAGAGCAGGCAGGGGACAGGCAGGGGACAGGCAGGGGACAGGCAGGGGACAGGCAGGGGACAGGCAGGGCATTGCACAAGGCAGCCTGCTGCAGCCTGCTCGCCCAGCGACACCCTGTGGGTGCTGGGGGAAGAGCTGGAGCCAGGTGTCCCGGGGAGCTGGGTGCTGGCCTCTGTCCCCTGCAGCCCGCCAGCTCCCGGGTGATGCGAGCGTCTCATCCGCCGGCTCGCGGCATGGCTGAGCGCCCGGTCACGTCCCGCAGGGTGAGCAGGGCTGGTGGCAATGCCAGAGGAGCGTTTGTGCGTGACGTGTGCCCGGTGGGACAGCCACATCCCGGCCACGCGCCCCCGGAGGGACAGCCCCATGTTGGCCGCGCTCGGTGTCCCCAAGGCACCCGGCACAGCCCGTGGCCCTGCAGCGATCCCAGCCGCGGCAGAAGCTGTCACTCGGTGACATTTGCACGCCCGAAAATAGGTGGTTCACCATTCAGCTGGGGACAAGGGCAAAGTCTGTGTCACGCCCAGGAATAATCACCGGCACCCGCTGGAGGCAGGGTGCGCGGGGACAGCGGCAGCTCCGCGGGGAGCTCCTGGCACCGCGGCCGGGCAGGCGGCGAGCACGGGGCTGGCCCTGGAAGGACGCGGGGACACGAGGGGAGAGCTGCCCCCAGGGGCAGGACGAGGGCTGGGCTGTCCCCGGGCCGGCAGGGACAGGGCAGGAGGGGACACGGCCGGACTTTGGCCGCCGGGGCTGGGTTTGGAGCTTAAAGGCCCCCGACAGGCTGCGCGGGGCGAGCTGTGCTCGGTGGCAGAGGTGAGCGGGACCCGGTGGCCGGTCCCACGCTGGCCCAGGGACGTGGGCTGTGCTGGCAGACCCAGGGGACCCACGAGTGCTGGAGAGGGGGGAGAAAGCATGGGGTCGCTGAGCCCCAGCCCCCTCCGGCTGTTGCCATTCCTGCAGGGTGGGCAGGGGTCCCTAGGGTGGGTGACCAGGACGGGAGCTGGTCCCCCTGCCCCCCGGGCACTCATCTCTCCGAGGACCACCGCGATTCTCCCTAACCCTTTCTTATGCTTTGTGTCTCACCTCACCCCGCACCAGCAGCCGACCGTTCCCATGGCTCCTGAGCCCCCCCAGGACCTCCTGCGCCCCCCCGACCTGGGACAGGTGCCCTGAAACGCGGCGCCGGAGCCGAGCAGGAGGCAGGAGAGCCGCGGGACCCCCGCCAGCTGCTCCCCGAGCCGGGGTGACTGCGCCTGCTGGGACCAGGAGCAGGAGCACAGCGTGCTGCCACCCATCTGCATCCGGAGGCAGTGACGTGCCCGGCTCACGTCACGGCCCCGGCAGGCAGCAAGGACTCGCTGCCGCCCGCGTGCTGCCGCCGGTTCCCCCAAAGCACAGTGAGTTTCCCCAGGGGAGATGCCCCAGGCGGTTCCCCGGGGACCGCTCAGACCCGGAGCCCGGCTCTTCCTCGCCTCCTCTCCCTCCCAACGTCCCCGACGCCTCCCGGGCAGGATGAGGCCGTTTCGTGGGCCGTTGCCGTGGCTGGGTTCAGCTCCAGGAGACCAGGATCCTTCCGCCAGGGCTCAGCCCTGAAGTTGTGGCCGCCCGTCCTGCACCCCCTGCCCACCCTGGGGCTCGGGGGCAAGGACGGCGGGGGTCCCCCGTCCCCGGGAGGTTGGTGGGGAGCGGGCGCAGGATCCTGGGCGCACGGAAGGGGAGCAGGAGCCGGGGTGGGCAGGGGATGTGGCATGGGGCTGACTCAGCTCGCTGGTATGAGCCAGGGCCAGTTTTGCAGGTGGGTTCCTGGTGGGGTCCGGGGAGGAGACAGGAGCCTCTTGGCATTGCCCGCGCGTGCGGTGGGACGGACGAGGCCTTGGGTCCCGGGAAAGCGGCTGCCCAGGCCCCGCGGCCCCCAGGTGAGATCCACCTGCCTCCCGTGCCGTGCCGTGCCAGGCCGTGCCGTGAGCTGGGCCAGGTCCAAGGCGCTGCCAGGTCCCATCCTGGCTCCGTGCCTGGCGCTGCGTGGCCTTGGCTCACCGGGACGGGGCCCAACCCAGAGCAGTGCAGGGGCCGCAGGCGGGCCAAGGGGGGTCCCGCGGCACCAGCCGCGGGCAGCAGGAGGGGGGTCCCGAGGTGCTGGGGGGCGTCTCGCCCCCGGGACAGGGGGGTGCCGGGCTGGGCCGTGCCGCTCCCCGCGTCCTGCGCCCGCCCGGCAATAAGGGAGGAGCGGCTGTGGCTGCCTGCAGGGGGGTGACACGGGCGGTGTCAGCGGGGGTCCGGGGGGCTGAGCAGTGTCACTGAGCCAGGCCTCTCCCCACAGGAATTGCCCCAGGGTGGGGGCGCCGGGCCCTGAGCCATGGCGCTGCTCACCCACCTCCTGGCCTGCGTCTTCGGCACGGGCTCGTGGGTGGCCATCAACGGGCTGTGGGTCGAGCTGCCGCTGCTGGTGACGGTGCTGCCGGAGCAGTGGGACCTGCCCTCCTACATCACCATCATCATCCAGATGGCCAACGTGGGGCCGCTCTTCGTCACCCTCATGCACCGCTTCTGGCCCGGCCTGCTGAAGGAGGTGGCCGTAATCTACGTGATCGTGTCCCTGGGCGTCGTGGCCTGCCTGCTGCTGGCCTTCCTCTGGAACCAGACGACCCTCATCGCGGGGACGCCCCACAGCACCGCATTCCTCGTCCTCACGTTCTTCCTGGCCCTGGTGGACTGCACCTCCTCCGTCACATTCCTGCCCTTCATGATGCAGCTGGAGCCCCAGTACCTCACCACCTTCTTCATCGGGGAAGGGCTCAGCGGGCTGATCCCCGCTCTCATCGCCCTGGGCCAGGGCTCCGGCATCTCCAGCTGCGCCAACGTCACCCGCGTGGTCAACAGCACCTCCGGCAACGCGACTGTGGAGAGCGTTGTCTTCCAGATGGAGACTCGCTACCTCCCGGCCAACTTCTCCACCCTCCTCTTTTTCCTCCTCATGACTGGGATGATGGTGGCCTGCCTGGTGGCCTTCTTCTTCCTCGCCAGGCAGCCGAAGGTATGGGAGCTGTCGCAGCAGCAGTTGTTTCCCAGCACCATCATACTCAGTTCCTTTGACCAGATCCCCGAGAACGGAGACGGCTCGGGGCGAGGCGGAGGCTACCCGTGCCCGAAGAAAACCAAGCGGCCCATGGAGGACCACCCTTCTCCGGTCTCCTACCCGCTGGCCAAGCTCACCTTCATCTACCTCCTCATCGCCTGGGTGAGCTCGCTGACCAACGGGGTCCTGCCGTCGGTGCAGTCCTACTCCTGCCTGCCCTACGGCAACACCGCCTACCACCTCTCGGCCACCCTCAGCTCCATGGCCAACCCCCTCGCCTGCATCGTGGCCATGTTCCTGCCCGGCAGGTGGGTACGGAGACCCAAAACTGCCCCGTTTTGGGGTGCTGGGGGAGAAAAGGTGCCTCCTCCCCGGGCTGGCCAGGCGTTCCCCGGTGTCACCCGCCTGTCCCTTGCAGGTCCCTGGCCCTGCTGGGCGCCCTCACCTTGGCAGGGACAGGCTTTGGTGCCTACAACATGGCCATCGCGGTGATGAGCCCCTGCCCGCTCCTGCAGCAGTCCCAGTGGGGCGACGCCGTCATCGTAAGTCCTGGGGGTCCCTCAGCCCCGGCGAGATCTCGGGGGCCTCCCCCCCCCCCCCCCCCTCCCGGCCCCGCAGCCCCGCTGACCGCTCTCCCCCCGCGCCACCAGGTCCTCTCCTGGGTGCTCTTCACCGGGACGCTCTCCTACGTGAAGGTGATGGCCGGGGTGATCCTGCGGAGCCGCAGCCACAGCGCGCTGGTGTGGTACGGGGCGGTGGAGCAGCTGGGCTCCCTGCTGGGCGCCCTGCTCATGTTCCCCCTCGTCAACATTTACGGCTTCTTCACGTCCGCCGACTACTGCAGCCTGCAGTGCCCGGCGTGAGCGCCGCGTCCCTCCCGCGTTCAAACAAATAGAAGGAGATTGCTCAGCCCTTCGGCCTCCGCACCGACCTGCTGCCCCCCCTGCACGCCCCGCCGCACCGGGACCCGCACCCCTGGGGGCACGGAGGGGCTGCCTGCGCGGGGCGCCCCCCCCCCCCCCCGGGGCTCCTCAGGTGCTCCGTCAAACCATCACGGGGGCGTTGGGTGCGGAGCGGTGCTGCGCCACTGCTCTTCCCTTCCCTGGGGGTCTTTGGTGGTGGTTGGCACGGTGTCCCCCCAGCACCCCGTGCACGCACTCAGCACCCTCTGTGCCGTCCGCCCTGGCCCCGACAATCTTCCCGTTCCCATTCCCGTGCCGTGGCAGAGCGCAGCAGCTGCCCCCAGGGTGGGGGGGCTGCAGGCGGCTGTGGAGAGCAGGGACAAATGTACCCCCCCCCCCCCCCGAGGGACAGAGGGACCAGGAGATTTGCTCTCGGGGTGGGCAAACAACAGCTTTTATAGCGACGGGGGACACCGAGGTGGGTCGGGGTGACCTGCCCAGGGTTTTCCACCCTCTGCTGGGGCCCCAGCTACGCTTTCCGTTCCCTCCCCATCACCGTGCACCCCAGAGCACCCCCAGCAGCCCCCCTGCACCCAGATGGGCAGCACGGGGGGAGAGGGGCGGCAGCACACAGCCCCCTGCCCGGACACGGTGCAAGGCTGGCACGCGGCGAGGGGCAGCAGGGGACCCATGCCAGGGCCGTGCCGCCTGGTGCCCGGCTGCACCCAGGCCCTGCTCATGGGGGAGACCTGGAGGGGGGCACCGGGGGGGGGGGGGGGGGGGGGAAGCCCCCAGGCCGGGCAGCACCCGGTCGCCGCATGCGCGTGCGCCCCTTCCCCGGGGCACGAGGCAGCCGGGCCTTTGTCCCCGGCTCTTTGTCTGGCAATCTGCTCCCCTCGGGACCTCCGCGCCAGCCCCTCTCCGCTGCGCCTTAACCACGCGGATCCCAGCTCCCGGCCCCGGCTGCGTCCCGGCCGCCTCCGGGAAGGACGCGGATGGAATAGTTAATCGCCCGCCGCCCGCTCGGGGGGTCCCGGCTCAGCCCCCTCCCAGCTCCGTGTGTCCTTCAGGATCCGGCCCTATGGGCATGGGGAGAGGGGGGGTGAGGAGAGGGGAGGGGGCTGAGGAGCTGTGGGGGCACTGCAGGGGGGGCTCGTCCGGTACTGGGAGCTGGATGCATCCCAAAACCCTCGCAAGGAGCTGATGGGGGGGGGGTCCAGCCCCCTCCCTGCACCCCGCATCCCCCTGGGGATGCTCCTGCCTAGCCCAGCCCCACAGTCCCCAGAGACCCTCACCCAGCGGACCCCCGCCGCCCCCT
>CM021716.1:14055853-14091420 GCA_011074415.1 Stictonetta naevosa
TGGGGATGGGATGGGGATGGGATGGGGATGGGATGGGGATGGGGATGCGATGGGGATGGGATGGGGATGGGATGGGGATGGGGATGGGATGGGGATGGGATGGGGATGTGATGGGGATGCGATGGGGATGTGATGGGGATGGGATGGAGATGGGGATGGGGATGGGATGGGGATGGGATGGGATGGGGATGGGATAGGATGAAGAAAAGGGGCCAAGGCGCTGCCTGAGCACCCCGGAGCTCCCCCAGCTCCCCACCACCCCACCCCAACCAGCAGCACCCTGGAGCATCCGAGCCCCCACATCCTCCAAATCCCCCAGTGCAGCAGCTCCGTGGATCCCTGTCCCCGTGTCCCCCCGTGCCCCCCGCACTCCCCGGGGCGCAGGCCCCCCCAGCAGGGACAGGGTGTGAAGCCGCAAGCGGGGTGAACGCCAGGTTAATCTCCCGCTGGAGCTTCCCTCCGCAAACAATAAGACAATGCCCGGCCGGGGGCCGCCTGCGTAAACCAGCGGCGCGGAGGGGAAGTTGTAATATTTGGATTTAGCACTCGGTAAATTAAGGGAGAAAAAAGGAAAAAGCGCTGGGGGTAATCAGAGCGGGGCTGGCCCCGTGCCCTGCCCCAAGGCCCCGAGGGGCTTAGCAGGGCCTGGGGCCGGCCACAGCGGGCAGGTAAAAGGGGTCCGGGGGTCCCGGGGGTCCCGGGCATGCCCCCGGTGTTGTGCAGAGCCCGGGGTCGAGGCTCGGGCTGGTGCAAGCACAGCATCTCCCGTGACACGAGAAAAGGGATCCGGGCCAGCGGTTTATTTTAATCCAGACCTGCTCGAGCTCATGGGAAATAAAAGCCCTGTTTCTGCAGCTGGGGTGGCCGGGCAGGAGAGGTCCCCGGGGGCACGGTCACCTCCAGCTGGCAGCGAGCGGGGTGCCAGGGGGCGAGGAGGGACCAGCAGAGGGGGGTCCCCCCGGGCCCAAGGGACCCCTCCGATGAGGCACAGGAGCCGTGGGCACCCCAGGTCCAGTGTGCTGGGCCAGGCGCTCCCGGTATCACCGTGGGGCACGCAGCCCCCCGGACCCAAGAGGGGCTTTTTGTGGGTCCAGGGGCAGGGAGAGCGCTTCAGGGCCGGGGTTGGCTTGGCCAAATCGTGGCGATGGTTTGGGGGTGTTGGGCTGGATCCCAACCGGGGTCTGGCAGCGTGCTACGGGATCCAGTGGAGCACTCTGACCCACCACACACCCCGAGCAAGGTGTCCCCCTCTGCGGCCACCACGGGGCCACCGGGGCACCCGGGGTGAGCCCCAAAACGGGGCCGGGGCAGGTGGGGGAGAGGTGAGCAGCGGGCAGCGGCGTGCGGGGAGGCCTTCGGCACGGAGCCACGCGTGCCTGGAGCCCATTCCCCCCCCCTCCAACAGGAGCTGTTATCAGTGGCGAATACTCGCAGCGGTCCCAGGGGGGACCTCCAGCCCTTCCCCTCCACCTACCCCATCTCTGTCCCGCTCCGGCCCACGTCAATGCGGCCGCGAAGGTGTCGGAACAATCGCCTGACAAAGAGCTATTTTTAGGGGCCGGGGCTCGGAGCGAGGATACAGCCCGGCCGCTGACAATGGGGGGAAGGGGGCCGGGCTTCCCCAGTGAGCACTCGGCAGCAGAAGGGCCCGTAAGATTTCCTCGATGACCCAGGCCCGTACAATACAAGGAAAGCACAAGAGGGAGATACCCCCGCCAAGACGAGCTGCTCCTTTACCTAATGGGAGTGACCCGGGGTGAGGGGGGCTGTGGGACTCGGGCAGGAGGCCGCCGCCGGCTCCTCCCGCGGGTGAGGCTCCCACGCAGGGAGGGACACACACGGGTGTATGGTTCTCCACGAGGCCTCAGGGGCTCGGGCACGTGGGCTCCGGGCAGGGCCGGGCAGGTTCCTCCAGGCAGGGGGCTGTGGATGTGGCTCAGCACGAGCCCCTCGTCCCTGCAGGATGGCTCCTGGCTCTGGGTGAGCTGTGGGGCTTGGCCAGAGCCCGGCCACCACGGCAGGGTGTGCACCAGCACGGGGCCACGTGTCCCCACAGGGGTGACAGGAGCTCCCCTGTGTGGGCAGGGGGGCGTCGGGGGGGGGTCTCGGTGTGGTTTTGGAGGGGGCCTGGCTGGGTTTTAAGGTGTGGAGTTGGTAGTGGTAGGTCGGAGGTTGGGCTGGGTGAGCTTGGAGGTCTCTTCTGACCTAGGTGGTTTGGGGATTCTGTGACTCTGTGGCTCTGTGGTTCTGTGGTTCAGTCACTCTGTGATTTTGTGATTCTGGGATTCTGAGATTTTGTGATTTTGGAGTTCTGTGATTTTGTGATTCTGGGATTCTGAGATTTAGTGATTTTGGAGTTCTGTGACTCTGTGGTTCTGTGGTTGTGTCATTCTGGGATTCTGTCATTCTGTTATTATGTAATTCTGTGGTTCTGTGATTATGGGACTGTGATTCTATCATTCTGTGATTTTGTGATTCTGTGATTTTGTGATTCTGGGATTCAGGAATTCTGGGATTCAGTGTTTCTGTGATTATGTGACTCTGTGATTCTGGGATTTTGTGATTCTGGGATTTTGTGGTTTTGGGATTCTGCGACTCTGTCATTCTGGGATTCTGTCATTCTGTGTTTATGTTTTCCTGTGTTTCTGAGACTCCGTGATTCTGTCTCCCCCCGGGGCCTCCCCACGGCTCAGCCCGCAGCAGAGCGGCCGGCGGACTCCCAGCTCCGGGCAGCCCTCGGGGAAGGGCCGCAGGCCGGGGCCGAGCACCCCACCGGAGCCCAACCCGGGCCGGGCTCGGGGCACCCGGGGCCACCTCCGCCGGTTCACGGGGCTGCCCGGGAGGCCGGGGCCGGGGCCGGAGCAGGGCCGAGGCCGTTCCCGGCCGCCCCCCCTCAGGCCGCCGCCGGCCCCGTCACGGGCCGCAGTTGCCCCCTGGCGGCGGGCCCCGCGCACAGGCCGCGCCTCACGGCCAGGCCTCCACCTCCCCTCCTCCTCCTCCTCGGCCGAGGCCTGCTGTTCACCGCCGCCCCCCCCCCGGCCCCTCCCGGGCTGCCCCCGCCTGGTCTAGGCCCCCGCATCCCGGCCTCCCCGCTAGGCCTCCCCGCACCCCCGTACCCCTCTCAGAACTACAACCCCCAGAAGCCCTCGCGGCGCACCGCCCTCCCTCCCCCGCTCCGCGCATGCGCCCCCGCCTCCCCCCGCCTCCTTCCCGCGGCACGTCGCCGGTTTCCGCTTCCGGCGCGCCTCGCTCTGGTCCCTGCGGCTGGCGGCCGAGCCTTGTGCCTCCGCCATATTGTCTGTGTGCGCCCGGCGGGCGGCGGCGGCGGCGGCTCCGGCAGGTACCGGCGGGGCCCGCTGAGGCCCGGCACGGCCCCGAAGGGCTCGGAAGCTTCCCCTGACCTTCCCCGGGTCCCGACGGCGGGGGGGGGTAGGAGCCGCCGCCGCCCTCCTCGTCCCGCTTGGGCCGCGCCGTGGGGCCGGGCCTGGGGCCGCCCCTCAGAGGAGTGGGGGGAGTGCGGGGGGAGCGGCACGGAGATGGGGGGGGGGAAGGGAGGAGGTTTGGGGGGGGGCGGTGGGGCAGGGGGCTGCGGGGGCTGCTCCGGGAGGGGCTGAGGGCCCCGGGGCAGCGGGGCCGGACAGGGGCTGCCCATGGGGCTGGCTGTGGCGCCGGCTACGGGGCTAGCTGTGGGGCAGGCTGTGGGGCTGACCATGGGGCCGCCCATGGGGCTGGTTGTAGGGCAGTTTCTGGGGCCGGTTGTAAGGCCGGCTGTGGGGCTGCACATGGGGCCGGCTGTAGGGCAGGCTATGGGGCCGACCATGGGCCTACCCATAGGGCCGATCCCGGGGCTCCCCCCAGCCGCACAGGGAGGCCCCAGCCCCGTGGGCGGGCGGCCTTCCCCTCCCCTGGCCATCCGAGGGGGCCCGCTCAGGCCGTGTGGGTGTTCCTCGCCCTCAGGGCTTCCCCTCCCTGGCCTGCCCCTGGTAGGGCCTCCCCTTTTTCCCCCAAGTCGAGGGGCGAGGAGAGGCCTGGGGCTGCTGGGCGGGAGGCGATCTCATGCTCACCCCTCTCCCGAGCACCACAGGGGCGGTCAGTGCCCCCCCCGCTGTAATTCAGTGCCTTGTGCCTTGGGGCAGCAGGCTGTGAGTGGCTGCTGGTGAAATACGCTTTGTAAACGAAAGGGCAGATAAGATTATGAAACCCCATGCGTTCGGCAGATTATTCTTCCATACTGAGGGCTCTGGGTCCGACCAATAAAGTTTGGATTATAAACACACGGCCGCTGCTGTGTTTTCTGCTGACAGCAGCGGTTGGTCTAGGCAGAGCTCGCGAGGGCCGGTGTGTCCCTTCTGCGGGTCCTGAGCCGGTGCTGGTGAGCAGAGCCACCCTCTGTGCCCGGGCTGGGAGCTCGGTTGTGTGGTTTTTCAGTCTGCCCCCGCTGGGAGTGGCAGCACCGTCTGTGGAGGGGCTTTTGGGGCTTCTCCAGGCACGCAGAGGCAGCTGCGGTTCTGTTTCGGGGTGGGCAGCAGCCCGTGGTGCTCAGGAGGTTTCCTCTTAAAAGTGCAATAGTTGCTCAAAATGTTGGGCTCTGTGTAGGTGTTGGTGCCGCGATGCTGCAGCCTAGGTGTTGGGTGTGAGTCTGTCGGCACGGGCTGGGGTGTGGGGCCTGTGGGAAGAGAACAACTGCTCACCCCGTGTGCTGCTGCTGTGGGCATGGCGCGGAAAACGGCACAGTTTGTGCCCGGGGAGGGGAGGCTGCGCTCGGGAGGATGGGGGAGCGATGGAGCAGTGGGCTCTGGGGGTACGGCTCCGCACCAGAGGGACGGTGACATCGGCACCCAGTCCTGGCAGACGTGAAGGAAAACGGCTCAGGGGGCGTTGGGTGAAATGTCCTGGAGTTGGGTCTCGTGGAGGGGGGGCTGGTGATGCTCCGTTGCTTGAGAAGAAGTGATGCAAAGCGAGCGGTGGTGGAAGCAGCGAGCGGGGATCGCTGCAAGGCCGAGGTACGAGCGCTGCTTCCCGAAGGGGGGAGGCAGAACCGCTGCCGCGGGGAGATTTCAGGTGGGTTCTAGGTACTGCCGCTTAGGGGTGTGGAACGGCTTCGTGGGAGGAATTTGGGGAAGTCAGGGCAGAGAAAGGTGGCATCAAATTGGTGGTATAACAGAGAAAGAAGCCGTTTCCGAAGTGGTGAGAGGGACGGGGAGGTAACTTCTCCCAGCTTTGTTCAACGGCGGTGTCCCTACGCCTTCCACCTGAGGTTTTGCTGCATTCTCTCCTTACAGATCTCATTTTCTCTTCCTGCCTTTCCTCGCGTCCTCTGAGGAATAAGGGAAGGAAGACAGAAGCAGATGGGTGACATTGTGGCGGCGTGATTAATTTGTGTCACGTTTCTGGCGAGGCGGGGATTATTTCTGGGTTACCGGACCCGTCGCCTCCACGGGTCGTCACTCCTGAGCCACGTACCTTGAGGCATCGGGTTTGGGGTCTGCATGAGTGAGGAAACCCAAAGCAGCGTGGGTTTTCTTGTCCTGCGAGGGCCCTGAGAGAATAACCCCACGGGTTTTAGGGTCAGCAGGGGCTGCTCTGCCTTGGGCTGCCTGCAGATGTTGTCAGTGATTGCAAGACGACTTGGATAATTCTTAAGAGCTTGGATATCTCCTTCCAGGGGTTTCCAAGAGCTGACTTTCCTGGAATTTCCAGAACCCGATTGCAGCACAGGCCATCTCCTTTGGATCCAGGAAACCTGCTTTGAAGAGGAGACAGCGGCCGCCGGAGCTGGCAGCGGTTCTGGAGCTGAAAGCAGAGCGTTTCCCAGCCCGGGTCTTGGACTCCATCGAGGTGCCAGACCCGTCCGTCAGCAGGAGGGATTGAGGAGAAGCGGGGTTGTCGGTGCGGCCCTAGGGGCGGCGGCTCGAGGGTCTCGTACTGGGGAGGGAGGATTTCAGTAATTTTCCACAGAATGTGTTTGTTTGAGAGGTAGATCATGACCTTAGGACTGATTTCTCATTTTTTTAAATGAGATACTACCACTTGCAGGTAGGTGCTCTGTGAAGCAGGCCCTGGAGCTGCTTATCCCCGTGCCTGGGTTACGTTCTGGGCGTCGCTCACCAGCAGTGGCCGGTAAAGGTGCACGGATGCAGGTGGGAAGTGGTGGGCTGGGGTGGGACGTGGCTGTGCCCTCAAGTTCTGCAGCGGGCCTGGAAAGCCGGCGCTGTTGCGTGGAGGAGCAGACCTCTGCACGAACCTTCGGAGCACCCAGAGGTCAGGCAGCCCCGTTGCTTGTAAGAGCAGGCAGAGCCCGGCGTGCTGTGCAGCGCTAGCGCAGGGTCTGACCCTCGCGGGGCGGGAGAGGTCTCGCTGCGTTTTGGAGACATCCCTCCTGCGTGCGGAGCCGCCGGGGCGTCTTCGTGTGCCAGAGGTGGATCCGCGGGGATGAGCACCACAAAGGAACCTCCTGCATGGAAAAGGAAGAGCTCCTGCACTGCTCGTTTCCTTACAGGCTTTGGCAGGTTTCTCTCTCTGCCTGTTACCCGCGGGCTGTGACGTTTCAGCCTTACCTCGTGCAGATCACACCGCCCTGGTCATCTGCCAGGAGGAAAGGAGCTCTCCTTGCTCGCTGATGAAGTTGGGTAGAGTCTACATCACTGCCAACTGAATTACAGACTAAAAGCTGCAAGTTCGGGCATTTCGGAAGGAGTGAGTGCGTCCAGCAAGGCACAATGACACATCCTCCTCCAAAGCCACCTCTTAACGCTGCCCGGTGGCTTCTCTGTGTGATTTCAGGGGGCAAAGACCGGTGGATGAAGGCGGACAGCCCTGTCCTGCACGGGCTGCCCGTGCTTTGGCTTGGCACGGCCAAGGTGGGTTCGGCTCTCGTGTCCCTGCTGAGCGATGAACGTGAACAGCTCCGAGTTCCCAGGGCCCGATGGCAGCGGGGCTGCCCCACGCGTCTCGTCCTGAGCCTGTCGGGTGCCGGCTGAGCTGCGGGGACATTGCACAAAGCACTGCCTGCGGGGTGGGCACAGCTGATCCAAGGATTTCCTGAAGCAGGTACACGCCCCACGGCCAGGTTTGTCCTCCGGCCTCAGGAACCTCTCCTGCCTCTGGGCATTGCACCGTCAGGGTGCCCAAACACAAGCGACCCGGCTCAGTTTTGTGCTCCAGCTCCGTCGCACCGCGCGAGCCACAGGGGTCAATCAGCTGAGCCATGGGGCTGTCAGAACTCTGCACGTTAATGAGGGAGGAAAACAACCGCCTCGCTTAGCACTAATTACGAAGGTAGAACTTTCCAGAGGGTGCTGCCAGTTGACCCCGTGTCAGCCGCGAAGAGCCTGCGGTGACGCTGAAACATTCCTGGTCCTGAGCTTTCAGGAGGAGCTGCCCGGTGCTGCCGGCATCCCACAGAGGGTGGGTTTGGTCATTCTGCTTGGAAAACGCTGTCCCGAGCTCTGGTTTTCAGCAACGTGCTGAGAAGAAAGAGAATCACACCGCTCCACACTCAAGTCCTTGTGAGCAGTCTTGCTTTGGCGTGGTCAAGACTAAAGAGAAGTTTATCGGGGCTGTTCTCAGGAGCCCTGTGCCCTGCCTTGCAGCCTTCGCCGTGCTCCCTGCAGGGCACAGCACCGTGGCTTCACCCTGAGGGGACGGAGCACAGCTCTGCCTGCCCCGGGTGGAGCCCCCGAGGGCAGAGGGTTGCCAGCGGCACCATTTGGCCATTCGTGGCTGTGCCATTTTTCTTTGTTGGCTGTTCCCAGCTGGTCTTTTAGCCATTTTTGCTTGTGGCACAAGTCTGCCGCGGTGGCAGGACCAATGTCCCCTGCTCTGAGGGGCTGGGAGCCACAAAGGCTTCGGTGTCCCGCCGGCGTCACCGGCTGCTGCAGCTCATTCCAAACAAGCCTCGGTGGTGGTGTGTCAGGGAAAGCTTTCCCTGGGTCTGTGAGCTAGGTTGGCCGCTCAGATGCGACGGAGAGGCCATAATTTTATGGAAGGGTGGGAAGAGCAGAGTTTCAGAGCTGACCAGCTCTTCGTATAACCCCTAGGAGATGCGGCGAGGAACCTTCCAGCCCCTGGCAGCCTCCTGTTGCTGGAGGACATCCCGGCTGCCTGGCCCAGGTACTTGTGCAGCTGCCAGCACCGGAGCTCTGTAAACGTGAGGATGTAGGGGTGGTTGTCCAGCTAGGCTGGGACTCGGGGAACCTGCGGAGGATCCGTGTGAGCTCCTCTAAAACGGAGCTGTTGGAGCTCAGAACGGGAAGGCAGGCAGTGGCTGAGCTGCAGCGGGGACAGCACGGGCACGGAGCTGCTGCCGGGGCGCGACAGGCGCCGCTTGCGCTGTTTGAGAAGTGTCGGAGCCAAGTTTTGGCCAGGTCTGTGGCGTTAGCATCAAATGTGGAGTTAGAGTGAAAACATTTCGTGGTCCTGCGACTCCCATTAGCTCGTGCCCCCACCCCCCCCTTGCAAGGGATGACTTCTTCGTTGGCAGACGCTGCAAGGAATTTGGGGGAGGAATTAGGAACACGGGTAAAGGAAGCGCCGCGCTCAATTTTAGGAGCTCGCTAGTACGGAATTACTCCAAGATGTTCCTCAGCCTGTCAGCTCTTTTCCCCAGTGGCTGGTCATGTCTTATTTTGAATTCACTAACAACTCTTTTTGTTCCTTTTTTAAGGGAACGTTCGAGGTCTTTATGCATCAGCTTTTATTAGTTCTCTGCAGCCGGCTGTTTAAAAGAAATCTGGAGAATAATTTTGGTGGAAAAATGCAGTTTGAGCAGACAGCACTGTTCCAGAAAATATCAAGAGAAAAGTTTGGTCTCAAACCTCAGCTTTTTTTCAACTCCATTAGGTTTTAAAATCTGCTTCTCAATTGTTGCTGTCCCTTTAGTAGGTAAATGGGTTTCGGGAAAGGATGTCAAATGTCAGTTCTGTTAATCCAGGCTTGTTTCTATTTCAGCTGTAAAATCATAGAAAAATATAGGCTGCGAGGGACTTCTGGAGGTCACCTGCTCCGTGCTCGTATTGCTGCAGTTCCAGTATTAGGAAAACGCAGCAATTAGATTTCTGTTGCGAGACAGAGCACGTTTTTTTATGAAGTTGGTTACTGTTGCTTCTTCCTTTAGAGTTAACGTGGGGTTTGATGGATGCTGGCTGCCGGTCGGCTGCGCTGTACTATTCAAGCATGTCCCGAGCTTTTGATTTCAGCAGCACCCGCCCGGTACGAGATGTTCTCCGAACGCTGCAGAAGCGAGGGCGGCTTCGGAGGCAAGGGATCAAGGAAACTGCGGGCAGAGTGGCTGGTAACTGGAATGTTCCCCCACTAACACAGCACGTGGTGCGCTTGTGGTCTCACAGGTTGGGTTTGGGCAGTCTCTACGAAAGGTGAGGTCTCGCTGGAGCTTGGTTCCAGGCTGCCTGCCGTAGCTCTGCTCAAAAAGAACCGGCTGCTGTCTGTCCGTGGTCTGCCTGCCATGGTTGCAGCCGGTAACGAGCTGGCGCTGGTACTTGGAGGCATTTCTAAGGGCAGGTCTGAGTGGTAAACCAGCCGCTGCGCCTCCTGCACGGGCTCGTGCGGCAGAGCTGCCGCCAGGACGCGGCCGGCGCTGTGTTCGGTGTGTCTGGGGTAATGCCCCGAGCGGAGGAGCTGCTCTCTGCCCCGGGGCAGGCACGCCCTGGCATCGAGCTGCGGGTGCCGGGCGGGTGACTGACGGCTTTGTCCTCCTCACTGCCCCCCGCTGCGTGGCCTTAGCGCTCGTCGTCCTGTTTCTTAGCTGAGCACTGCAGCTTTGCCAGAGAGAGGACGATTTTCAGAGGCGCGTTGTGTTCTCCTGAGGCTTGAATGCTTCTCCGTGTCACCCCAAACACTGGGGCATCTCCTGGTGGCACCTGAGCCGCGCGTGGGTGCAGCACAGGGCTGGTGGCAGGACGGCTCCTGTCCGGGTGCAGCAGGGACCGAGTTGCTGGAGCTGCTCCCCAGTGCTGGAACTGCCGTGGTGCTGGCACAGAGCTGGGCTCGGTGCTGCGGGGGGGCACTCGGGCTGGTTTTGCCGCGGGTTCTTTGCTGCCGGGTTCCTTGGAGGTGCTCAGTAGTGTGCTGGATGTGGCAACGCGATCTGCTGTGCCTAGAGTACTTGGGGCAGTTCCTCCCAGCATAAGTTATCCTGGGATGCTGCCGTTTATGCAGGAATTAATAAATGACCTCTTCTGTTCGGGTTCTGACCACAGTAGCACAACTTACCCTGTGATGTGCTCAGGACACTCGTTTCGTTTAGGTGTAACTGCCACTCATACTGCAGAATTTCAGCCTGAAAACTGCAAGCTAACCTGCCGTTGTGCAACCACGCCTATACCTGTTACTTGTCCTCGTTTGTCCCTTCCGTAAAGAGCTTGGATCCGCTGTCAAATCCGCCCTCCTTTGGCGCAGTGAAAGCAAACTCTGAATCGATTCCTTAGCGGTTGGAGTAGACGGAGTGAAAAGTTTTCAGGCGAGGAAGTTTGTGCATGGAAGCAGCTGCTTTAAAACCAAATTCTCTCTGCAGGTTCTTTCCTCTTTGCATGTCAGGAGCAGCAGACGCTGATACCTGCCTTCACGGGCGTTGTGTGCCATTCTTAGAAGCTCCAGTCGATGATTTCCTGAAAAAGCCTTCCTGAGCTGTCTGTTACAGCACAGAGCTTGTGCGAGGCTGCAGCTACATGACAAGAAAATATCCACTCTGAAGTTTGATCTATCTTTAGATAATGAGATTGATTTCTCTTTTTTTTTTTTTCCCTGCTGAAACAATGATCTTGCTCAGCTGAGTGATGTGGAGCAGTCGTGTGCTTTCTTGGTACCGAATCACGCTCTGAAGTTAAAATTGCCAAGTCATCTGAGGCGTGTATGGCCTCCGTTAATTCCCACCCGAGTACTGGGCAGATGAAATGAGCAAGCAGGTGTCCTGCTGGAAGCACGAGGAATGAGGAGAAGCAAAACCAGGATGAAATGTTGAAATTAGGCTGCGTGGTGCTGAGCGCGGTCTGGTAAAGGTGCCTCTGCTGCTGGCCTCCAAGCGCGGGTGTGCGGCTGCCTCCTGGGTGTCCGAGTCGTGGACGCAGGGTGTGAGGTCTTGGGTGATTGCTGCCTGATCTTCGGAAACTGTTTTGTTAGGGGAGTAGCGCTTTGGGAATTGATATTTTTAGTAACATTTCATCTTCTTCGCTTACCCACCACCTGGCTGAAGTGTCCCGTGCGTTGCTGCGCTGAGGCTGGTCCCGTCCCTGCTGCGGATTTGGGAGCAGCGCCGTGTCCCTTGGTGTCCCTCCGTGCCCCCGGGGCTGGATTCCTGCTGCCCTGCCCACCTGGAGCCGCCCTCGAAAGATTTGCTTTCGTGTCACTAGGTCAAAAAATGACCCGTGTTAGCAGGGTCCGTGCCAGAATCAGAAATGTGAATGTTTCTGCGTCCGAATGTGGGACCGGCTGCTGGGGGCGCGGTATGAAATGGGGAAGGACGTCAGAGTCCTGTCCCCGGGTCGCCCCCTGCCCTTGTAGCCCTTGCTGGGGTCCTTGCAGCAGGCACCAAAGCGAACGGCAGGAAGCTGCCGCCAGCAGGATTCTCCTTCTGGAATTTTCTTCTTGTGCAATGCATCCCGACAGCCTAAACGAACCGCTCCGAGTAGGTTCCTAGCTCTTTCTGGTTAATTTCTGATTAATGGTGCTATTCCTCCCTCCCGCAGGGTAGCGGCTGGGTGTTTGTGCGAGGGGATAGGACCAGCACAGCAAATCATCCCCGTTCAGTTCCACTGTGCACAGCCCTGAAGGCCCTGCCAGACGCACCAACCGAGCTCCTCCACCCCACAGCACGGCTTCCTTCCTCACGAGTGAATTTGGAAGCTGACATTCTTGTACTTAAATGTTTTATAAGCGTGTCAGCTTTCACTTGTGGAGGGTTTGAGGGGCGCGAAGGCCCTGCTTTTAGGCAGGGCGGTGCCTCTGGGACGAGGTCAGAGCGCTCAGCAGCGTTTGTCGAAATGGGGGGCTGTCTGCCCTAAAAAATCAGACATCTTGCCTGGTTTTCAGCGGGCTTTATTGCCTGTACCAGGGATGGCAAGTGTGCTTTTGGTAGGTAGGCTGGATTTATAAAAACCAGGAGGCTTAAATGGCTGGGCCAGTCTCAACAATTAGGTTTTGATACAGGAGCCGTGATTCTTGGCTGAATACTGTTACGCCACCACAATATCTGTGCTTTCTAACGCTGGGTGATATTAGCAGGGTCACCTATAGGTGTTTCTCAATCCTCATCTCGGGGCATTGTACCCCTGCAGTGTCTGTACCAGCAGAGTTGGAAGCACGCCCTGAGCCTGGTGGGGAGGTGACGACGTTCCTGGTGATTTGGCTCCTGCCGAGGTTCTCTGCAGCCTTCACCAGGCCCCAAGAAAGCGGCGTGCTCCTGAAAAGAAGCTTCGCCTCTGTGCTGATGGGTTTGTTTTTACTGAGGAACCCAGTTGTTGACCATGATTCCTCTTTAAGGGAAGTAAAAGTTTAAGTAAACTTCCCAGGATCGTTGGGTGAGGGAATCGATAGCAGCCCGGTGTCGTGGAGGCCCAGCAGAAAGCTGCTCTGTGACTGGTGTCCTTACAGTGCGCTCCCGTTGTCGTAAACAGCCACAAACGGGGGTGTTTCTTAGGCGTACGGGGCCTTCCTTCTTAGTTATTTCAATTAGTCATAGTAATGGTAAAACTTAACATGATTTTAACAAATCTCTTCTTTCAAGGAAGAAGGGAAGTGCTTGCTGAGCCCTTTGGACAAACAGAGTGTAAAGACACACCATCAGACATTTGCAGCAGAATTCTTCCAGTGTTTGGCTAAAGCTTGGTAATCCAGCCCAGGTGCTGCCGTCCTCTTGGACGGTTGGATTTCCTCAAACACAGGAGGCTGGGACCACAGCTGGTGCCCAGCACAGCTCCTGGCTGCCTCTGCCAAAAAGTCCTCCGAGCGTCTTCAGGCCCCGAATGGTTTGTAACGACTGGCCTCGGTGAGATCTTCCTGATGTCCTGAGCTCCGACTGACTGAATTTTAACAAAAACCGAACACGGGGACAGCAGGGAAGCAAAGCTGGTGCGTCTGAAGCTGGTTTTGTGTATGTGAGGCAGAGCGACAGAACCGCTCTGATGAGGCCCTTCTGAATTGCGAGTCCCGGGGTTCTGCTTTGAATGAAAATGGGTGCTTCCAGAAATCAAAACTTCGGGATGTGCTTAATTTAGGTCGCACAGGTGGCCTTGTAAATCTGTCAGCTGTTCGCAGCGTCGATGGTTTGTGCGTTGGAAGAGGCGCAGGTCGCAGAGGTTCTGCTCCACACGCTGGTGGCAGAGGCTGCAGGAGGAGGCTGCAGGAGGAGCTGTCCTCGCTGCGGAGCCGAGGGGAGGAGGCCCTCTGCTGATACGGAGCACGCCGCGTTCCTTCCCCTCTGGGAAGTTATCTCTGCAGCCATAAGCTAGAAACGGGGTGCCGAAAGTCGTGAGGTGTACGCAGGGTGTTACTTCTCTTAGCGGGGCCAAGTGGTCCTGTGCTGTGCGAGGGAGAGCAGACAGACGGCTTCCAGGGCCCGACAAACGATCCCAGGCCTGTGGCTAGGCTCCAGCTTCTCCTTTTCAACAGCTTTTAATGATTAACTTAAGTATTTTTATAGTATCTTGAGATTTTAACCTTTGGTTTATTTTCTCTCTGCAGCTGGAAGAATCTGAGGCCTGTCTGAGGCCTTTCTCCTCTGTCCAGCCTCGGAGTTCGGGTAGCCCCTGGTTTCAGACATCTCCTCACTTCCACCTGCCAACCTGTCTGATATGTCGGGACCCGTGCCGAGCAGGGCCAGGGTTTACACGGATGTGAACACACACAGACCCCGGGAGTACTGGGACTACGAGTCGCATGTTGTTGAGTGGGGGTAAGTCCCGGGTCTGGGATGGATCCTGGTAGGATCCGCCGTCGTGGTGCAAGGGGAGCACCTGTGCTGCGTTAGGCTCTTCCGTGCACTTTGGTGGTGTGCGTGGCACGTGTTAGGATCACAGCTTTTCTTTGGAATCACAGAAATGGAAGAATAACCTGTTGCGTTATTCTGAAAGTGTTTCTTGTCAAAATTTAAAATCCCCAGCAGTGCCGGAACATTTTTAGCGTCTCCTTTAAGAGTTTGGTTTGAGGAGTTTTTGCCAGGTAGCCAGGAAACTTGTCCCTCCAGAGGGAAGGAAATCATTTTTCTCTGAAACACACTAAATGGTCCTGGGTGCAGGGCCGAAAAGAAGTGAAAAGATGTTTCTGATGGAGGAGTGAAGAGACTCAGCAAACTGAAAGAGGTACCTGGCGTTTTGCGACTTATTGCTCTGCTCTCTGCAAGTGACTACAAAAGACACGTACGCTCCTCCTTGAAGGAAGGAGGTGTCTAAATTGATCTCATGACTAAACCGTCCAAGAATCAGATGGCCGCGCTGCCAGCTTCATAGCTCTGTGTTCCTGCTTCGTATAGCAGCGCTCAGGCTGAGCCCTGTCCAGCCTTGCTGCAGTTCCAGTTTCCTGAAGTGCGTGCTGGCTTCTGAGCATAAGTGGTGCCTCGTGTCTAGTCTCTTTTTAAATGGGCCAGCCCTGGAGTTTGGGTCTTAATGGCTTTATTGATATTTTAACGTTATGTTAGGGAAAACGTAGCTTCCAAATCTATAGACTGCTGAAAGGCATGGCTCAAGTTTGCTGAGGCTGAAATGCAGGTGAAACTGCAAAAGAAACAGTTTCTGGCGTGAATCTGATCTGGGCAAAGAGAAGCTCCCTGTTTCTTAATTCTTGATCGTCACATTCAGATTTCAGGTGCTAATTAAGCCACCTTGTCTGCAAGGTGAGTCAGTGATTCGGCATTGAGGAGTGCCATGTAAACTCTGATGGAAATGATGAACTCTTTGGAACTCTACCTTTTTATCTCCACAGAAATCAAGATGACTATCAGCTAGTTCGAAAATTAGGCCGAGGCAAATACAGTGAAGTATTTGAAGCCATCAACATTACAAATAATGAAAAAGTAGTTGTTAAAATTCTCAAGGTGAGCAGGGATTTGGGCAAAACATGGGATCTGTCTTGAGGTGATCGGGAGGTCAGAAAATGCAGCATTTGGTCTAAAATGCTTTTATGTGCTAAAACTGAAATCCTCAAAGTCTGGTTTGGAGCCTCATTCGCTGAAATAGGCTGTTACTTTAACCTCCTTAAAAGAAACCCTGTGCTTCGTTACTGAGTTAAATTTCTGCCTGCAAGGAATTACCCTTTATCGTAAAGAAGCCCTGATGTGCAACACATTTTTACTTGGAGCTAGAAAAGACTTCAACAGCTGACTAGAGAATTCTCACCTCCTCTAACCGCCAGCGCCCTGGCGTGCTTTCAGGTGGATGGAGGCCTCTGAGCTAATGGGATCGTTGTCCTTTAAAGCCAACGATTAAATTCACTGACTGCTAACCTTAAATTTTTCAGTCCTGCTTTGCATGTTCTGCTGTAGTTGTAATACCTTTCCAGACTGAGTTAGGGTCTCCTGGAAACTGGTTGTTCCACAGATGTGATTGGTGAAATGCCTTCGTTTAGTGGCCCTCAGGTAGCTCAGACTTCTCATGGTTACACGCTTACCACACGCCAGTTAACAAGTTTTTGACTATTGGATCATGTTCAGACAACTTTTCTTTAAAAAAAAAAAAAAGCCAAATTCATAACCCTTTTTTTTCACATGAAACTGACGCTTGTGGCTGTCAAGAATGTATCATTAGAAAGGAGACAGCAGATGCTTGAGCCCTTACTGGAACGATGCATAGGCAGGTAACAAGTCCGACAGTTTGAACTTAATTTGCAAAGCTTCTGATGTATTTTGTGAACTTGTAGTCACGTACCTTTGCCACCTGGATGTTGAGCTATTTGCCCAGCTTTACTGGGACGCTTTGTCTTACACTTTGTTTTTTTATTCTTCAGCCTGTCAAAAAGAAGAAAATCAAGCGTGAAATCAAGATCTTAGAAAACTTGCGAGGCGGTCCCAATATCATAACTCTTGCAGATATAGTAAAAGACCCTGTGGTGAGTATGGAAGGAACTCAGAGGGTTCCTTGGGGTCATGGGTGAAGTTGCTGTGTTTGGCTTCGGCTCCGATTTGGCTTTTTGTTTTCTCCTGCTCTTAAATCGTGCTTTTGAATCCCATAATCAGATCACCCCTTAATCTGATTAACTTCTTGTAGAGGCCCTTCCCCTGCGGGTCCCTTCACCCCCTCCCTCTGTAAGGAGGAGGTACCAGTGAACTGAGACATGTTAATTTGTTCTACAGGAGTACTGCAGCGGGCTGCCGGCTTTGGCTGTGTTCCCCCCTATCTGAGGGCAACCATGTCTGAGGCAGAGGGGGTTTTAGAGTAAAAATGATTTAATTATCCTAAATGAAAGCAATTTATCTCAACAAGACTTAACATTTTTTTCTGTTTCAGTCTCGGACACCTGCTTTGGTTTTTGAACATGTAAACAACACAGACTTTAAGGTACGGTATGGGTTGTGCACTTCTAATGTTTTCCATTTGAAAGCCACTTGTAATCTTGTTCTGGGAAGAGGCAAGCACATAGCAGGCAGGCAAGTTACTTATTCACTTCCTTCCGCCATACCAGCTGTCTTTAAAGATGAATTTACTTGGGAAGTAAAGTAGAAGTTTGTAATTAGTCCCTTAGCACCATGTTGCCACAAAAGTTGAAGATGAGAGTCCAGATTCCAAGTGGTATTGTAACCTTTGGAGCAAATTTGTGTTATTTTGTGGCCCATCGGTGCCTGTCGTAGCTTTACTCCAGCTGAGAGCACCCTTGGTCTTTCTGAGACCCACTCTGTAGGCGTAATGCCTCATGCTGCTGGGGGGCAAGTGCAACCCGAGGGAGGTGGTGACAGGAACTGGAGCAGAGTGCACGTCCTGAGTGCAGTGGGAAGTAATCTGAGTATGTGATGTGTGAGGAGAGAGGAACAGACTGAACGTCTGTGGGATCAGGGTAACTTGGGAAATGTTTACTGGTCATTCAAGTGGGTTTGGAAGACTGCAGCAGCAGGGAACGGGGCTGGGTTTTTCTGGATTGGCACGGACGTGATGTTTGTCTTCAGTGTTGAGCGCTGATGTAATATGTTTGTTTCCCACAGCAATTATACCAGACATTAACAGATTATGATATTCGATTCTACATGTATGAGATTTTGAAGGTAAGTTGGTGTTTTGCTGCTTCAACAGTTTGTTTTTAGGATTTGTACTCAGCTAATCCTATAGAGACGGTTGTCTTGTCATCCTAATCGGGGAAAGGGAGGAGAAACCCTTTGGAAGAATTGCATAGAAAAATCTACATCGAGTCAAATATCAGTTGTTTAGCCTTGTTTCTGCAACAAATTCCAGTCCGCTTCTGAGGATAGGAAATTCTTGTTTGGATACACCAAGATAAATCTGGATCCTAAATCAAAAGCCTCTGAAAACAGAAAACTGTAACTGTTTTTTTTTTTTGGTTGTTTTTTTTTTGCTTTAAGGTAGTGTTAATTGGGTATATTTGTTCTTCTGCAGCAATTGTTTTCCTCTTAGGAGTCTGGGGAAGAGGATGCTTTTTTTGATCAATAGGGCCTAGTAACTCTGCTATTATAGACTGTGGAATTCCGTTTTTATGAGGAAGCACGTGAGGTGAAGCCAAACGCCACTGTTGCTGGTGCTTAATTTTGAGAGGGAGCTCTAGAGGTGTTGCCTGTGGTCTGTGAGTCTAGTCAAGGATGTCACGCGGGACAGCAGAGTCTTGCTGCCTAGTTAGACTTAATATATGCAGAACATTCACTTCTGAGTATGATTGAACTTGCAAGGTTCTTGCTATTCCAGAGTACTTTGCTTTCACTTACAGGCTCTAGATTACTGCCATAGCATGGGAATCATGCACAGAGATGTCAAACCTCACAACGTCATGATTGACCATGAGCACAGAAAGGTAACGGGGCAGGGAGGGGTCCTGCTTTTTCTCTTGGGAGACCAGGGATTCATTTTGGGTGCTGCTGTGTAGGGGTAGTAGCAGACAAATTTGAGGGAAGCTGCACTTGTATCTTGTAAAAAAATCTTAAATGAAATCCTGTAATGGGTGAAGTGTTTCAAGAAGGTTGGTATGGAGAAGTATTTTATTTAGACCAGTTGATGTTGGTGTGGGGAGAATACCTAAAGAGAGATTCCAATCTGCTTCAAAGTAACCAAAAATAGAACGCTTGTAAGTGAAGCTTCCAACTAAACCCACTTGTAGTGTGGTTCAGCAAATGGAGAGCTGGTGCATCCCTTGAGCCATTTTTGTTTGTTTGTTTTCTGCTGTTTCTAGCTTAGACTAATAGACTGGGGTTTGGCTGAATTCTACCACCCTGGCCAAGAGTATAATGTCAGAGTGGCTTCCAGATATTTCAAAGGACCTGAACTCCTGGTAGATTATCAGGTAAGAATTACCAGCATTTATCACTGATGTGTGTACAGAAAGCCTGTGCCATTTCAAGGTAGTGAGTGAGAAATTCAGATATCTAGAGACCTGAAACTAAATATGATCTATTCTAAACTACATTTAAAAAACAGTGGCTTTAAAGCCACTGATTAAAGAAACCAGTGAGTTATCTGAGGACCTGAGGAAGAGCTGCAGAACTGTTGTCATGGATCGTGGAATACAACTGTTGGATTTTTTTTATCAAGGCCGCTTTTGCAGTAAGTTACAGAAATGAAATAAAGTCCTCATGAGAATAGCTACTGCTGTGTGAACTTCTAAAGCTATAAAAACACGCCATAATCTGATGGCAGTTTGCATTATGGAAGTGCTGTGGGCTGGAAATGTCAGTGTTAGGGCAGGGTTCAGCTGGTGCTGAACGAAGGCACTTCGCTGTCTGCTCGCGGACCTTGTGGAGTCAGCACTTTGTGCCATTAGGCTTCCCTTCTCAACCCGTGTCTCTCCGTGATTGATAACATTGAAGGCTGCAGTGAAAGTAGAAAGAGGCACTGGGTCTTTGATATCTTTATGGAGGAAGATGGAAATAGGACACCCGCGGTTCTGCTAAGTGCTGTAATCCCAGTTTGAGTGACTGGAAAAGTGAGCTGAGCAGAGGTCTGGTGGTGGGGATGCACAAACATGTTTCAGTCTGTTCCCAGCGTAATATGGCCATGCTTGTACCACTGGGGAGGGAGGGGGGCGCTGTTAGTACTGGAAATCTTTTCTGCTTAATTCATTAGAAATTGAATTGTCCTTCTGGTTTTGTACAGATGTATGATTACAGTCTGGATATGTGGAGCTTGGGTTGCATGTTGGCTAGTATGATATTCCGAAAGGAGCCATTTTTCCATGGCCATGACAACTATGATCAGGTGAGAGCTGGTCATATTCAATCTCTGTTCTCTTAACCCGAGGAAGGTTTTCTGCTCGTGCTTCTATCAAGGGATTCAAAGAAGAATTTAAGTATTTCTCTAATGACTTCTTTGCTCAGTTTGAAGTCACATTCCTTCTTAAAAGCGTGCGATGTTATCTAACCCAGTAAATAGAAATAGATTTACAGTGCTTTGTATTTATGAACTCAGTAGGTATCTGGAAAAGTTATAACCGGTATCTGGAAATGTTATATTAAGGCTGGTGTGTTCTGGTATGTAGATCTGCTCTTCCTGAGGTTATCTATTATGTGGAAAGCCCCAGCCCTATCCATCTTCTAAGCTTTAGTGTTCAGAGTATGCAGCTCCCTCCAAGGCTGCCTTGGCTTACTGAGCCCCAGCTGAGCAGGGATGTGTTTATGGTGCCCTTTGAGTGCTTTGCTGGAGCAGTCAGAGCCATGAGATGACCCCGTGGCTGCTGGCTGGGACCACTGAGACCACGTTCAAGCTCCAGGGGAATGTGCTGCAGCGTCTTTATGCTGGCATTGCCATTCCCTCACAGCAGTGACTCCTTTTTTGTTTGTTCCTAGCTGGTGAGGATAGCCAAAGTGCTGGGAACAGAAGACCTCTATGACTACATTGACAAATACAACGTCGAACTGGATCCACGTTTCAATGACATCCTGGGCAGGTGAGCCAAATTCTGAACTAGCCTAAATGCTTCTGAGTTCTTAGTAGGCCTGGACATGTACTGCTTTGTCAGCAGAGCTTGAAGTAAACAAAAAAACTTCTGCTTAAGGGAGAACTTGGAGCCAGGATTCTTAAGGCCTGTTGCTTTGTGCCTTCAATCCCTTTTGGCAGTGCTTCCTGTGCGCCTTCAGCTGCACTTGAGGAAAGGTTTTTAAATATCATCTAGGTACTAAATGAACTACCAGAGTATAAAGCATGATGAACAAACACTACTTCCACAATTGTGGCACAGAAATAAAAGAGAAGCTCATGTTTCTCAGGACTGCAGTACAGAAAACCAGTTGCTGCTGATGGCATTTCTATATCTTTTTTTCCTCAGAGTTATTTCACTTGTGACACGTGCCAAAACTACGAGGAACAAATGTTGGGGGGGGTATAAAAGAGCAGAACCTGAGACTTTAAGCTTATAAATTCATTTTAAACTTGGCTTCCTGTGCCGCCGCGTGGTGACACAGTGTACTGCTGCTCCGCTTCTGCGTGGCTCTGCCCCCTTGCTGCCACACCACGCGGCACCCCACCTGGGAGATGGGCAGCTGTTGCAGTCCTTGCTTATCAAAAGAGTGAAGTCCTCTGCCTGGTTTCATCTGGGTATCTTTTTTTTTTTTTTTTTTTTCTGCAGACACTCCCGTAAGCGATGGGAGCGCTTTGTTCATAGCGAGAACCAGCACCTGGTGAGTCCAGAAGCTCTGGATTTCTTAGACAAGCTGTTGCGATACGATCACCAGTCACGACTCACAGCAAGAGAAGCCATGGAACACCCCTACTTCTGTAAGTACCCGCTCTTACGGTCATCTGCTGTTCAAGCAGTTCTTCCTCTGCCTCTGGGAAATCTCCATTCCAGTAGGTTATGCAGATAAGAGCAAAGAAGGGCAACATAATAAGCCTGGTCTTTGCGAATAATTGTGATGGAGCTGAAACTGCTTGTTTCTGTGGTGGGAAAGTAGGCCACTGCCACCTGCAGCTGCTGAGGAAACTGTGATGTGCCAGTGTCAGGCCAGTGAATCAGCAGCACGGTGTTAAAAACTCCTTGGTGCTAAACCCATGCTAATTTCAGCAGGTGTCTGGTATACTGATTCCTGTGTTTGATAAAACCAGGTAGCTCTGGTTTGATAAGCAGGCCCTTTTAACTCGTTTTGTTGCTAAATACGTACTTTAGTGAATGGTGTGTCGAGGTCTTGCTTTTGCATGCGAAAATGAAACTTTCACTAGTAAAGGTGTTTAAATGTTTGCCGATTCCTCACAAATCTCAAGATGAAAGTCTCTGGGAACAGCTGCATAACAACGCAAATATGAACACTTGCTCGGATCAGCTGAAAGCTTTTAAAGTGAGAGTTGGAGAAACAGCTAAATTTGTCTAAATACAGATGCAGGTTGTATTGACCTCAGTATGGGGAAGGACACGTCTGAAATTCCCTCATCTGCTCCAGTAGTCTTGGGAGGTTGGGAAGGGGTTGATGATGGTTGGTGTTACTTGGTGTAGGCAGCTTGCCAGCACTGGCTGTGCGCTGAGCCCACGGGCAGCGTGCTTCAGCTGCTGTCTGGCAAGGCGGCACCTAAGGGTGGTGTGCTCTTCCTAGATCCCATTGTGAAAGACCAGGCTCGGATGAGCTCCTCCAACATGCCGGGTGGCAGCACTCCTGTCAGCAGTGCGAGTATGATGTCAGGTCAGTTCTGCCATTGACTCTTCCTGGTGCGGGAGGTGTTAGAGCCTTTGTACGAGCTGTGTGGATGTAAGGATCCAAGAGGGTGAGTTCTGCAGGTGGCGCAGTAGGTCTTCTCCTGGGACTGGTGACGAGGGCAAGGAGGGCCACGAAGAAGCAGGTGGGAGAGAGAAATGAGGCCTCCCTGCAGCCTGACCTGCTTTTCTGGTCTTGGTTTTTAAAAGTGCTTTGCAGGTGGTTGTTCTGGCAGTAGTGTGAAGGACAGTGATCCTGCCACGCAGGGCCACATCTGCCCTTTGTGACACTTGACCATACACAAATCTGAGCTGCAGAGAGCGACAAAAGATCTTTCAGCTTATTTTGGAAGCTCTGAAAATACAACAAAGTGCCACCAAACTGACCTACAAAGCCAACAGCCTTTGGGAAGCTGCGCCGTCCTCAGTAGCGATGCGCCGGTTTCGCTCTAATTCTTGCTTACCTGTCTCTGTTTCAGGGATTTCTTCAGTGCCAACACCTTCACCCCTTGGACCTCTAGCAGGCTCACCCGTCATTTCTGCCACCACCACGCTGGGGATGCCCGTTCCAGCTGCTGCCGGCGCTCAGCAGTAGTGATGGGCTCTGTCTCCTGCTGCCTGAGCTGAGTCAGGTGGGGAAGAGGTTTCCCCCTCCGCCTCTCCTCAGGACGCAGCTCGTGCCTGGCAGGGGAAGGGAGGGGATGAACGCTTTGGAGGCACCGTGTCTGAACTGTTGCTTGTGGATTTATAGTAGTTCAGTCATTATATACAAAATTATTATAGGCTGATTTTTTTCTTTTTTTTTTTTTACTTGAACTTTTCGTAACTCAGGGGATTCCCTGAAAATACCTACAGATGGAATATTTCTTGGACAGTTTCCCTCCCCACCCCCGACCCCTCACTCCCCCTCCCCCCCAAAAAAAAGTACTCTTCATTTAAGAACAAAGATGAATCAACAGCATTTCCAAGCTATTGCATCCTGCTGGAAATCTCTTCACGTTCCCACATCACTCCTCCATGAGCCTCCGCCCTGGGGGATCGTGCTGTTCTCCAGAGACCCCCACCCCAGGTCTCCGTGAGGCAGGGGAGGGGGATTCTTAACCCCACAGCCTGCCTTCGCCTCAGCCAGGGCACGCTGAGGAGACACCCCCGGTAGGGAGAGGTGGCCTAAAATTTAAAAGAAGCGCAGATCATGGCTAAAACCCTCTTTCGATTGAATCATGTCTCCTCGGGAGCCAACCACCGTGCCGACTCACCCCCTTGCATGTAATTTTAGTCTTAAACCATGAAGTTACTAAAACACGAAGTTCCTGATCCCACTTGACGTTAACTGATGTCCACCTCCTGGCCAAGGTGCTCCCGGGGTGGAGGCTGTGCTCCGGTCACCTCCTTTGTCACCGAGGGCTTTTCCTGCCGTGGCTTGGATCTCAGTTTGTTCTCGGCTATCTTGTTTTTAAATCGTTTATATAGGTTCCGAGCCCGTGGCTGCTTAAGAGCTGGAAAACCCCAGGGCTGCGCCAAGTCAGATACAAGCCAGCCGCCTCTTCGCCCCGTCCCCTCCCTCGCGTGCCATGTGCGGAGGACGCCGGTGCCCTCGGTCCCCTCACGGTCCCCTCACGGTCCCCTCGGTCCCCTCACGGTGCCCGGGGGAAGGAGCCAGCAGCCGCCGGTGCCCACGGCGGTCCCTCAGCGCCCCGCGAGCCCCCCCCCCCGTTCCAGCCCCGCTGTGTATATATATCCTTTGTCCTTCATATGTGAAAGATCCAGTGTTGGAATTTTGGTGTAAATAAACATTTGGTTTTATTTATCGAGGTTAGATTGGCGGCTCCCTGTCTCGGGGGCGCACCGGGCGGCTTCTGTCACACACAGCGGGGGTGGGGGTGGGAGGGTGGGGGGCGCGGTCCTGTCACGGGGGGGGGGGCTTGTTGGGTACTGCGCCTGCGCGCCCCGCTCCGCCCACGTGACAGCGGCGCCACGCGGCCGCGCCTGCGCGCTGCTGCCCCGTGACGTGCGGCCGCGCGCCGCCGGCGGAGGGGCGGGGGCGGGGGCGGACGGGAGCACCGGGAGCGGCCCCGGCCCTGTCCCGGTCCCGGTGCTGGGCCCGGCCCGGTATGCGCCCGGGGACATGGCCCGGCGGAGCCCGCCCCGCAACGGCGTCGGCGGCCACGGTACGGGCCGGGCCTGGCGGCTCCGGTAACGCCGGTAATACCGGTAACACCGGCACCGGACACCTCGGGGAGGTGGGGGGGGGCGCACGGAGCCTCTCGGGAGGGGCGGGACCGGGATGGGGGGGTGCGGGGGGGTCCGCAGCGCCCCGCCGTGGGCAGCGCCCGGTACCGGGGGCAGGACCGGGCCCGGCCCCTGCCGCCGCCGCCCCCCCCAGCTCGGGGCCCGGCCCCGCTGCCCCTCTCAGAGCCTCCCCGAGCTCCGGAACACCGGGCCCGAGGCACCCGGCACGGCCGGGAGGTTCGTACCGGCTGCCGGTAACGGGCTGCGAGGGCAGGCCGGGGCGCCGTTCTGCCGGGGGACCCCTCGGGGCTGCCCCCGGCCCGGTACCGTGCCCCCCCCTCCGGGCCCGGCGGGGCCGCTGTGCGCTCCCGGGGCTTTTACAGGGTGGCTGGGAGGGAACACCGGGGGGCTGGGGGTGTCCCCGAGGCTGTAACATCACCGGGGTGCAGCACGCTGTTTTGGGTTGTTTTCACCCAAAAAAGGCCCAAAAAGGGCCGTTGTGGGGCAGGACGGCAGCCTTGGATCCTGCCCCCGGTGCCACCCAGCACACAGCCCCGGCGGTGCCCTGAACACCCGGCGGCACCGGGCATGGACTCGATGCCCCCCGGGGCTCGTCCCGATTCCCCCACCCCACAGCCCCCGGTCACGGTCCTTGTCCCCGTCCCTTCGGGTCCCGGGAGCTGCCTGAGCTGGGTCTGTTGGAAAAGGCCCCGGTAACGGCGGCGTTCCTCCACGTGAGGCGTGAGGGAAGCTCCTGAGCTCGAGGCACTGGGAGGCCCCCGGGGCACCGGGAGGCTCCCGACCACCTCCCTGCTGCCCGCACGAGGCGGCGGTGACAGGTACCGGGGGCAGCGTGAGGCAGCTCCTTCCTCGCCCCCCCAGGACACGCTCCCGTGTGCCGTACGGGCACGGAACCCCCCCGGGGAACCCGTGGGGAACCTGCCCGCGGTGCGCTCTGGGCGTGCTCCCCGCTCCCCTGCCCGCCCCGCTGCTCACGTTCTGCACGGGACAGCGGTGCTGCTCTCATCCTGCTGGTCCTGCGCCTCTACCGAAAGCTTTGCGCGTGCTGGGAGGGAAGTCTGCGGGCTGGCGCTGCCCGTGCCTGCTGTAAGTGTCCCTCCGTGGGAGTGTGGCTGTCGGTGGCAGTTCCCACACGTCTCCCCGCCCGGTAGCACCCGGCTGGGAGCCCGCAGGGCCGCCAAGATCCGCTCTTAGACAACGCCTGACGCCCGAGCCGGAGGCTGAGTCAGCCTCGTGTGGGGCACAGGGAGCTGCACCGGGGCTCCTGCTGCCCTCACGGCCCGGAGATCTGCCGGGAGAGGGGCCGTGCCGGCGGCGTGGTGGCATCCCGGGGCAGGTAGCGGGGGCGTCCTGCTGTGTCCCTGGGACACCCCTCCCCTCTGGTGTTCCCCCTCTGGCCCCAGCTGCTTCCCGTTTCACGTGTCCGTGACCGCCTCCCCGTGCTCTCCTCGCAGACTTCGACGCGAAGAAGAAGAGAAAAGTGGCGGAGATCTACCAGGCTCTGAACAGCGACCCCATCGACGTGGCCGCGCTCAGGCGGATGGCGATCAGCGAAGGGGGGCTCCTGACGGACGAGATTCGCTGCAAAGTCTGGCCGAAGCTGCTGAGCGTCAACACGGACGACCTGCCCCCCCTCCCAGGTACGGAGCAGGGGTTGGAGGCTCTGCCTCGCCTCCTCCCCGTGCACATTTCCCCCCCGGGCCCACGCGGGAAGGGGACTTGTGCCGCAGAAGGAGCACCGCAGCCTCGCACGCTCCGTGTCCTACCTAAACGGCAGAGCAGGAAGCGCACGGCTTCCTGAAACAACGTTCCCATTGTGCTGCAGAGGCGCTGTTATCTGTAGGGACGGTGCTAGAAACAGACTTGCTCTAGATGTGGTTCCTGTGGCCTCGTGCAGCTGCCTGGCATGCGCTCGTTAATGAGTAGCAAAGCATCAAACTTAATTTCTGCCCTTCCAGCGCCCAGGCGGCCGTGCCGTGGCCTGGCGGGCTGGAATATCCTGGGGTGTCCCTGCCAGGCGTAGCTGAAAGAGTTTGCACGAAGCTTGCGTAGCGTTTGGCCAGAAGAGAAGCAGGGAAAATGCCCTTCCCGATGGGACGTCTGCGTGGCCTCACCAGCTCCTAGTGCAGGAGCTCGAGGGGAAGCCCCGCAGCTCCCACGGTCGCTGTCCCCGGGGACAATTTTGTTGTTACTGCTGAGCCTGAGGCCGTGCAGAAGCAGCTGGGTGATGCTCGGTGATCAGAGCTGCTGCAGGACGGCGTTTTATTTCATCTGTGTGCCAGCAGAGGTAACTTGGTACGCCAGCAACTTCTTTTCCCTTCTGTTTTAGCCATCGCAGCTACCAAGGGCTGGTTTTTTTCCCTGGATTTCTTCTTTCAGCGAACTGTTCGTGGTGTCGGCATCACGGTGTGCCTCGCTGCTGAGCTGCTGTGAACCTCGCAGCGAGGCTGGAGCTCAGATCCTTCCAGGGGCTGCGGGAGCGGTGTCGCTTGAAGTGTTCTAACGTGTGTCGTTTCAAGAAATAATGGCTTGGTTTCCCCACGCTGAGCGCTGCTCGTGCAGCAGTGAAAGCGAGGGCCCAGGGCGGGCGGGACACAGGGAGAAGGGGACGCGTACGGCCTCGTCCTCCTGGCTCACGCGGGCTTCTCCCAGCGCTCCTGCTGGCACCTCGGCAGCGCTCTGGGTTAACCACCCTCCTCTTCCCAGCAGGAAAGGAGCTGCGGGAGGACAACAAAGATTACCAGCAGGTGTTACTGGACGTGCGGCGCTCCCTGCGCCGCTTCCCCCCAGGTGAGAGGGGCACACGGGGGGGCGGAGAGGCTGACCTCAGACAGAGGCTGACTTCAGGCTGGTGATCGGAGCAAATTCTGGTTTAGAGCGGTCTCAAAGGTTTCCCTCCGTGCCTCATGCGCCAGATCAGAGAGCCCCTAACCTTCGGAAGCGGAATGCCTCCGCAGTTGTTTAGTTCTGCTGGGTGCCCTGCTGCGCTATTTATAAAACCCGTAATCCAGCAGCTGGCTGACTGCAGAGCAGTCGTTATTTCTGGCCAGAATCTGCTTCCCCCTCCCGCTGCCTTTATTTTGCACAAACAGTTGATTCACTGCGGTTCTCTGCGCGCAGATACCGCGTGCGAGCCCCACTCCTGAAGGGTCTGCTGGTATTTTATTAATTTTATTTTCCTGCCCTTGAATGGCAACCTCCTGCCTATTTTTAGGAGCATCAGCGAAGTAGGGGAAAAGGAGAACTTTGTCATTGCGGGACCTCCGCTGGGACTTTCTGCTTGGCCTCTGGGCATTTTATCTGTTGACAGGGGCTGCCAAAAACCGGCTGCAGCTGTGCGTGGCAGGAACAGTGTTTTTTCCCGTGACATCCTGTCCCCAAACACATGTTGTTAGCAGAAGACCAATATAAAACTGCGATGATTGAGGCCTCGCAATCTGAGGCAGCTGGCACGGTTTCCGTGAAAATGGGTCCTGCTTAATTTTTTCTAGAGCCCCTGGGAAATTAAAAATGATTAAAATGTCCTCAGCGGTGCTGGCTGTGCCGTGCAATTCGCTCCTCGCAGCACTGCTCAGACCTCTGTGAACCCTCCCATGCTCCGCGGTGACACCTCCGCAGGTAGGGGCCCTGCAGCTCCCGAGGTTACCCAGGCTGACGACTGGCCAGCGGAGTTTGGGGAGCGGGATTAGGAGTCTGGATCTCTTTGTGCTTGTTTCACCCCCCCCTCCCCGTTGTGCCACAACCTTTGGGATAGGCAGGCAGATCAACGTGCTGCGGGTCCTCTCCCCGCGCCCCGTCACCCCGATGCTGTCCCCACAGGGATGCCGGATGACCAGAGGGAAGGGCTGCAGGAGGAGCTCATCGATATCATCCTCCACGTCCTCAAGCGCAACCCCCAGCTGCACTACTACCAGGGCTACCACGACATCGTGGTCACCTTCCTCCTGGTGGTCGGCGACAGGCTGGCCACGGCTCTGGTGGAGAAGCTCTCGACGCACCACCTCAGGTACCGGGGGGCAGAGGAGCTGCTGCGAGCCCCGTGGGGGCTCACGGGGGGCCGTGGGGGCAGCGGGGGCTGTCCCGGAGCGTGGTGCCTGCGAGGCACAGCCCCGGGCTGGGGCCGGCACCCATCGTGTCCGTCCCCAGAGGGGTGCCATGGGGAGCAGCGCGGCCGCGTGAGAGCACGTGGACTTGCGGGGAGCTGTGCTCTGGGGAAGGGATAATTGAGGGCTGTCAGTTAATTTATATCATCTCCTGAAGACGAAGCAGCCAGCGCGCATGCATTATTCATAGCTCCCTGGCTCTCGCTCCTGTCAGGGCCTCTCTGGCTCCCAGGGCTCAGGGCAGCGCTTCCCGCTCAGCGCCCTGGGCAGTGCTGAACGTGTGGTCTGTCCAGCCGGCGTCCTGAGCTTCAGGTGCTTCTCCTGTCTGTGTGCTGAAACGGGAACGAGCCCTCAGCCGGGGAGGGCCTTGGAGGGATTCTCCCCCTTCCAAGTTGGGTTTCGGGTGCTGGAAAGGCTTTAGGGCTCACGCATACCGCAGAGGAAGAAGGGTCAGCTGGCACCACGGCGAAAATCTGGGTGCGGATTTTCTGTGCACACCAGACCTTTGGATCCCAGATCTCTGTGCCCGGATCAGTAGGAAGGGGGCAGTCCCAAATACAGAGAATTTCCCGGGACTGGAGGCCCCCCTGCCAGCAGAGCTGTTTATTGCGAGTACGTTTATTTACTTTCTGGCTTCCTCCCCGGAGGAGAGCTCGCTGACCTCATCGCTTGACGGAGTTCTTTTTAAATCTTTCCCCAGGGATTTTATGGACCCAACGATGGATAACACCAAGCACATCTTGAATTACCTGATGCCCATCATAGACCAGGTGAACCCCGAGGTGCACGACTTCATGCAGAGGTACGCAGACCTTTCCGAGGAGCCTCCCAGCTCTGCCCTGCCGCCCTCCCGTTACTGCTCCCAGGGCCAGTAAACCCCAGCAAGCCCCAGCAGCGCGCCAGCAAGCCCCAGCAGTGCGCCAGCAAGCCCCAGCAGTGCGCCAGCAAGCCCCAGCACTGCCATGGCTTCAGAGGGCATTAACAGCTGGCCCACAGCTGGTGGAACTGGCCAAAGCCACGTGGAGCTCTGCCTCCAAGCAGACCCAAACGTGTCCTGCCTGTACTGAGGGCTTTTAAATGGCAGCATCTTCGCCCCAGCGGACCCTATTGGAAAGCTGGGGGCTGCAGATCGTGCCTTACAAAGCTGCCACAGCTGCTTCATCTGCCCGGGTTTGTGTCTGCTGTTTTTGTAGCTTGTTGTAGTTCTGGGGACAATTCCCAGGTTGTGCAGCAGGGACACAGGAGTGTAGTCTGGGCAGAATAAAGCAGAAGCAGGGAGGTAAGTTGGAAGGTTTGGTCCAGAGTCCTTTTCTGTGCAAGTCTATGTTACGCTTCATGGCCAGAATGTCTGTACCAAGCCTGATAGCAAATTCCCAGAAATTGGTTAAGTTTTAGGGCGGAAAAGAATCTGAAAAGTTGACCGTGCTTCCAGATGTCGGGTGTCACCAGGCCAGGGTGTCAGATAACGGTGTGAGGGACACACATCGGGGTGCTCCCGAAAGCAGACAGTTTGGTCCTTTACCGTGGCTGCACCCTGCCCTGGTGGGGCCGTTCTAGGCTGGACGTGAGACGAGCTTTGCCTTGAGCTGGCAGAGGTCGGTGGATCTGTGCTGAGCTCCAGATGCTCCGCTGACAGCCAGAGCTGTCTCCTGGGAGCGGAGGCACCGGGCAGGGACCTCCTGGGACGGTTTCAGCGCTGCCTCGGGGCTGCCCTAACAGCGTTCTCTCCCTGTAGTGCCGAAGTGGGAACCATCTTTGCGCTCAGCTGGCTGATCACCTGGTTCGGGCACGTTTTGTCCGACTTCAGGCACGTCGTGCGATTATACGACTTCTTCCTGGCTTGCCACCCCCTGATGCCCATTTATTTTGCTGCTGTGGTAGGTGCTGCCTGGAGGGACGGGGGTGGGTTAACCGAACCACTGCGGGGTGCTGGGGGCTGCCGAGGGTAAAACCACTGCCCTGCTGTGCCCTGTCCCAGCGGGGCAGTGCATCCCCCTCGAGAAAGGGCACGTCTGGAGACAGGAGTGAAATTCTTTTATCTTCTGGCTCTGAAGTGCGTGCCGGCGGGTGGCAAGGAGTCATCCCTGCTTCCCTGGCTGCGCTCAGGGCTCTCGGTCCTCCCTGCAGATCGTGCTGTACCGGGAGCAAGAAGTTCTGGACTGCGAATGCGACATGGCCTCTGTCCACCACCTCCTGTCCCAGATCCCACAGGACCTTCCTTACGAGACTCTGATCAGCAGAGCTGGGGACCTTTTTGTCCAGTTTCCTCCCTCCGAGCTCGCCAGGGAGGCAGCGCAGCAGCAGGCTGAACGGTGAGTGCAGGGAGCACGGGAGCCTCTGTGTCCTGCGTGTTCCCCCAGCTCTCCTTGGTGAAGGGAGCACTCCTCGTCCTCCCTGGGCGCTCCTCGTCCTCCCTGGGCGCTCCTCGTCCTCCCTGGGCGCTCCTCGTCCTCCCTGGGCGCTCCTCGACCCTCTTTCTTCTCTTGCAGAACCGCGGCTTCCACTTTTAAGGACTTTGAGTTGGCGTCAGTGCAGCAGAGACCGGACACTGTGTTGAGACAGCGCTTCAGGGAGCGGCTCCGAGGGGAGGAGCGGACAAAATCCATCTTGACCAAGCCCAGGACCAACCGCTTTGTCAAGCTGGCGGTGATGGGGCTGACGGTCGCGCTGGGAGCAGCCGCCCTGGCCGTGGTGAAGAGCGCGCTGGAGTGGGCGCCCAAGTTTGAACTGCAGATCTTCCCCTGAAGCCGGAGGACGTGCTTTCCCCGTCTCCGCATCCCACGCCGATACGGGATGATGTTTGCTGAAAGGACGTGTCTGGAAGCGACCTACCTGAAGTTCTCTATTCTTGGCCTTTGCGAGAGACTGGTGGGAACCAGCCCGGGAGGATTGCTCCCCGTGCCGACACTCGCCTCGTCCCCTCCTCCCTGCGCAGGTGACTACAAGTGGGGAGCCTGGGCTTTGCCGAAGCGATCCCACGGCCTCTGTTGGGGTTGCTCGGTGGGAGCGAGGGCAGATGCTCGCCTGGAGGAGGGCGTCACAGCAGGGTTAGGCCGTTTGTGTGCAGGGGCGAGGGGCTGTTACACTCCTGAGGAGCCCTCTGGCTCCACATCACCTCCCTGCTGCCAGGGCTCCTGCCTTCGCTCACATCTGCCAGTGCTCTGACCTTTCTCTTTCCTTCAGGCACCTCTGAGTAGAGGCAAACCTTTCCCAGCACCCTGCCACGAGGCCGTCTCCCACGCGTAACGCTCCGTGACTCCGTTTGCTTCCTCATCCTTGTGGTCTGGTCAGTTTGCAGGGCAGGGGGACAGGGGACAGGGGCACGTCCGCGGGACCGCTGGAGGGAGCGGGGTCCTGCACGAGGTGAGACGAGTGTCCCTCATCCGTTAGCACTCACTGCAGCCTCTCACAGCTCTGGGAGCGGGTTCTGAGGTGGAGAAAGGCTTTTTCCACCTTTTCAAACAGTTTGCACAGGACAGGAGTCAGTGTAGGAGCCTGTCACAATTCTCCCCCACGAACTGCTCAGACCAGCATCACCCACCGGCATAATGTGAGGGATTTCCCGGAAAGACCACCCCGACCCCTGCATCCCCCGTCCCCTGCCTGTCCCCTGACAGCCTGGCTGCTCCCTGCCCGCCGGGGAAGCTCAGCAGCACTCTCCTAAAGATCTCCCTGTCCCCCCGACACAAAGCCAACAGACACTCTCTGCCTCTACCTCTCCCCCGAGCTGCTAAACCCTCCCGCAAGTGCCCTTACCTGCCCCGTGCCGCTTCCCCCCCCGGCTGCCTGCCCCCGCTGCCTCGTGCCCAAAGCAAAGCCCCTGGGCCGTGCCCAGGGGCTGCACGCCTGAAAAGCCAGCATTGGTCGGAGAGTTGCCGATTTCTGGTTATGGAAGGAAACTCAGGCCCCGCGAGGCTCAGCACCCTCCCGTCCCCAGCGCACTGCGTGCGAATTCATCACCACGCCGTGCGGCGGGTTGCTCTGGGGGCTCACCTGGTGCAGGTGGGGGAAGCAGGACCTGTTCCCTCGCCCGTGGTGGTGTCTCGTGGCCGTGCCCATGGCTGGCTCGTGCCGGGGCTGTCCCCGCTGCTCCTGAGGCCTGGGGACAGCCCACGGCTCTCCGGTCCCTTGGCCGAAGGCAGCAGGGTGCGATCCTGCACGCACCGGGGCCGGCCAGGCAGCACCGGCGAGGGGGGCAGGCTGTGACTTAGCACTTTAGAAATTCGTGGTACAGGAGAGTTTGTGGTGGCCGTGCCATGAGCTGGGGGTGCTGCCGGGGGTCCTGTCCCCCACCCGGGGCCGTTCAGGACCCCGGTGCCCCCGGCTGAGGAGCAGCTCCCGCAGCCCCGCGTGCTGCCCCCCCTGCACTTTAGTTCCTGTGTTGTCCGGGGGCGGGAGGTGGTCTCTTGGGGTGCTTCAGTTACTCTGTACAGACTTTTACATACCTGTGTAAATGCAGATTTGTACAAACCCTCTAACTGTAAAATAAACACTTGCTAAACACGGTTCCCTCTCCTCGGGCAGCGCCGACCCTGCGGCGCGTGGGAAGAGGAGCGGGAGCAGCAGAGCCAAAGGAGGCGTTTGTGCTGCTGCCGGGGCTGGGGGGACGCCAGGTCCTGCTCGTGCCACGGGCTCTCTGTCCCCACTGTCCCCATGCCAGCAGTGCCACAGGGCTGGAAATAGCCTGGCCCAGCAGCCCCCGTGTGCCCGGGGCAGGAGGAGATCCCGGTGCTGCCCGGGCACGGTGCCCCTCGGTACGGCTGCGGGGCCGGGGCCGTGTTTACCAGCGAGGCCGGGGTTATTTTTATCTTGCTCCAACTTCCTCTCGAGAAGCAATTTTCTTAACAGCACTCGCAGTCCTTTCAGAGGAAGGCGCTGGCAGAGGCCCCACGGTGTTGGCTGCCCCCCTGCCCCCTTCCGTAGGGCTGGGGGGACGCGTTGGGGACCCCTCGGTGGGTTCGGTCCTCGGTGCTTGCAGAGGGACTGCTCCCGGCACGACTGCGACCCGGTGGAGGAGGAGACGAGCTTGCTTGTCTTAAATGAGAGAAGGAAAAGTGCCCCTCGGGTGCTGAGCAGCGAGGGGCTGGGGTCCAGGTGGGTCCAACCCACGGGCACGCATGGGCAGGCAGGGGATGGCGCTGGGCGCAGTGAGCCCCCGGGGCCTGGCTGGGATCCAGGATCCGGGATGGGATCTGATGGGGATTGGGCTAGGGCCAGCTGGGATCCAGTCTGTGTCGGGGGGCTGCTCCCACCCCACCCCACCCCACCCACAGCTGACAGTGCTGTGAGCTGCGCTGCAACCTCCCGGCCCAAGCAGCCTCCCCGCTCCCTCCCCGCTCTGGGGTTTGACACAGAGCCACGGCCACAGCAGCAGAGCCAGGGGCTTTCTCAGCATCTTTACTGAGCACTTCAGCAGCTGGAACGTGGGGGGCACCCCGTGGGGTGCAGCCGGGCGTCCCCCGCTACCCCCCAGCCTCACGCCTCCCGCCGGGGCTGGACGCTGTGGATGCGGGAGGCACCGAACGGCACCGCCGGGGCCAGGGGGCTGTCACGCAGGATGGGCGAGAGCTGCTGCTCCTCTTCCTGGGGGCGTTGCGGACCCCCCCCGGCACGGCCCAGCACGCACGAGAGGAGCCCCACGGCGCTCAGCACCCCGGCGGCCGCGCACAGCGCCAGGCCCAGCAGCCGGCGCGCGCCCAGCGCCCGGTGGTAGCGCCCTGCCTGCAGGTCCAGCACCACGAAGTCCTCCTCCGCGACGCCCTCCAGCTTGGGGGGGCACCAGCGAGCCCGTGGCCAGGGCGGCCGCCCCCGCCAGCAGGAACAGGGTCCCCGTGGAGAGGCTCACGTGGGGACAGGGGCGCAGGGCTCGGGGTCGGTGCGGGATGGGGACGGGACGCCCAAGTGGGGCTCGGGGTGCCGGGGCGGGCGGCGCCCCACGCCGGCCCGGGGGGGAAGCAGCGGGGGGGGGTGGGGGGGGGGTCTCTTACCTTCCAGATAATGGAGGGCCAGGTGCTGGGGGGCCGGGTAGACTCGGTCCCATCCCCATCCGGGCTGGCCCTGGTGCAGTCCTCGTAGAAGAGGTGGAGGTAGGAGCGCACCCCGTACCACCGCCCCTGCGCCACGCTGGGTCCACGGCCGCAGCTGCAGGCAGCCCCGCGGGCAGGCATCGGGCCTGGGGGGGGCACAGAGGGGGCAAGGGGGGGGGAACCCACAGCCAGAGCCCTCCCCGCAGCCACAGCACCTGCGGGGCTGGGCCAGGTCCTGCCCCCAGCTGGGGCACCGGGCAGGGGGTGGGGTGCTGGTGATGGGTGCGTGCTCCTGGCTCATTTTGGGGAGCACCAAGGGGGGGACCCCAAAAACTGCCCGTCCGTGCTGAGGACAGCAAGGCCACTTCCCCGGGGGTACCGGGGGCATCCTGGTGCTTATCCCCATGGGGCATTCCCAAGGGATGGAGTTTGGAGGGGGGGGGGGTGAAGACTGTCCCCTGCCCCATCCTGGGGTGGCTCCAGCCCTGGCACAGCCCCGTGCCGGCAGGATGAGGCCCTGCATCGGGCCACCAGCAGCCACCCAATCGCTGGTGATGGGGAAGGAGGGGCGGTGGCGGGGGGGGCAGGGGGGGACACGGCCACTGCTGTGCCCCCACAAGGCACTGAAGCCCCTTTGGGGTGACCGCCTCGCAGGGGCACGGCCACCACCACGCTCGGGCCACCACGTCCCCACTGGGGCATTGCCATGGGAACTGCCTGCTCAGCCCTTCGTCACCGCGTCCCCGCAGCGTGTGCGGGGAGGGGAGGGGGGACGCTGGGACCCTTTCGGTGCTGGCTGCGAGCTGAACAAAGCCCTGAGCTGGAGAGGGCTGGGGGGGGGGCTGCCCCCATCGCTGGGGACATTCTGGTGCCACCGTCCCCATGCAGCAGCGGGGTCCTTCGTGCACGCAGGGGGTGCTGCCTGGGTTGGGGGGGGTACCCTCATCCTGCACCCCCCCCATGCACCCCCACACAGCCTCACCCCTGCCCACACCCCCCCTTGCTCCCCTCTTACCTTCCGGGGGGGCTTCAGCGCATCCTTCCCCGTCCCGGTGCCGTCACACCAGCGCTCGCCCTGTTGTCCCCGTGGCCAGCAGGGACCCCGCAGCCGGACCCAGGGCTTCGAGGCAGCGCCGGGCACCGCACGGCTCCCGGGGGGGGGAATTGGGGTGTCGGGGAGGGGGGAACGGGGAGCTCGGGTCCCTGTTGCGTGGCCGGGAGCTGCCGTCACCACCTGCGAGCCGCCGCCGCGTGAGTCAGAGCAGGGCCGGCAGCGGGGGCACGTGGCTGGCGGCAGCACCGGCCGCTCGGCGAGGCCAGGACGGGCCCACGGGCACCCCGTTCCCCCCGGCGCTGGCCCCGGACCCCACGCAGGAACCTGGACCCATGGGCTTGGGGGGGGGGGGGGGGG
>CM021716.1:14096708-14130378 GCA_011074415.1 Stictonetta naevosa
GTGGGAGCTCGGGGAGCCGCGGGGCCGGAATTGCCGCGCGCCGGGACGGGGAGGCGGCGGCTCGGGGATGCTCCGGGAGGCTCCGCACCGGACGGGGATGCTCCGGACCGGCACCGGGAGGCTCCCGGTTGCTCGGCACCGCCGACCGCGGATGATCCGGACCGGCCCCGGGATGCTCCGCACCAGCACCGGGATGCTCCGGGATGCTCCGGACCGGCCCCGGGATGCCGCGGACCGGACCGGGGATGCTCCGGGGGGCTCCGGACCGGCCTCGGGATGCTCCGGGATGCCGCGGACCGGACCGGGGATGCTCCGGGATGCTCCGCACCGGCCCCGCCGACCGGGGATGCTGCGCCGCTCGGTTCCGCGGATGCTCCGGGCGGCTCCGGTGATGCTGCGTTGGCGGCGGAGGGTCCGGGGGTGCGCGGGGGCGGTGCGGACAGCCCCGGGAACCGCCCGCCCCGCGCCCCCCGGTGCCGCTCTTATAGCCGCCGCCGCCCCGCCCCCGCGCCGCCCCCGGTAAACACGGCCGCGCCGGTGCTGTCAATGGCGGGCGCCGCCCCCCCCCGGGCCATTGGCCGCGGGGCGGGGGGGAAACGGTGGCAGCCGCCAATGGGAGCCCACCGGAGAGGGGTTGCTGGCGAGAACGGCCCGAGGGCACGGCCCGGTGCCCCCCCGGGCGCCCCCGGACACCTGCCGGTGCCTCGGGATGGGCAGCGCTGACGTCCCCGGATCTGCCCGGTGACCGCCGGTGCCTCCGCACGGGCGTCCGAGTGCCCCCGGTGCCCCTCGCAGCCCTCCGGTAGCCACACCCGGGATCCCCGGTTCCCTCTGGTACCCCCACCGGGCATCACCGGGATCCCCGTTACTTGTGCTCCCCCCCACCCGGCTCCCCGGTACTTCCCAGGGCCATGCCGGCACCACCTGCAGCCCCCGCCGGGGGCCCCGGGACGCCCCTGCACCCACCGGGACCCCGCCCCCCCACACACACCGGGACCCCGGGACCCCCACACACACCCCTGGGGGCCCGGAGCCGCCCCACCGGCGGCGGGAGGCAGCGGCAGGGGGTGAATGGGCCCCGCCCGGGACTCGCCCCACGGGCTGAGGGCAACGGGCCTGGCTCGGGCCCGGGGCCGCCACCCTTCGGTGGGGGCGGCGGAGGGGACAGGGCCCGGCACCGAACCGGGACCGGGCCGCGGGAGGGGACACGGGGCCGGCCCCTCACAGCCGGGCCCAGCGGGTCCCGGACCGGTGGGGCTCGGCCAGGCCCGTTGGGGCTCGGCCCGGCCCGGCCCGGCTCCCACCCCCCGGGCCGGTCCCGGTCCCGGTCCCGGTTCCGGTCCCGGTCCGGGGGCGGGGCGGGGCGGGGCCTCGCGCACCAATCACAGGGCTCCGCGGCCCTGTTGCCCTGGAGACCGCGGGGCTGCCCGTCGGGGGCCGCGCCCATTGGCTGCCGCCTCGGCGCGGGCCCGCCGCAGGGCGCGATCCCATTGGCTGCGGCGCCGCCCGCAGTTGCCGTGGCGACAGGGCCCGAGCGCGGCCTAGGCCCGGCCCCGAGCCCCGAGGCCTGGGGCGAGCACCGGGCACCGGGCACCGGGCACGGCCCCGGGGGCGGGGGGAGCCGGCCCCGGCCCGGTGAAACCGGCCCCGCTCCGTGTGCCTGGGCACTGCCCGGCCTCGGTACCCCGCCCATTGCCTCCATAGACCCGGCCCGGTAACGGGAGGGGCAGCGGGGCTCTCGGTGCGGGGCTCCCGGTGCGGGGCACGGAGCCTCCCGTGAGGACAGGCAGAGCCGCGGGGCCCGGCTTCCGTGCTGGGGGCACGAGTATCCCGTCCGGAGCCGCGGATGGACGCGAGGGGCCTGGTCCCGGGGGAGCTGAGGGGAGCGGTACGTGTCCGCGCCCGGTGCCCGGTGCCGTGGCACTGCGGCCGTTACCGTGACATCTCCCACGTGTGCCCGCAGAGGTGTTGGAAAGGGCACTAAAGGAAAGCTCAGAGCCCAGGAGGAACCGGAGATGGGAGCGGTGTGGGTCGGGCTGGAGGGGTCTCCGCACAGCGCTTCCCTGACCCCCAGCCTTTTCCCTTACGTCGAGTTCAGGAGCGCAGCAAACGGCAGAAGGCCAAAGCAGAGAGGAGAGCTGCGGCCCACGAGCTGACTCTGCCACCGATCCCCAGCGAGGACAAGAAGAAAGGGGAGAAGAAGAAGCCAGGTTGGGAGAGATTGCCCTGGTTCGCTGCCCCCCGGTGCCGCTGCTGCGTGAACTCGGTGCTTTCTGCTGGGAGCCACAAAAAGAAAAGGTGGCTGAGAACAAAGAGGGAGGGCTAGGAAAGCCCAGGGAGGGCTTTGTAGGTTCTGCTCCTGGGCTGTAACTGCAAGCTGCTCGTGCTGGGGCTGCGGAAGGTCTGAATTCAGCCCCTCAGTTGTTCATGTTTCCCTCAGCAACACATGACAGGAGAGGGTAGATGGAAAGCATTGAAACCGGACTGTGAAATAAGTACAGGGCTTCTTTATTTTTTGTTTCACCAGTTACATTTATGTTGAGTAAAAAACCACCCTTGCCTTCGAAGACACCGTTGTCCCAAGAGAAATACAGAAGTTTTACCGAGAGGAAGTCAGCGCTCAAGGAGGCTGAATTAGCTAAAACGTTGGAAGAGATCAAAATTACCACGGTACACGCGACAAATAGCAGGTGCTGGGATGGAGGTAGCAAATCCATACAGTTACCCAGGTTGCCTTTATGGAGGAAATTCTAGCAGTCTGAGTCACTCTTGCAAAATGGCACATGTTTATTTATTAATAAACTAGAGGTAATTATGCTGCTCTGCTCAGTGCTGGTGAAATGTAACCTTGATGTTGCCCATTAAAAAAACTGAAGAGAAACCAAGAGAGAGCCCAGACTGTGGCAGGAGGAGGGAAGAGATTTAGGAAATGTGACCCGTTAGAAAAGACTGTCAGCATCAGATATTCTAGCAAAGAGAAGGTTGGGGTGGAGGACGTGACCGCAGGTTTTTAGTAGGCAAAAGATGGTGAAAAGTGATCATGTGGCTGGTGGTGAGGAGAGTGGGAGCAGGACTGCGCTGTGGGGGGGAAGTCAGTGCCTTGGCAATGAGACCGGGGCTTGGTACGTGGTGCTGGGACGGTCAGGGCCTCGTTGGTGCTGTTACCATGGGACAGGAACGTCCTGGGAATGGCAGATGGTGGTGAGAAAACTTGAGGCGGGCGGGACTGATGGAATCTGCAGCCCTGTAATCCACAAATTGCTGTAGGATCTGACCAAGCGGAAGACAAATGCCATAGAGGAGCTGAAGCAGCGCAGCGCCCACCTGGCAGAGGCCAACTGCCGGCTGATGAAGGACATCCAGCACACCGATGCCAGCACTGCCAAGCAAGCCAGAGACCTGCTGCAGCAGTACGAACGTTTTCAGGTGTGGTTCTAGGGTTGGCTAGCAGGCCCAGTCCGGCAGAACGCAAAACTTGCCACTGGTCCTGTCAGTACTGGGGAACGGCCAGGCACTGCGTGGTCACTTCCACTGCAACGAGCGGGACTAGAGCATTGCTGGTGCTGGGGGGAGCTCTCTGACGCCCAAAGACCCCATCAGGTGCTCTTGTTTTGTGCCTGTGTTTTAAAGCCACGAGAGTTTCTTGACTGGCTACTGTCCCAGGCATCAGTAGCCACCCCTGTAGCAGCCCAAATACGTCCCTCCATGGGGGAGGTGGCTCCTGGAAGCACTGAGACATTCCCACGAGCAGCTTCCATGCAGGAGCTGGCACCAGCCGCAGCAATGGACTCAGCTGTGCTGCTAACACAGGCAGTAGCACGAGAGGAACGTTAGGGATGCTGCAGGGGGACGCTTCAGAGCTCTGTAGACCGATCAGTGACTGGATTTCTCTCTGTGCAGATGGTCAAAGCAATGACACGGACCTTCAATCAGAACAGACTGGACGCAGCGAGGGCAGAGCTCCAGGAAATGGAAAAAGCAATGGCAAAGAATCTGGGAAGTGAGTTGTTCTCATTACAGTGAAATATGTTCTATATAACCGCGTTACCTTTGCTTTCCAGCGTGGCAGGTCAAAGGCATTGTGTCGATGTTACAAATGCCAAACTATTCCATCTCTGAAAATTAATCCCCTATCCTGCATGGGGATAATCCTCCTGTCAGGAGGGGCAGAACCCCGTGGCACCCATCAGCCTGTGTTTCAGAGGCTGGGAAGAGTCTCCTCCTCGGCAGCTGTTTGCACCATTCCAGGCAGGTTCTGGTCAAGGTGGTCTGATGTGGGGTGGCCATTCCCACTGCTCACGTGGTAATCTGTAATCCAGATCACTTCCCACATGGTGTGCTCAGCCAAACGCAGGACAGGCTCATCGGCTCGGTTAAGAAGTGAAGTTCGGGAAGCTCTGGGTTGACGTTTTCTGCTTTGACTTTCCCTCAGAGCTACAGCAGCAGCTGGATGAAGCCACATCGAAAGTACAGGTTCTCCAGGACGAGCTCGGCGTCCTGCGGACCTACACGGACGTGCATTATCCCAAACAGGCTCTCCAGATCGTCCTCCTGCTGTCCGACATCCAGAACCTGAAGCAGCAGCAGCAGGTGCTGAGACCTCTCCTTCCCCGCAGCATTGCTCGGGAGGCTGGGGAGGGCAGGGGAGGAAGGAATGCAATGTTTGTCTTGCTTAATGCTCCTGCTGTTTCTGTGCGCTGCCTCCTGCCACCCTCAGGATGAGATAGACAAGACGGAAGAAATGGGGAAGGCCGTCCTGGAGGAGCTGGAAGAGAAAGCGCAGCTAGAACAAGAGGAGCTGTTGCAGAAAGTCGTGGAGGTACGTGGAGCTACTGTGACGTCTCGGCAGGGGGAGTCGGTTTGTGGGAGCTGTGGACAAAGGGGGGGCTTCCAGACGTCTCCCACTGGCAATAGCAGCGTGCAGTCAGCACACAAAGAATAACAGAGCATCGATGCTCCCGCTGGCTGGCAAACGGGAGCTGCCTGACAAGCTGGAAGGGTCCACGAGCAGTGCTTCTGAGGTGTTGCTCAAGTCTGATGTGACAAAATGCTCTCAGACTCACTCCTGAGAGCTTGCTGTGTGGAGGTGAGTGCGCCGTGACCCACCGTTCACCCTGCTCTTATGCTCCCTGCTTTATTACATTATTTAGGTAGGCACTTAGCTGCTCAGCTGAGACACTGCTGAGGCAACGCATGTGTGTTTGTAAATTCAGGAGGAAATTAAACTGTATGCAGCACGACAGAGCAGGGGCTGCTCTCAATCTGCAGAAGAATTTACAGGTGAATCTGTAAGCACAGGTGCTATGAGTAACCCAAGCAAGATTAATAAGCTTTCCCGGGGAAACTGGACTGGATTTATTGAGTTCCTCCGCCCTGTTCTATCATCAGCCCAAGGGGATCTCTTACTGGAGCTGGAGCCAAAACCTTATCCAAGCAGGAATTATTTCCTCGAAGAGTGATGCATCTAGACGTGACCAGAGTTGGCATCTGACAGTGGCAGGGTCTCACGCTGGCAGTTACCGTGGTTTTCTTCTCTTCCCCCACGCAGGAGGTGTTGCTGCACCAGGATGGCCTGAAGCAGCTGGTCATAAACAACCACGTTCTTCGATGTGAAATAAGAAGGCAAAGAGAGGTGAGTGGGCTGCGGGAGAACCACCACGGTGAAGCAGAGCCAGCCACCCTCTGCCCTTGCCCTTAGGGTTTTGTGTGTCTTGGTGCTGTATGTTGCTTTCTGCTTCCACTGGAGCCAGTGAGCTGTTATGCTTCCTGAAACGCCCGCTGGGCTGCTCGCCCCCGGTGTGTCCTGTTAGGGGCTTTCGTGCATGAGGGATGGTTTCAAGCTCTGCTGGTTGCAAAAACTTTAATTACTGCTTCTGTTGCAAAATGAAGAACACCTAGAAATGTAATTCATTCAGATTATTAAGGACCTGGAAGAGGAGATCAGTGAGCTGCAAAGAAGCATCCAGACGCTCCGCCAGCGTGCAAGAGACCCGAGAGAGGTGATCTTTGCTGATGTTTTCCTCCGCAAACCAAAGTAAGTAAGGCTGGTCAGTGGGCGTGCACAGGGCTTTCTCTACGGCCTTGACCTGCAGAAGTCTGTGGTACTGAGCACTGCTGCAGATCTCACCGTCAAACCTACACGTCCTGGGATAGAAACTCGCAGCTTACAGGGGTCCTGCCTTGGAAGGTGGCTGCCAGGTCTCCTGGTCTTGCCTAAGCGCACTTAGGAAATAGCCTCTCTAAGAGCAGTGTGCTGTCAGCCCCGGTCATGTCACACGTCTCTCTTCTGGGCTTCCTTTTGTCCGTTCTGTAAATGGGGATAATTATCGACTGCAGGCAGAGGCAGGAGCGGCAGAGCTTTTCAAGGCCCTTGTGACTACGATGAATCTTCCTTTATTGTTCTTTTCTCTCTCTGGTTGGGAAACCAAACCGAGGGGAGGTGGCCAGGCTCCTGTGGAGCATCCTTGTCAGGGCAGGTCCTACCCGTCTCAAGCTGCTTGTGTGAAACGGCACGGGCACTCTGCGAGAACAAAGGCGGGCAGCCAGTTCCCTAATATGTAAAAAAAAAAACATCTCAGAGGAATGGGTTGGCAGCAAAAAGGCAAAACTTTCTCTTTCTACCACTCTTTCCCTGCCCAAGCTCATCGGTAGCTAACGACTCCCGCAGCAGAGCTTGCGGTGAATCCCCGCTCCCACTTCCCAGCGCGCAGTGCTCGTACTGGGCGTCATTATGAAGCGCAAGGAGAATCCTCAGCGCGCATCGATGGGGAGAAGGCCCTGCCAGCTCGCTCACGGGAACGCTGGGCTCTCCTCTCCAGGGACAGGGGACACACTGGCCAAGTCTGTAGGCTGAGGCATACCAGCAGCCCGCTGTGACGAGTTATTTTCCACCATACCCACGGCGGGGAGGCTGAAGGCCTGGCTGCGCCGTGCCCCCGGGCAGAGGGCTCCTGCCCAGAACACAAATGCTTTGGAGCTGCCGAGGTGCCTCCGCTTCCTGTGCTGACCAGGGGAACAAACCTATGAAAAAATTGGTCAAATATGCCTAAATCTTGAGTGTGGTGTAGCCCGAAACGCACAGTTGGGTGCAGAACTGCGTGCATACGCACGTTTATCTGCTGCAGCTGCCTGTACAAATTGTTCATGGCACAGATAGCAGTTAACGGAGGCTTTCCTTTCCAGCAGGTCCTGCTACTGCAGGTGTGGGCCAGCCCTCAGCCCTCCGCACTTCACACACGCACAGGGTTATTCCCATGGTATGAAAATACAGTCCCCTGCGTCAGCAGATGCTCACCCAGCAAACCGGTGGTGCTGCAAACAGCAGAAGGGGCTGGATCTCCCGTGCTGGGCTGCCAGGGGTTTTAACGGCAAGCCAGGTACGGCTGCAGCGCTGCGGAGGCGTGATCCCGAGCAGGAGGAAAGCCTGGAACGTGTCAGGAGACTGTGGGGGAGGCGAGTGGCTGCGTGATGGATTAGCGCGACTTAATTTTTTCCGATAAAAGAATGATAAAAAGGGGAATTAATTAGCCTCGACAGCTGGTGGGGCTGGGGTTACTGAGGGTGGCTGGGAGAAGAGTTAAAAATAGCAGGAAGGCCCAAGTGGAAAGTTTCTGTAACATCACAAGTCAGGCATTTGGTGCTTACCCGCCCTGACAGGCAGGAGGCTGTGCCAGAGCCCTCGCCGCCATCTCCCCGCCGATTCCCACTGACCTCCCTGCAACTTTTCACACGACTTCACCAGCCGTTCATTTTTCCAGTTAACCCTCTGGTTCCAGACGTTGCCTCGGCTTCTTGAAAGCAGAACCGGGCATAGGCTGTGCTCAGCTTGGAAGTACGAGGGCACGCAGGAGGGCAGGATTGTTGCTGGCCCTCCTCGGGCTTCCCGCACGCAGCACCTGTGAAGCACGGGGGAGCCGCGAGGCCCCTGCACGCCCGCGTGTATCTGCCTTTCTGTTCTCCCTCTTTCAAACTCCTTTTTCGAGCCCACCCCCCCCCGGGTGGATTTCACCAGCAGCTCCCAGCCCTGCATCGGAGTCGCTCCGGACGCACAGTTTGTCCCGGACTGACGCAGGCTGCTGAGCACAGCTCTGAGCGAGCCCAGCTTGCTGTGTTTGTCCTTTCTCTGCGAGAAAGCAGATGTGCCTGGCTGCCTGATGGGCTTTCTCTGCTTCTGTTTGTCGTTCAGGACTGACAGCAAGGGGCAGCTAATTCCGTTCTTTCTCAGAGTCCCAAGGGTAAGATCTGGCTGGCGTTTGCTGGGAAGTCGAGCTGCGCTCTGGTTTGTGCTGAGCAGGGGCTGAGCACCAGAACCCTGGCCTCGTGCTAAAGGGCTTTTGTCCGCTGCTGTGTCCTGCTGTGTCCCCAAACACCTACCTGGTCCCTCACCACTGACACCAGTCCTGGGCCCCAGGGACACGAGGCAGGGGTGGCACAGCTAACACCAGGCAGGCGTCCCTGCCAGCCACCTCCAGCCCTCTTAACGGTGGGGCCGTTGTAGGGAGTGCAGGAAACCTCTGAGCTCCGGGTGGGCTCCACAGAGCATCAAAGGAGTCACCCACTTCTTGCCCCGACCGCACAGAAGCTTCTTCCCCTCCTCGCACCGGGCTCCTGTACGCCAGTCGGAGCACAGCTGCTGCTTCCTGCTCTTTCCTTCGTGCCTCACTTCTCTCCTCTCTCTGCTCAGGTGCACACCGGACACCGAGGTGGTCCTCAGCATCCCCGTGGAGGAGGCGCCGCTCCCCTGACGCTCGCAGGCCCCTCGGGTGCGGTGCTGAGCTGACACAGCCTTCCCCAGCAGCGCTTCTTCGTCCCAGCCCCGCTCAGCGAGGGCTCAGTTAGAAGGTGCAGGAAAGGAGTTCCATCGTTCCTCACCTCACGGCTGTGACCATCAGGCTGCAGCCGTTTGGAAGGCGCAAGCCCTGCGGTGACGGCTGCCCAGGAGACCTCCCCGGCCCTCCTCACACCCCAGCACGATCGGTTCCCCCCTTGTGCCATCGGGGCAGCGCCAAAGGGGCTGCAGCCAAAGCCAGATGGGGTCTCTCCATCGCGGTGCTGTGACCGTGAGGGGTCCTGGGGCTGGCTCTGGTGCTCCGAGGTGGGCACATCCCAGTGCAGAGCAGACCGGGGACCCAGCACGGAGCCTGTGCGGGGGCCAGGGCCTGCCTCAGGTTCAAATAAAAACAGCCCCCGTGCTGCCCTGTTCGAAACACGCCTCTGGTCCTGCTGTCCGTTACCGGCTGGGGGTGACGGCTGCCAAACAGGGGCAGCGGAGCCTCCGCAGCCCCCGGCAGGGCTCAGCCCCGCTCCGGGGGCAGGCACCGGGGCAGGCCCGGGCTCGGCTCGCTCCTTACTTGGCGAAGCGGCGGGGCCGTGCGCTGCCCCGGGCCGCCGCGAGATGGAGCCGGGAGGGGACCGGGCGGGGGGCTCGGGGACCGGGCGGGACCGGAGCGTGGCGGAGCCCCCGGGACGCGGGGACGAGACGGGACGGGGCTCCCGGGCAGCCCCGGTGCCTCCTTTCCCCCCTCTGCTCCCCGGGGACCGAGGGGAGGCGGCCGGGGACACCTCGCCGAGCCCCGGCACCGGGAGCCCCGCGGGGGCCTCGGGGACCCGGCAGAGCCCCGGGGGTGCGGGCGGCGGGGGCCGGGGCGGGCGGCGGGCGGGTGCCGGGCAGGGGAGGGACCGGCCGCGGCGGGGGCTCCACCTCCCGGTCTTTAAAGCCTCGCCGCTCCGGGACCGGGCGGCGGTGCCCGGGAGCTCGGCGGAGGTCAGCCCGGCCCGGGGAAAGTTGGAAGCGGACCGGGACAAGCGACCGGGACCGGCGAGGCCGTGCCCGTGGCCTCGGGGCTGCACGGCCGGGGGGCTCCGGCGGAGCAGAGGGGCTGCCGGGGACCACAGGGAACGGGGGACCCCTCGGGACTCCCGACCCCCCTGCCCCCCGTGCCGCCGATGACCCTGAACACGCAGCGCGGGAGCAAGAGCCCGCTGCGGAGGAGGGCCAGCACCCCTCTGCCGCGGCCCGGGGCACCGGGTGCGACGCCACGGACCGAGCCCGGGCACCCCCAGCTCGGCCACTCGTCGTCGGAGCCGGGCGGCAGGGCTGCAGCACCCCGGGGCAGCTGGTCCTCCGAGTCCTCGGGCTCGTCGGGCTGCTGGGAGCCCCAGTACCGCGTGGTGCTGCTGGGAGACCCCGGCGTGGGCAAAACCAGCTTGGCCAACGCCTTCGCCGGCGTCCAGGAGCGGGACCTGCTGGAGCAGCACGGAGGTGGGTGCCCCACGGCGTGGCGGGGACCCTCCGCAGCGGGGTCGCCCATCCACGGGGCCAAGAGGAGGGGAGGCGGCGTGCGGCTGCACCCCGTGCTTGGAGGGAGCCCCGTGCGAGGCCCGGAGGAGCCTGGCGGGGTCAGGGGCCAGCGCTGGGGCTGCCCCGGGGAATTCCGCGCCGACCCGGCTCTCCTGGTGTCTTGCAGAAGTGGCGTACGAGCGCACGCTGTCCGTGGATGGCGAGGAGACCACGCTGCTGGTGATAGACGCCTGGGAGCCCGAGCGGAGGGTACGCGGGGCCGGGGCCGCTTCCCCGGGCTGGGAACCACACGGGCCCCTGCTGCTGGGGGGGCTGGGAGGACTGGGACGGGTGTGGGGGACGCCGTGTGCGTACAGCTGCTGTTTTGGGGTGTCTGAACTCTGCAAAGGTCTCCCTGGGGCTCTCCTGGCTGCGTCAAGGGCTCGCAGAGCGGGACGAGCCCAATGGGCAGGATGGGGCCCAGCATCCCCAATCAGCAGCCATAAAAGCAAATTGCTGGGGTCGAGGGACCCCCGATGGGGGCACCCCTGACCTGAGGTCAGCCCTCAGGCCAAAGCGACAGCCTCTAACTGCCTCTGCCTGCCAGGGAGGGTGCCCAGCACATCCTTGTCCCTCTCCGGGGGCTCCCATGGCGAGGCACCGTGAGCGCAGGAGCAGCCGAGCGTGGCAGGAGCCGTGCGGGTCCCTCGGGGGGAGGAAGGGGCTGCAGGAGGGAGCACAGTGCCAGCCCGCTGCGAAATGCAAGGAAACGGCTTGGCAGCGGGGCTGAAGGAGCCAACCGGGCAAATCCACGTGAGGCGGCGCTGCCAGCCAGGGCACGTGCTTAGCAGGCAGAGCCGCGGCCCCGGGAGCCTGGCACGGGGCGCTCCCTCTGCCCCGCGCAGCGCAGGCTTCTCCCTGCCAGCAAACCCAGCGCAGCGTCGCTGCCTCCTCCCAGCCCCCTGAGCCAAGCTGAGCCCACGGCCCCGGTTTCTTGCTAGGAGGAATTGTGAGCCACCCCAAAAGCCAGAAGCTTTTCAGCTGTTTTAGTAACGGGGCCACACGTCTGCTGCCCGTGATGCGGGGGCTGTTGAGGTGCACTGGCAGGTCCCGTCTGCGCCGGGGTCCCTTGCTGCCCCCCCCAGAGCAGCTGGGGATGCCACTGGCCCCCGCAGCGCGGTGACATCCCCGTTCCCGGTGTGGTGGCAGGGTGAGGAGAGCTGGCACCGCAGCCACTGCCTGCAGGTGGGGAACGCGTACGTCATCGTCTACTCCATCACGGACCACGGCAGCTTTGAGAGCGCCTCGGAGCTGCGCATCCAGCTGCGCAGCACGCGGCAGGCCGAGGACATCCCCATCATCCTGGTGGGGAACAAATCCGACCTGGTGCGGTGCCGCGAGGTCTCCGTTGAAGGTAAGAGTCCCCGTCCCCGTGTCCCGTCCCCGTGTCCCGTCCCCGTGTCCCGTCCCCGTGTCCCGTCCCACGGCTTCTGCTGCGTCCCCGGACCAGGGGGTGCCAGCGGGGCCGTGCCCCCTCCCTGCCCTTCCCTTGCAGAGGGCCGTGCCTGCGCCATGATGTTCGACTGCAAGTTCATCGAGACGTCGGCGGCCCTGCAGCACAACGTGGCCGAGCTCTTCGAGGGGGTGGTGCGGCAGCTGCGCCTGCGCCGCGAGGGCAAGGAGGCCGGCGCGCACCCCGCGTCTGTCCACAAGCGCAAGGAGAGCCTCACCAAGAGGGCCCGGCGCTTCCTCGACAGGCTGGTGGCCAGGAACAGCAGCAAGGTGGCCCTCAAGGTCCGCTCCAAGTCCTGCCACGACCTGTCCGTGCTCTGAGAGCCGCCGCGTACCCGTCCCACCGGACTCGGAGGCTGGGGACTCCCCTCTGCCATCAGCGTGGCCAGCAGCTCCGCGGGTGCAAGGAGAGACCGCAGGGGCCGGAGCGATGCTGAGGACACGGAGCTGTTTTAACCGGTGCTGGTGGACACACGGGGTGCTCTGGATCCGGCCGCTACCCCTCCAGGAGAGGGGCTGAGTGGGGCTGGGTCCCCCGAGCTGCACGTGTGGGACGGGCACCCGTGCCTTGGGGGTGGGAGCCCGGCTGCCCCATGCTCCGGGGGGCCAGGCCGTGTCCCTGCAGGGCCGGAGCCGTGCTGGAGGCTGCCGGCAGCTCGGCTGGTCGTGGTCGTGGCACTCGACCTTCGTGGGGCAGCAGGGGGTAGCGAGGGCACCGCAGCGGCACCCCCGGCCCCTCTGCGCCTGGGTTTTGCGCTGCGTCTCCCTTGGCATTCTTCTGACCGAGGATTTTCTGCTGTCTTTGTACTGGTGCGATGGGGAAACCCCTGGATCCACAGAATAAACACCATCGGGGATGTGCTGCTCTGGTCTCTGCTGGGTCCCTGCCGTGGGGAGCTGCGGGCTGGGGATGTGTGGCCAGAGCCGAGCATAATTCCTCGGCCGGGGCCGGGGCCCTGCCTGCTGTTGCAGCTGGGTCTGGGCAGCTCCGGCTTCCTCAGCCCAAAGAGCTCGGGGCAGGGAGAGCCTCAGCCTCCGGCCAGGCTTCCTCCAGCCACCACTTGGCCAAGTCTCAGTCCCTCGCCCAGCGGTCACAGAACCACCCCCGGCAATGGCAGAAGCCCCTGGCCCCCTGCACCTCCCTGCCCCCAGCCGGCTCCAGAAAAGCCCCTGGGAAGGGCTCAGCACCAGCCCCCGTTGCTGAGGTGCGGGTTTTGAGCCGCTGTGCAGGATTCAAGCCCCTGTGGGAGCCACAGCCTGGGCTGGGAGCCAGGCCCTGGGCAGCCCTTAGTGCCCTGGGAAGGGGCAGAGGCACCAGAGGGGACGTGCTGGGGCGCAGCAAGCAGCGAGCGACCCCGGGCACCTGGGGAGGCGACGCCGGAGCCGGTTGTTTTTGGGCTGCGCTGCCGGCGAGTGGCCGGGACGCCGCGGGGGAGCCAGCTCGGCAGCCCCGGGCCCGGCGCCAGGGAGGCTCCGCGGTGCCCTCCCTGCCTGGCTCGGGTCAGGAATTTCCACTCGCTCCGCAGCCCGAGCGTGGGGAGCCGCTGGTGGCGGGCACGGTGCAGCTGGGGAGGAACCGAGGGGACAGGAGGATGGGGCTGTGCCTGTCCTTGTCAGAAATTTCTCTCTCCTCTTCGCCCCATCAGTGACGGCGGTGCTGACGCTCTCTCCTCGCTGCTGCTCTGGCTCCGGCCGCTCTGCCCGGGCGCTGCCCCGGAGTCCCCGCGCCCCAGCCCCTTGCGGTGCTGTGGGTGATGCGGGGGCTGCACGGTGGCTGTCGGTCCGTCCTGCAGCTGCAGCCGGCGTTTCCTGCAGTGGGAGGCAAGCGGAGGGGGGGGGGCTGCGGGATGGAAAGTTGGCAGCCGGCAGCGAGGGGAGTGGAAAGAATGAGCTCAAACCCAGAAAAATGCGGCCGCGCTGGAGGGTGGGAGGAGATGCCAAGGGGGGGCCACGGCGAGGAGCTGGGAAAGGGAGGAAGGAAGGAAGGAGGCGCTGGCAGGGGGCCAGGGGCTGCCTGCAGCCCCCAGCTGGGTCCCCACCTGGACCAGGTACTGCCAGGGCTCGACAGCTCCAGCCCCTCCAGCAACAACTATCGGGGCTGCCACCTCCCTGCCGTCTGTCCCAGTGCCACCCATCCCTGCATGGCTGCTGTCCCCAGTGCCACTTCCCCAGCTGCTCCCTGGTGCCATTTGTCTCCGTGCCATGCCCCCAGTGCCACCCCGGAGAGCCATCCGTCCCGGTGCACGCCACTCTGCTTGCTGCCTCCCGGGGCCGAGGGACCCCACGGTGGCCGCGGTGGGACCAGGTCCCGTGCTGGTCCCCAGCCCCCGGGGCACACAGGGTTCCCGGTGGCCTGACCGCCAGCCCTCTTGCCCATCTCCCACTTCCCCAGGGTCTGCTGCCGGGGATGTTTTAGGATCAAGGGCCTGCACCCAGAGTGTTTCCCCCCCCGGTGCCCCCATCTGCTGCCACCACGGGGCCGGGGCCGGAGCAGCCTCCCCGGCACAGGGCGAGTTAAAGGCTGGCTCGAGCGTGCCGCAGCGCATCTTCTCATGGGGAGCTGCCAAGAAAAGCACAGGGGAGGAGGGCGGCTGCTTCCCCGCGCACCATGGGGCCAGGTCCTGCCCTCGGTCCCCGCAGGACGGCTGGGAAGTCCCTCCTGCTTTCCCAGCCGGAGCCGCTCGCGCAGGAAAGCCCCATGGAGGCTGCGTGGGGAGCAGCCCCTCAGCCAGGTCCCTGCCTCAGTGCCGAGACCCCAGCCCCAAGCCCAGCCCTTGGCACCAGACCGAGGGCACCCAGCGGGAGCTGAGGCATCTGCAGCAAAAGCTCACAACCTCAGGGCTGCTTTGGAGCGGGGCCGTAAAGGTCTTTTGAAGGTTTTTTTGATAAAAGGCTCAGCAGTGGAATACACCAGAGCATTTCTGCTGCTATTTTGGGTTCTGGTCTAACAACATGCTGGAAGGACAGGAGCAGCTCCCAGCCCTGCAGCCTTCAGTTTGGGCTCTCCCCAGGCTAGGAGGCTGCCCCAGTTAACCTCAGCCCTGCCCAGGGCCAGCACCAGGCTCGCAGCCCATCTGATATCACGAGCAGAGATTTTCCTACAAAGAGGGCCTTGCAGAGGCCTCCTGGGCACAGGGCACAGCACCTTCCCTGCCTCCTCCCGGGGTATCCCCAAGGAGGAACCCCAGAGTTTGGTGCAAAAGGAGCAGAATTTGACACCTTGCCTCCCTGCCCTCCCGCACCAGCGCCCGGGGCCGTGCCCGGTTGGGTGGGTTCTCACGGGATGCTCAAAGAGTTTTCAATAACAGGGACACATCCGAGCAGCAGGGGCACGTTACTGCTTCCCGGGGTGACAGGGAACAGAAGTGGAGATGCTGCCTGTGCCCCTGGACAGAAACCACATTCGAAGGAGAGACGTGAGGGGGTCCCTGCACAGGGCTCCAGGTAGCAGCGGGAGCTGTCCCCAAAACATGTAGCACCCAGAGAGACACCAGGGCATGCAGGGACTGATTTGGGGTACCTGAAGGCATCGGTGAGGGGCTGGTATGGGGGCTTTTAGCTTTGCTGTGGACACCTGGGGTCTGCTTCCCGTGCCATGCCGCAGGGTGGGACACGGCAGGGTGCACAATCCCTGTGGCTGCGTGCTGCTGAACCCAGTGCTCGTCCTCCTCCTTGTGGGAGCATCGGTGACACCGAGAGGACAGCACCCTGGGCAGGAGGCCAGCCCCGGAGCAAGGCACATCGGTGCTCCCGAGAGGCTTTTTCATCTCCCTGCTGCCTGAAATACGAAACTATGAATCACCCCAGGTCCTGAAATAGATTTTTTTTTTTTAAAAGAGAAACATATATTTTTAAAAAATGTTAAAGCGTGCCATGTCTCCCTGCTGCTCTCCCTTCCCCTGCCCGTGGCTCGGCTCCAAGCCAGTCCCTGGGCTAGTGGAGGCGTTGGCCGAGGGGGGGGCCATGCACCAGCCGTGCTGGGGACCCCTTGCTGCCACCCCAGGGGAGACCTGGGGAGCAGGCAGGGAGTTGGGGACACGGTGAGACCCTGACGGTGGCACAGGGACACGCCAGGGGTTCAGATTGATTTCACCGTGTAACAACAGGCAACTGTCAGAAACTGCTGAATTTACAGAATTTACAGGCTGCGGGAAGGGTGAAACCCCGCAGCACACCGCCCGGAGCTGCTGCTTTACACTGGGTAAACCCTCGCAGAGAGCCGCGAGGGACCTTCTCCTGCTGACAGGCAGGGGCAGCACCACTTAACCTTCGTGTTTTAGCCTTTGCTGCCGAGCAGGCTCTCCTGCCAGATGGAAAGGACACGTGGAGGTAAACCCATTTGTACTGGACCTGAGCACCGGCATCTTCTGCCACCTCGAGCAGCCCCAGGAGCGAGCCAGGGGCCTCGGTGATGGGCACAGGCACCATGATGGACCACGGGACATGGCTGTCACCTCCCACAGTCCTGTACGGGGCGAGGGAGACGTGGTGGCACAGCACCAGCGTGAGGGCACCGAGTTGGAGGAGGCTCGGTGACACGGCCGGGCTGCCGGCAGCTTGGGGGGGAAAGGAATATTCACAAGGACCACGCGTTTCAGCCAATTTTCCAGCAGAGCCCTGCCCCCCCTCCAGCAGCACGGAAAGTTCGCTTTCATTTACGAGGCATTTTTACAGAAGGGCTGTTTGCTGAGTGCAGGTGGGCTGGGAGCGGGCAGGGGATGGCACAGCAGGGCAGAAGCACAGTCCCTTGATGGGGACGCGCTCTGCGGGAAGCACGAGGCACAACAAACCCGGGGCTGGACGAGAAGCCCGAGCCCCAGACCTGAGCCGCACGTGGTACGGTCTGCAGAGCTGCTCAGCTCTGCCCCGTGTCCCGTCCCTCTCTCTCCCTTCAAAAAATGCTGTCCATACTTAGGCAGCCACCGCCGCTCTCCCCTTTCCCAGGCAAAATGTCAGCACAGCTCCTCAGCGGCGGGGTAAACAATGCCCGGCTGACACAGCGCAGCGTCCGAGCACCAGCAGGCGCGTGCCATCCATCAGCGGGATCCGCCTCGCGCCGTGGGTGCTGCGGTCCCCGAACTGTCACGGATTCACGGCCTGTCTGCTGGAAGGGACCCACGGGGATGGCTGAGTCCGACCCCTTCGTCCTGCTGGCCTCGGGAGGGCACCGGCATCGCCCGGGATCCCGCAGACCCCGCACACGCAGCGTCCAACCCACCCCGCGCCCCTCACCTTCCTCCCCGTCCCTCCACCCCGCAGAGGCTGCGATGGCCTCTGGAGGTAGATTTGGAGGTAGATTTGGAGGTATTTGGAGGTGTATTTATATTTATACGGAGGTATTCGGAGGTACATTTGGAGGTAAATTTAGATGGGTATTTGGAGGTAAGTTTGAAGGTATTTGGAGGTAAATTTGGATGTGTATTTGGAGGTATATTTGAAGGTATTTGGAGGCATATTTGGAGGTACATTTGTAGATATTTGGAGACAAATTTGGAGATGTATTTGGAGGTGTACTGGAGGTACATTTGGAGGTATTTGGAGGTAAAATTGAGGTAACCGGAGGTAAAATTGGAGGTTTATTAGAGGCAAATTTGAAGGTCCAGTTGGAATTATTTGGAGGTATTTGGAGGACCATTTGGAGATGTATTTGGAGGTCTGTTTGGAGATGTATTGAAGGTACATTTGGAGGTATATTCAAGGTAAATCTGGAGGTCCATTTGGTGGTGTATTTGGAGGTAAAATGGAGGTACTTGGAGGTAAATTTGAAGGTTTATTAGAGGTAAATTAGAAGGTCCATTTGGAGTTATTTGGAGGTATTTGGAAGACCATTTGGAGATGTATTGGAGGTACATTTGGAGAAAAAATTTGAGGTAAATTTGGAGGTGTATTTGAGGTAAGTTTCGTGTATTTGAGATATATTCGAGGTGTATTTGGAGGTCAATTTGGAGGTGTATTTGGAGGTATTTGGAAGTGTATTGGAGGTGCATTTGGAGATAAATTTGGAGGTGTGTTTGAGGTAAGTTTGGGGGTCCATTTGGAGGTAAAATGGAAGTATTTGGAGGTAAAATTGGAGGTTTATTAGAGTCAAGTTTGGAGGTCCATCTGGAGATGTACTTGGCGGTATTTGGAGGTGTATTGGAGGTCCATCTGGGGGTCAATTTGGAGGTTTATTAGAGACAAGTTTGGAGATCCCTTTGAAGGTGTTTGGAGGTGTACTGGAGGCCCATTCGGAGGTATTTGGAGTTAAATTCGGAGGTACTTTGAGGAATAACGGAGTTAAAAATGGCGGGCGGGGGGGGGGGGCAGCTCCCGGTCTCCTAGCAACGCGCGCCGGGTTGCCGTGCCCGTGACGCGCGCGGCGCGTGACGCACTTCCGGCCGGTACGGGGACGTGTCGGTGCGCCATGGAGGAGGCGGCGGCGCAGAACGGCAGCGCCGGGCCCGGGGCCTCCTCCTCCGCCGCCCCCCCCGGGGCCGCCGCCCGGCCGCCCGCCACCCCCGAGGGCATGGCGCTGGCCTACGGCAGCCTCGTCCTCATGGCGCTGCTGCCCATCTTCTTCGGGGCGCTGCGCTCCGTCAGCTGCGCCAAGAGCAAGGTACCCGCGGGCCTACCGGGAACGGCACCGGGAACGGCACCGGGGAGGGGGAGGAGGGCCCGGGGGGGCCTGCCCCGGTTCCTCGCGGCCCGGTGGGGCCGTTGCCCCGTGGGGGGTTCGGGGGCGGCACCGGGGAGCTGCCGCCGCCACCCCCCACCCCGGTGCCCCGGTCCCCTCCCGGTGCCCCGGGACCTCCCCCCGCTACCCGGGCCCGGCCCCGGGCCGCAGCTGCGGCTGGCATCTCAGCGTCTCGGGGAGGGGGCTGCTGCCCTAGCCCAGCTTCTTGCTGTTATTCGTCCTTGCTGCAGTGCCACAGAGCTCCCAGCAGCCCGGTAACCGGGGCCGTGAGCAGCGGGGTTTTTGCCCGCTGGGAGCACGAAGCAGGGCTGGGGGCAGAGCATCCGCGGCCCCCGGTCCTTCCAGGGGGAGCCCTGGGGTGGGAGGTGACAGCAGGAGGGGACAGTCGTCCCAGTGAGTGCTGCGGGTCTCTTGGGGAAGGGCTTAAAAGGGGGCTGGCGGAGCCATGCGGAGCTGGTAAAGGGGAAATGTTTTGTGAGTCGGGGGCTGCTGAGCACCAGGAGCGTCCCAGGGCCGAGGTGAGGACCAGGAGGCTGATTGGAAGGCAGGGGCGTTGGGAGCGCGGTCGCCATATGGCGCGCACAGATGGGGACGGGCGGGCACGAGCCACGAGCTGCCCAGCTCTGTTCTGGGCAGAAAAGGGACAAACACAGTGCAGGAGGCAGGGTTTGTCCCGTCTCGTGAGGAAAAGCGCAGGGAGTTGGAGCAGCCCTAGGAAGGACAGATGCAGACAGGTTTGTTTTTCCCATCCTGGGCACAGGTCACCGTAACGTGTCCTCTCCTTCCCTCCCCAGAACTCCTCGGAGATGCCGGAGACCATCACCAGCCGAGACGCTGCTCGATTTCCCATTGTTGCCAGTTGCACCCTTCTGGGGCTCTACCTCTTCTTTAAAGTGAGTACGCGCCAGAAATCGGGCTGCTGTGCGTTCTGGCTTACGGTGCTGGGTTCCCTGGTGCTGGGACAGAAGGTACGCAGTGTCACCGAGCAGGGGACGTGCATTTTCCCCGAGCTGTGCGGCCTTTAAGTAGTTTGGGGCCACAGAGAGGCACCTCGCCCTGCTCCTGGCCTGCTGCTGAGGGCTCAGGAGGTGGGGTTTAACCTGCAGAGCTGGGAATATTTGAATTTACAGCCTTATCTCCGCTGATAGCGGGCAGCGTACAGCAGCCAGCCCAGGTGGCTTCCGGCCTGCCTGAGCCTCTGCGGGCTGGCGGCTGCACCAGGCAGCTCCGTGCCCCGGTGTGCACGGGTCTGTGCCACGGGGAAGGGCTGCGTGGAGCTCACTGAGGCTGCGTGGGGACCGGCTCTGCGGCAGCTGCTGGGGCGGGCAGGATTTGGCCTCCCCAGGGGTGCGCCCTGCTCCCCCAGCTGAGTTTTGCCCGGAGCTGCCTGGGGCTGCAGCTCCTCCTTCAGGCTAACGGTAGGAAAGCAGTGAAGGAGTAAACCTGCTGAGCCTCTGCTGGAGGGGGCGGTAGGGCAGCCCCCTCTTTAGGTGCCAGGAAAGAGCTTGGAAACGTGCAGTGTGCCCCCGTGGTCTGTAGTGTTCCCGTTTGGTGTCTGCGCTGTGCCCTGCGCTCTGCATCCTTCCTCCCCGGGGAGCACAGGGGACCACAGCTCTCCGGACGTGGCAGAGCACTTCTCCAGGGGTGCAGCGAGCCCTGAATCACGGGGTGGGATTGAACTGGACGGTAGCTGTGCGTGCTGGGGGGCAGGAGCTCTAAGAACACCCCATAAAACCGGGGCAGGGAGCACTTGGTTCCTGTGAGCGTGGGGCAGGGGAGGTGGCGCTGCCCCGAGAGCGGCGTGCTGCCTCGCTCCCTGCTGCTCTGCGGGGACCTGGCGGGGAAGCTGTGCCCTCCTTTCTGCAGCGCAGGAGTTATTTTTTGAGCTGAGCAGCTCACAGGTGTGCCACAGCTCGCGTGTTCTGCAAGCAGGCAGCTATTTCCAACATTTGATATCAGCAGTGCAAGAATTTGGGTTATTGCAGCTCTCCTTCCCGTCCCCGTGGAGCACCACCGCAGCGGCTGTCGGTCACAGAGTCAGGCACTTCCCACTGGTGCGTGGTGATCACCCAACCCGTGGTTTTGTCTTGCAGATATTCTCTCAAGAGTACATCAATCTCCTGCTGTCCATGTACTTCTTCGTGCTGGGGATCCTCGCCCTGTCCCACACCATCAGGTAGGGAGGAGAGCTGTGAGCCGGCGGGGTGCTGAGCTGATTGCACGGCAGTGTAATACACCGTCGCCGCGTGGCAGAGCCAAATCCCAGCTCCTGGAGTGTTTTCCCTCGGCGGATCCGGAGGGGAGGCAGGACTGGAGCATGCTGTGAGCCCGTCCTGCTGCAGGAGCTGGGGCAGACCCAGGCTCAGCAGTCCCGGTGGTCCTGTGCTCGCAGCGGGTGGCTGCCAGCACCCCACCCCGAGGAGCCGCTCCGGCCTGGCACCGTCCTCACTGCCTCGAGGAGGCAGAGCTCAGCACCGCTGTTCCCTTACTGCAGCAGCTGGCACGGGCAGCTGGAGCTCGCCGTAACGTCCTCAACATCTCGCACTCGTGTTTGGTGCGAGGTGCTGAAAGCTCGGGCTGTTTCAGTAACCGAAAAGTAAAACTGGTTTCCTGTTTCCTGAGCTTGGGGCGCTGGGGACCGGATCCCTTCCCTAGAGCAGCGCTGCCGTTCCGCTGGGGCTCCGGCCCCGCTCCCAGCTCGCTCACAGAGCTGTGTCCTGCTGGCCCAGCCCGTTCTGGGTGCGCAGAGGCTTCCTGGGGGCACAGTGCGAGTGCTGGCATCGGGGTGCTTTCTCCCTTCCCGTACGAGATGCTTCGTGCCTGTTGTCCTAGAGCATCTGGGGGACTGGGACATGCCAGTGGATCCTCCCCTGGGGGAGGACGAGCTCCCATGCTTGGTGACACGCTGGGGCTCATTCCAGTCCCTGACATGGCAAAACCTGGGACTTCCCTGTCCTGCGAGGGCACCGATGTTCATGTGGAGGCGCTGGGCAGTGCCTCGTGCGGGGTTTCTGTAGAGCTGCCCTTCTCTGCAGCTCTTTTCTTCTCGTTTCCCAGCCCCATGATGAACAGATTCTTCCCTGCAAACTTCCCCAACAAACAGTACCAGCTCCTCTTCACCCAGGGCTCCGGGGAGAGCAAGGAAGGTATGTCAGCCTGCCAGTCCTCCCAGCTTCTTGAACGTTTTCTCCCTTCACTGTTCTGTTCCTTGTTTACCTGTTTTGACTTTCGGCCCTTCTGAACAGCCTCTCCAAAGACTTGCCTCTTGCTCCTTGCCGTGCCTCTGTAGCCAGCGTAAGCGCTGCGGGCTCTGCACGGACGTGCGTTGTCTTACAGCAGCACTCCCCCTGTTTGTTGCCCCTGCCTGTCAGGGAATTAAATGCATTTAATGGTACTAAATGCACTGCTGATGATACCACCAAGAGTTAACTGGGCGCAGGAAGAGGGAGCATGTCTGCCCCTCCTTGCCACAGGAGAGAGCCTGAATCCAATTTCCTTATTGACAGAAAGCTCACAGATGCTGTCCTTGTGGCAGAGTCTGGCTGAAGGAGACGGTCTGGCTTGCGGTGCAAGCTGCTCGCATGTCATTTGGACGCGGTGGCCGTGGGCACGGCCGTTTGCATGGGAGGATTCCCCTTTTTTGGGGGCACGAGCGCTGTGGTCTGTGGTGCTGCCCCGCCGTGAACTCGCCCTCCTCCACAGGAAGGGAAGCCGCCGGGCCTGCCCCACGGCTGACGTCTCTCTTTTCTTGCAGAAATAGTGAATTACGAGTTCGACACCAAGGACCTCGTATGTCTGGCCCTGAGCAGTGTTGTCGGGGTCTGGTACCTGCTGAGGAAGGTGAGCGAGACTCAGATCTGCTGGGGGAGGCAGGGGCTGGGCTGGGTCAGACCGGGACCCCCCTTCCCTCACCGGGCACCTGCGGCGTGAGGCTGCGGCTCTGCACGTGCCGTGGAACCCACCTCTCCTTTTTGTGTCCTCCTCAGCACTGGATCGCCAACAATCTCTTTGGGCTGGCGTTTTCCCTCAACGGGGTGGAGCTGCTGCACTTGAACAACGTCAGCACCGGCTGCATCTTGCTCGGGGGCCTCTTCATCTACGACGTCTTCTGGGTAAACGGGAGCGCTCCCCAGGGCGGACGCGAGTTGCAGCCGTTGGCGGAAGGCATGTGCGTGGCCTCGTGCCTCTTCGGAGGCAGCGTGCTGGCTGAACACACGCTCGCAGTCAGGATTTCCACTTCCTCGGCCCAGAGGGGTGCGGTGGGGATGATGACAGAATCAAACGGAGGCAGAACGTGGCTCAGCAAATGGCTGTGTTTTTTAATTCCTGGCCTTGAGTGCTCAGGGCTGGCGGGGATCTCATCGGGGAGCCTGGCTGCTGTAGGCTACCCGTGTGTCGAGCACATCCCGTCCTGGTGACCTGCATTCCTAGGAGCTGCCCGCTGCCTGGCTGGAGGCTGAGGCTGTTCTGGGATGTGCTGATCCTGCTTGTATCAGCGCCTCAGCTCTGCTGTCGGCTGGCTTCCTTAGCGTCCTTCTGTTCTGCACCGAGAAGCAAATGCTGGAGTGCCTCCAGGCGTTTTCCCTCAGCTAGCACAGCCCTCCAATGCCTTTATTCCGAGGTTTTCCTTATCTTTCTACAGCAGCTCTGGTTCCTTTTCTCCCGAGTCCTGTGTAATGCCTGTGTTCCTCAGTCTTTCCTGTCTGCCTCCACCTTCTGAATTACTGTTTCAAAGTGTCTCAGAGCCTGTGTGCCTTGAGGTCTGTCCAGCAGCGCTACAGACGCCTGAGGAGTCCTTCCCTGTTTAAGCCTGGCTGCGGTGTCTCTGTATTTGGCCAGTGCTCCTCGTTTCATGGATCTCAGCTGTGCTTTTTTGGTCTGTGTGCCACCTCCAGAGCTCCTGGCTAGAGAGGAGCGAGCCTTCAGACCTCACGTACCCAGCGCCTTGCGTTGTGTTTGGGGTGGGAGCGTCCTCACAGAGCTTTGCAGGACACAGCCCTCGCTGCTTGGCCGCCTGCTGTTGCCCATCCAGGTCGGCTTCCCCACGTGGAGCTGCTCCCTGCGGGGACCAGGCACTTGGCTCTTAGCGTGGATTTAATCACAGAGAGATCCAAGAATTTCAAAAAGGAAGTGGAATTGCTTGGTGCACCGATGGTACCGTTCCCCTGTGTGGTCCTGGGGAGAAATTGTACCAGGTTCTTTTACCTGGAGCCAGCACGGAGCGTTGTGGCTCCGTGGCAAAGCCCAGAGCTTGCTGCACCGTGTGTGAGTTGAGCTGAAGCTCAGTTGCTTGCTTTAAGGTTTTTCTTCTCAAAAGAGCTGAGAGCTGTAGGCACTGCCCAGCGTGTGGCTTACCTGCCTTCTGCTGGGCAGCCAGGACTGGAGGCTTGGAGCTGGAAAGGAACAGAACTGGGTGTTTGACCTACGTGTTTACAGTCCATCCCCAAAGATGACGGTGTTTAGAGCTGATAGCGCAGTACAGATAAGTGACCTTGGAGCAAATGTCACTGACAGCTGCTCCGTCCCTGGAGCTTTGGGCTGGCTGGGACCCGCAGGCAGCTCCCTGCACCCGTTCAGGCTTTGTACCGGTGGCTCACCGGGGCTGAAGGCAGCCTGGTCAGCGCCACTGCCCCACGGGTGCTGGGGAGGGCAGGGACGGCAGTCGGCTCGCCCTGCTGCTGTCCTGAGAGCGGGACAGCCTCGAGGGGTTCTCCAAGCACTGTTGGGCTCCCCTGCCCACAGCCTCTGGGTGCTATTGGGGGGAAAATGCTGTGGCGTGCATGTCCCCGTGCAGCTGTCGTCACCCCGACTCCTCTGCTTGCCCCTAGGTCTTTGGCACCAACGTGATGGTGACGGTTGCCAAATCGTTCGAGGCTCCGATAAAACGTGAGTAGATGTTCCCTTGCTCCCCCCAACAGGGGTGCAACTGCAGCTGCTTTAAAAATAATAAAAAAAGTGAATTTGTGGGTGGTGGAGCAGGCAGGGGCCTGGGGCCTGAGACCTGTGCGTGGGGCTGGCCCCGAGTCCCTCGGGTTTCTCACTCCAGTGCCCGGGGCTGGCCCAGGAAGGAGCAGGAGGGGGCCTGGGATGGGGCTGGGGCCCTGCCTTGATCCAGTGCCACTAGGTCAGACACGGTGGTGCCGAGCTCTGCTCCCCCTCACTGCCTCTCTCTCCTCGCAGTGGTTTTCCCTCAGGACCTGCTGGAGAAGGGTCTGGAGGCCGACAACTTCGCCATGCTGGGCCTGGGAGACATTGTCATTCCAGGTGAGGACACAAGGGGGGGGAACGTCACCAGGACCGTGTCTGAGGCAGCCGTGGGGTGCCAGGCAGGAGGCTCACTCCCCGTGCTGTGCTTTTGGCCCTGCTGGAGCCCCACAGCCTCACACCGGGGCTGGGAGCCGCGTGGGCTGGGTGCCAGAGCCCCACGGGTCTCCCGCCGGGGCCGTGCCGGTGCCGTCCCGGTGCCACGAGAGGGCACTGCGAGCCCAGGCACGGCCACGGGTGGCTGGAGGCTCTGCCTTCCCCTGCCTCCATCCTCTCCTTCTCCCTGCAGGGATCTTCATCGCCTTGCTGCTGCGCTTTGACATCAGGTGAGGGGGTGGTCGGGAAGGGTCCCGACACGCTGGGTCTTGCAGCGTGCTCCGGTTGTCGTAGGGGAAAAGGGGAAGGCAGGAGCTCGGTTGTGTGCTCTCAGCTGGGGCTTGGGGTGGGGATGCAGGAGAGCAGCTGGAAGAAGAAGCTCCTGGCAGAGCGGAGATGAGCAGGGCTGGGTGTGGGAGCAAGTCCTGAGCTCGTGACCGTTGCTCAGGGGAGCAACGTGGGGAGAGGGACCGGCCTTGGGAGGGGGCAGCAGCACCGAACAGCCTCGCAGGCTCCCAGACCCCGAGGAGCAGGGACCACACTGCTGCGGTGTGGAGGGGAAGTGGAGACAGCGTGAGTCAGAGCTGGGGAGCTGGCACCTGGGGGTGCTGCTCGCGTGGAGGCCGAGGGAGGCCTGGCAGTGTGTCTGCCTCCGGGCTGCCATCGGGGAAGGCAGCTCCTTCCCTTCCCTTCCCACACAGGGCAGCTGCACCTGCTGCCAGGGCGTAGCTCCCAGCAGTTGCCTCACACCAGCAGTCTCTGGTTTGGGAGCTGCTGGGAACGGGCCACCTCGTGCAGCTGCGGCGGCGCGGCCCCGCTCCTGTCGCTGTTGCACAGCCCCTCCGCTCCGTGCCAGCACTTCCAGGTGTTTCCACCCACATCCTGCCTGCACCTGCTGGGAATCCCAGCTCCCGCGGCCTGCCCTGCGATCAAACACCACGTGCAGCGAGCAGGCAGCCAGGGGAGGACAGCGGGGGGATCCTCTCCGCGGGTCCCAGCACTGACTCGTGCGCCCCACAGCCACCCAGCAGCGGGATCTGACAGCCCCTTCCCCTCCCCGCCGCCTCCCATGGCTGTAACCCCATCCAGCGCAGTGCTGTGCTGGTGGCAGTGTCTGTGCTGGCCCTGAGCCCGGGCAGAGCCCTGCTCCCTGCACCCCGACCTGGTGGGAGATGTCCCAGATAGCTGGGCCGGCTCCGTTTCAGCCGCTGGCATCCCCACAGCCCGAGCTAAGTTTGCTCTGCCCCCTTCCCTACAGCCTGAAGAAGAACACGCACACGTATTTCTACACCAGCTTCGTGGCCTACATCTTCGGGCTGGGCCTGACCATATTCATCATGCACATCTTCAAGCACGCCCAGGTAAGCCCTGCCCTGCAGAGGCACGCGGCCGGACACGCCAGCCTGGCCACAAGTGTCCCAAGCACGCCAGGAAAAAGCAGATGTGCTCCCTTGGCTTCGCTTTCCCAGTGCCTGCCTGTGCTTTTCCCTCCCCCAAAGCCCCGTGGGTCTGGCTGGAGCTGAGCCCTGCCCGAGGGAAGCTGCTTCAGGCCGAGAGCAGCACCTCAGCACCCAAAGAGCTCAGCAGGGGGGCTGCAGGAGCACGCTGCGGGCGCAGTTGCTGCTCTGTGAGGGGCTCTCGGTGTGCTCACGGCCCGCGGTGGGAAGAAGGTGCCCAGATGCTCCTGGGGCTGGAGGAGGCGCCCAGGAAGGCGCTGAGCTGCGGGTGAGCACGGCCACCCTTGCTCCTTGCAGGCAGCGTGGCTCACGGGTGGCAGTTGGGTGCTGTTGGCATCCCACGCGACCCCAAATGCTCACCTCCCCCGGTGCAACATCCCCACCACGAGCCTGGAGGTTTGCACCCCTCTGCCAGGCAGCCTGCGTGCCAGTTTGGGACCTGCTGGCAGGGGTTTTGTCCTGCTTGGCTCTCGGAGCAGCTTTCTGGGGCTTTCACCTCCCCGTGCAGTGCTGCGACGTGGTGGGCGCAGGGGGGACAGGGCCCTGCCCTCCCGAGGGGCCGTCTGTGCTCGGGTTTAACCGATGTTTTTCTCGCTGGCAGCCTGCTCTTCTGTACCTGGTCCCCGCGTGCATCGGATTCCCGCTGCTTGTGGCCTTGGCAAAGGGAGAAGTAACTGAAATGTTCAGGTGGGCCTCGGCGGGGGTCGGAGCTGTTTTGCCCACGGCTCTGGAGCGCACGAAGCATGCAGATGTTCCCACGCCCGGGCACAGCTGGAGGGACAGGTTCATCTGGGCACGCTCTGGGTGTGCGTGCGCGCGCGCGGAGGCGGAGGGAGTGTGTCTGTGCTTGCACACCCCGGCCCTGGCTCCTGCCACCTCCTGGGAGCCGGCTGGGAGCGTCGGGGCCGTACCAGCAGGCAGGCAGCAGCTGGGATCGCTGCACGCCCGGGTGACGAGCTCTTCCCGTGCGCTGGCAGGCAGGGGAGGGTGGGACCGCGCACCTGGTGCCGACATACTTGGTCATTGTGTCCCAGCGCCCGTGGGTGGGGGAGGATGGAATCGGAGCCAGCTGCAGGAGCAGCCGGGGCTGGTTCAAGCACATCCCGGCTTCCCCGCTGGGGTAGAGGAGACGGTTTGCAGCTGTCTCCTCTGGGACTGCAGATGTGGAAAAAAGGGGGGCTGGGAAAAGGGAGTGTTCGCTGTGCTCCAGCCCTTCTCACCCTGCCGTGCTCCGGGCATTGCCCGCTGGCAGCAAAAAGGCTTTTCCTGCTGGGCTGTCCCCTCCTGCTCCACGCAGAGTCACAGCCCCTGGCTGCCAGGGATGTTTGTTCCCCGGTCGTGGCTGAGGACACCTGAAGCAGAGCAGGGAAGGGGGCATCCATCCAGGGCTGCTGGGCTTCCTGTGGGGGCCAGCTCAAGCCCCCAGACTGCCCAGAGGAAAACCAGTGCCTGAGCCATGTGCAGGCTGTGGGGCAGCGGGGAGCGGGGCTGCCCTGGCCTCCTCCCCTCCCCTGGGAGCTGCAGGTATGCGTGTTCCCACCGGGCTGTCAGCTGGGCCGGCTCCCCAGCCCTGCAGCACCTGCCCCTGCTTTGATGTCGGGCTTCTGACGATTGCCGCTGCAGGCACCGAGTGTCCTGGGCTCGTCCTTCCTGTGCACCTGGGATCCTGCAGCCGCTCTCCCGTGACTCAGCCGCTCGCAGCGGCTCCTCCCTGCTCCTGCCCCACCAAGCGCACGCGGGAGAGACGAGCTGCGGGTCCTGCCCTGGGTCAGCAACCACCCCCCCAGGGGGAGCCTGGCAGCTGGCTCTGGGGAAAAACACCCCCAAAGCTGAGCTCTGCCGGAGCAAACAGCGGGGCTGGTGGGCTGCGGGGCCCTCAGCGAGCCTGGGGCTTGCCTTGAAAGCGCTCCAGGTGCTGTCGAAGGAAGCAGGACCTGGCAGGGTTCCTGCCTGCAGGCCAGAGTCCCTCGCTGCAGGAATTCCCCCCATGTGAGCTCCCCTGCACCTCTGCAGCGCTTCCACTCCTCCCAGTCGCTCCCTGGGCTCGCTGCCGAGCGCAGCGCCCTCCACTCCCCCTGGGGTTTCGGTCTGGGGGCAGTGCTGCAGCCCGGGGATGGGAGCTGGTGGAGCAGAGCTGGCTGCCACCGCGTCCGTGGCTCCCAGCCTCCCGGAGCAGGCCCTAACCTTGGCTCCGAGCTGCTCCGCAGCCTTCCACTGTCAGGAGTGGGAAGCCCACTCTGCCTCTCCCACCTGCTGTAGCCCTCCTGTCCTCCAGCTGCACCAAAGGCTCTTTTTCTCCCCGGGGCCTCGAGCCGGTTGCCTCCCCGGGTCTCAGCCCTCACCCCCCTGGGGCTGGCAGAGGGGGCAGCGGGCTGCCTGCGCAGGGTGCTGGGGCTGCGGCTGTCTCACTTGGAAACTCTTCTGCTTTTTCTTTCTCTCTCTCTCTCCCCCTCTCCTTTCTGCCCTGTCCTTCCCCCTTTCCCTTCCTGCTTCCTCTCTCCTGCAGCTATGAGTCCTCTGCTGAAATCTTGCCGCACACACCACGACTCACCCACTTCCCCACCGTGTCCGGCTCGCCGGCCAGCCTTGCTGATTCCATGCAGCAGAAATTGTCCTGCCCCCGCCGACGCCGGCAGCAAAGCCCCAGTGCCATGTAGCAATCGCGCACGGTGCCCTTTCTTTGTCTGTCGCTCTGGCCAGGTAGGGGCTCCTCCCAGCTCTCCCCTTTCCCCAGCCTTCGCCTCGCTGCTCTGGGCTGGCTTTTCCTCCTCTGGGGGGTCTGAAGGGGGCGAGGAGCTGACGTCTCTGCCCCTTGTGCTCCCACATTTCCTCCGTTAGGGCTCAGGGCAGTGCTGTGGGGGTTTTGCAGCCAGAGGAGCGGGGCCCTGGGGGTGTTGCTGCTGTTTTTCTTGCAGCCCCCCTTTGCAAACTAGCGCTCAGCCCTGCGTGGGGAGCCCGGTGCCATCTGGGGGGCCCAGCTGTGCTTTGGGGAGCAAGGATCGGTATGGAGGGATGGGTTCCCAGGCACAGACCTGGCCTGGCCCCCCGTCCGAGGCTGTCCCGGTGCTCCAGGCTGGTCTCAGCACGTGCTTGTCCCCAGAGCAGGGCTCACCCCTGCTAATTGTGCCCCTCTCCTCTCTCTGTCCCCAGCTACGAGGAGAGCTCTACCCCCAAGGAGGCGCCGGGGGCCTCCAAGGAGGAGCCGACAGAAGCTGACAAGAAGGAGAAGTGACCTTGCCCGTGGGCCGGGCCCGGCGCTGCTGGGCTGGGGCCCTTCCAGACCTCCCTCAAGTGACAGACGACGAAACAATTGTGCCAGAGCATCGTGTTGTGTGTGTCGGAGCAGCCGCCCAGGTGGGGCATCGATGTACGCTGCGTGTCCACCCCCCTCCCGCCGGCCCCCCGGGGCCGTGCAGCCGTGCTCCCTTTCGCTTTGGCTCCTGCGTGGGTGCGAAGCGGGCGGGCGGCGAACCACAGGCCGGTTTTTAAATTTTGTATTGTGCATTTGCTTTCTCTCATATTAAACCATCTCAAAGGAAGGAGTGGGCTGGCAGTGCCGGGGGGTTATCGGGGCTGCTCGAGCCTGGTGCATGATCCACGGGTGGGTGTCCCGGCCCTTCCAGCAGCTTTATTCCCCCTTGGGGTCTGGGATCCTTGTGTCTGCACCCAAGTGACCGTCCCCTTCCCCTCCTGCAGCTCTCTGCCTTGCCCTGGCCCAGTCCCAACCTGACTTTGGTGCCACAGCACCAGGATTTAGGGCCGTGGCCGCTGCACCCAGGTCTGGGGACAGGGTGCTGCGGGCAGGGGCAGCCCCAGCAGCCTTCCTGGTTCCTGCTGGGGCCGTTTGCCATGTGCCTCGCGGCACCAGCAGTGTCCTCCCTGCCCGCCTCGGGGCAGGCGTGCAGAGGATCCCGCATCCCTCGGGCCGTGCCCACTGCCAGAATAAATAGAAAGTGTTTGCTGGCTTGGCAGCCCCTCCACAAAAGCCGTATTGAGCTATTATTCCCTGCGTCGGCTGCGAGCACTAAAAGTGGCGCCTCGCGTTCTGCCATCTAATGACCCTTCGCAGTCTCCTACAGATGTTTTCTATGACTTACAGCTCCTTTTCCAACAGCCCTGTCCGCAAAAACAAGAGGGGCCACTTTAATTCCAATTAAATACCTCCAGCTAAGCAAACAGTGTGCAGCAGGGCCTGGGCACGGTGCGGCCGACAGGCCCGGCCCACGGAGTCGCTGAGTCTAGACTCCAGATGTGATTCCACCAGCCTCCAGTGCCCCATGGAAAAGGACACGGGCCGGGCCGTGGGGCGCAGCGCCCTGCCCCGAGGCTGCGGGTCCGGCACCGCGTCCCGTGGGGCTCCGCGTCCTCCCGAGCTTCGGCTGGGGGCAGCCACGGGGGTCTCGCGCCTATCCCTGCACAGCCTCCAGCGTGCCGGGGTGTTGGGGTGCAGGTGGTGCCCGAGCTGTGCCCCTCGCATCGCCCTCTGCCTCCTCACTCCCTGCTTCTGCCCATGGAGCATGGGGCAGCAGGAGCGTGGCAGTGATCTGGGACCTTTCCAAGGGCTCACAGCGGCGCCACGGGGAGCGGAAAGCATGGAGAGGGGAGAGCGGGGTCACCGCGGCCCTGCCCGGCCGATAAGCGGGGCAGAGCCTGGAGGAAGGAAGCGCTCGGGCCCTGCAAGGAGCTGGGAGCGGAGCCAGCGCCTGGGCGGCCCCCGGGGCTCGCCTGCCCCTGCTGCACCTGGGTCCTGCAGCGGCTGCGCGGCTCCGCTCTGTCTGGGCCACCTTCCCCCCGCCGCGGGGTCCCTCTGGCTCGCAGGGGACACGGAAAAAAACACCCCGGCTCCAGCATGAGCCCTCCGTCCATGGGGCTGGGGGACGGCTCCATCCCCGCTGCCCCAGCTGTGGGGTTTGGGGTGATCCCCCCCAAACCCTGCCTGTAGCATCACAGAGCCACGCAGGCGCCCCAGGCACCTTCCCCTTGTGCCGGGAGCTGCAGCTCAGCCCCGCAGCCCCGGTAGGATGGGCTGTGGGCACACAGGGAGCACCCGTGGGTGCAAACGCTGAGCGTGGGGTGGGAAGTGCTGGTGCCTGGAGGGGCCACATGGGGACTGCTGGTCCCCGGCGCCCTGCAGAGCCTCCCCACAAGGGATGGGCGCTGGGTGCAGCACCCTGCAGCATCTGCCCTGTCCCCCGCTGGCAGCACCTGGAGCCAGGGACGCCCGGCCATGGTGGGGGGGCCGCTGATGAGAGCTGGGGTCCCACGGAGCACCGGCGCCCGGCCGTCGGCTGCAAGCAGGGAAAGGAAGCAGGCGAGAGCAGCCCCATCCCCGGCCTGCCGGCGAGGAGGGGCAGGAAGCTGGAATAAATCCCAGGAAGGGCCGCCTGGCTCCAGCTGGTCTGGGCTGCAGCGGATGGAGCCGGGAACGGGAAGGGAGAAGGCGGGAGGGGAACGCGCGGGGGCTTTCTCAGGCCTCGGCCGTGCTCCAGCTGTGCAACGGGTGCTGGTGGCCCCAGGCAGTGTTGGGGCTCCTAATAGGCATGGGGATGGCTGGGCTGGAGGCAATGCACAAGGCTGAGTAGACAAAATTTGGGGGGCCCCATTCAGGTGGGGGGCACCCAGCCTGCACCCTGGTGTCTGCAGCTCCATGGGATCCCCTCCTGCGCTCGGCCACATGTCCACATCTGGCTCCGTGCTGCTGAGACATGGTGTCCTGCTGAGCCCATCCCATTGCTGCTGCTTTTAGGGGTACAAAGCCCATCCTGAGCCCCCCCCCCAAATGCATCAGTGCCCAGCTCCACGTTGCAGAGCCCTGCATGCAGAGCTGGGTGCTGCCACAGGGCTGTGGCACTGCCCGACCCCAGCGTCCCCACGGCACAGGCAGCCCCTCGGCAGCCCGGTGCGGCCGTGCCCTGTGTGGTCCCGCCGGTGCAGGGGGGGAACGGCCGGGGGCTTTGATGTGCTCGGCTGCTGGGCAACCCCTGCTCGGTGCAAAGCAGCCGCGCTCCCGGCCGGGCTGCGCCCCGCCAGCGCCATATGGCCGAGGCCGCTGTTACCGCGCCGTGCGCCCCGTTCCCAGAATTGAGATGGAAATGAAGCCATCCGTCTTGCCGGCCGACACCGGCACCCGGCTACGGCCAGGGCAGCGTCGCAGGGCCTCGCCGGCAGCCCCAGCACCCCAACGTGCCATGGGGGGTCCCACAAACAAGGGACCCTGCAAGATGGGGGGACACCCGTCCCTGTCCCCATGCCACCCGGGGTGCTCGGGGCTGCCTCGTCCCAGCCACGGCGCATTGTTGGTGGCGCAGCTGGCGGGCGCCCGGCCGGCCGGCGGCACTGAAAGGCATTCCTGCGCACAATGTCCCCGGCCTCCCCGCCGCGGCCGGGCCGCCACCGCCAGATGGGGGCTAATTAGTGGCTTTGAGAGCCGCGGTGGGAACCGGGCAGCACCAGGCCCTCCGCGGGGCCCTGAATGGAGGGGGCGACCCCAGCGCCGTGCCCACCCTGGGAACCGCTCTGGGATGAAGGGACAGAGGGAGGGACAGAGGGAGGGACAGAGGGACGGATGTGCTCACAAAGCCAGAGGGATGGAGGGACCGAGGGATGGGAGGACGGAGGCATGCAGCTGTCCCCGGCCGTGCTGGCGGGGCGGAGCCCAGAGTTGTTGGGTTAAAGCCCGTCCATGTGCAGCGGGCTCCAGGGTTGCCCCCATCCTGCAGAGGAAGATGAGGAGAGGCCTTTGGCTCACTCCACACCTGGGGAGATGCTGCAGCTCTGTGCAGGCATGGGGGGGTCTGGCCCCCAACCCAACCCTGCCACGAGGACAGGGGAGCGCAGCCTGGTGCACCCGCAGCGGGCACCCACGGTGTGCCTGTGTCCATCCCTGCTTCTGCAGCTGCTCTGTGCACGCGTGTTTGTGCACGTGTGAGCATCCACGGGGCTGTGCACGTGTGTGCTTCCTTGTGCACGCCTGTGCGTGTGCATGCATGCACGGACGTGTGCTTGCCCCCGTGCGTGCCCCCGTGCCCGTGCTGCACACACGCACACACGTCCCTGAGCGTGCGGGTGGCCGAGGAGGCTGCAGCTGGCCTCAGAAGGCCGCTCGCGGCCGCTCTGCTCCTGCCGCCGGGGCCCTGCCCGCAGCTGCGGGTCGGGTCCTGCCCAAGGCCCCCGCCGAGCCGCGGCTGCGCCTCCCTGCAGGTGCGGGGACCCGGTAACGATCATTACCGCTAATTAGCACTCGGATCGGAAGCCCTTCAGGGCAGGGCCTGGTTTGATTTCGGCTCGAGGCTGCAGCCACCCGGGCGGGACCTGCCCGTCCCCGTCCCCGTCCCCGTCCCCGTCCCCGTCCCGCAGCCGGGACCCCCCCGGGGCCGCAGCTCCGCGCAC
>CM021716.1:14135378-14160489 GCA_011074415.1 Stictonetta naevosa
CCCCCGCCCGCGGGGGGGGGGGGGGGCAGCTGCTTCCCACCTGGTTCCCACCCGGTGCTGGGACACGTCTCCACGGGTGGGTGCCCTGGGGGGGGGGGGGGCACAGGGCTGGGTGTGGGGCTCCGTGCCTGGCTGGGGGCTGCAGGGGCGAGCTGCAGCTCCGGCCACCGCGGGGGCAGCTCCGGGGTCTGCCCTCGCCCCGCTTCCCTGCAGGGCTGCCCGCGGCCTCCCGTAACTCGCACGCGGTCACCGGCCAGGTGACTGGGCAGGGGACACGGTAGGGGACAGTCCCCCCGTGGGCTGCCCGGAGCAGCAGCTCCTGCGGGCCCCGGGGTGCCGGTGCCGGCCCTGGGGACACGGAGCAGCCCGCGGCAGAAGGAAGTTGCACGGCCGGGGTTGTGCAAGCCCGCGGCTGTGGGTGCCCCGCGGCCGTGGAGGCACCCAGGAGGCTGCCCCGTGACTCAGGAGCCCTCCTCGGGGTCACCGTGCCCGGCCCTTCCCGCTGGGCCGAGGGGACAAAGCGGGGTCTGGGGGCTCTGCCTGCGCCCCCCGGGCCGGCACGCCTCCGAGACCTCCTGCTACGGTCCCCCCGGGTGCTGTGTGCCAGGGGATGGGGGCGGCAGCGGGTCGGGGTCTGCCCGGGCTGGGGGGCTCCCGGCCGAGGTGGGGGCCGTGGGGGTCCCGCAGTACTCCCGCAGTGCTCCCGAGGTCCCCTCCCGGGGGCCGGGGCACGGCTCGGCTCAGCCCCCCCGGCCCTGTCCCGGCTGGGGCAGCAGCAGGGGACACACCGGGGGGGTGCCGGGGGCTGCGGACCCCTGTGGATGAACCCATCCATCAGCCCAGCGACCCCCCCCCGGCATCCCCCGGCCCCGCCAGGCTCCGTCCCAGCCCCGGGAGCGCGGCGCTGCCGTGGCCGTGCCGCTGGGTCCCCCTCCCGGTGTCCGCCCGCACTGCACGGCCCGGCCCGGGGGGGTGGGGGGGGCCAAGGCCCGGCCTCACCGGGGGGGGGTCTGGGGGCTGGAAGGGGCAGCGGGGCCGTGCCGGGCTCCAGCAGAGCAGCCGCAGCCGTGCCGGGCTTGGGCTGGGCCGCTGGGGGATGCGGGGCCTGGGGATGGAGCCACGGGGAGCTGGGCTCTGTGCGTGGCACCCTGGGGAGCAGGGATCCGTGCGTGGCACCCTGGGGAGCAGGGATCCGTGCGTGGCACCCTGGGGGGCAGGGTTTCAGGCATGGCACCGTGTCCTGCCGCCCCACGTCTCTGCTCCCACCCCAGCCCCGTGCCCTCGCCACGTGGCACCGCTGTCCTCCATCCCAGGGCTCCGTGTATGGAGGCTGTGGCAGGAGCCTGGCACCTCTGGGGACGGTCGGAGAGCTGAGGATGGGGCGGTGGGGCTGGGCTGGGCGCTGCCACGTGCCGGTGTGCCGGATGTGGCCGTGCCAGCATCTGTGGGAAAGCCCCAGGGAACGCCGGGTCCCTGCGGGCACCCGTGCCCCAACAGGTCCCTGGGTGCTGCGGCGGGGACCTGACTCATCCCGGAAGGGATTAGGGACACGGGGACATGGGTGACGTTCTGGTCCAACCAGCCCGTCTGCCCCGGGATGGCCATCGGCGGCACGGGGCCCTGCTGCCACTCGCAGCCCTGGGGGAGATGATGGAAACGGGGCCCGCGATGGCACCCGCATCCCCTGCGCCGTGGGGCACCGCCACCGCCTGCCACGGTGAGGCTGGGTACGGGACGGGGCACCGGGAGGTGGAGGGGTCAGGGTGGGCACGGGGCTGGGACAGCTGGTGGCTGTGCCGGCCTTTGGGACGCTGCTGGGCACCTGGGGACATCACTGCTGCCATGGGGGCCTGGGGGAACTGGGGCAGCTGCTCCTGACGGGTCCGTAAGGTTCATCGTGTGGGGCTGTGGTCCCTGAGTGGGGATGGCCGTGGGTCCTGTGTCCCCCACGGTGCTGGGAGGGGACCCTGATCCCTGGGGAGGGTGCCCTGCGTCCCCTGGAGCAGGGCTGTGAGCATGTGTCCGTGCTTCTGGGCACCCAGCCCACGGCCCCGCTCCCCAGGCAGCCCCTGCCTGGCCCCGCTGGGGTTTTCCCCAGCCCAGGGGCTGCCGTCTGCCCGCACGGCTCCTTCCCGCTGGACGGGGCTTTCGGAGGGACCGCAGAGTTCTGCTCTTGCTCTGCCTGCCCCTGCCTTCTCGTCACGCTGCGGTCTGGGGCCGTGTCCCAGCGCTCCCCTACCCCCGGAGGCTTTGTGTGACCCCAAAGTGGGAACATCTCCACGGGGGCTGAGCCCCCTCCCCTGACACAGCCCCACCGCGTCCCCCTGCTCCGCTTTGTCCCATCCTCTTGCTCTGCCATCGTCCTGTCCCCCTGCACTGCTGCTGTCCCCAGGCTGGGCACAGCGGGAGCCCCGGGGGGGGGGGGGCTGTGGCACCACCAAGCCCCCCGCGTACCGCCGGCCCCGCGCTGTCCCCTCCCGCTGGGACACGAGGGCAGAGCCGCGGCCGTGCTCGGTGTCCCCGGTCCCACGCAGCCTGCGGCCGGCTGTGACGCTGTGGGGGACCCTCTCCTTCCTGCGCTCCCAGGACAGGCGCGAACGGGGAACAACGGGGGAACGGCTTCCCCTCTGAGTCACGCGTTGGGCAAGGTCGGGCTTTCAGCGGCCGGCGCACCGCGGTGTCCCCGGCGTGCGCACGGGAGGCTGATGTCAGCCAGGGAGCCCCGATATAAGGCCGGGGAGCGGGTCGGGGGCTCAGCCATGTCCTCTGCTCCAGCCCCCAGGTCACGCAGCTGCCCCAGGGCTGAGGGGGGGCTCTCGACCCCCGGCTGCCCACCAAGTGGCTCAGCCCTGGGCACGGCGCTGCTCTGCCTCCTGCTCCTGCTGGCCGCCTGCTCGCCTGCCACCGGCTCCAGCCCCGGCATCAAGGGCCGGGTGACCCAGAGGGCCCTGGAGTACGGTGGGTGCCTGCCCCTGCCCAGGCTGGGGTGGGAAGGGGAGATAAGGGGGCTTGTGGGGTACCCCAGGGACCATGTCCAGATCCCGGGGATGTCCTGAGCCCAGCAGCACCCCTGGGTGCTCTGGCACCAGCCCTGAGCCTCCCTGCTCTGCCCCAGGCCGGCACTTTGGGCTGGAGCTGCTCCGGTCGCTGCTGCAGAAGGAGCACGAGCTGAACCTGCAGGGCTCCTACCGGCCCCCCTTCCTGGGGGAGCTCCAGTACACCGTGCCCCGGTAAGAGCCACCGCTGCAGCCCCGATTCTAACCTCATCCCCGTCCCCATCCCTGCCCCCATCCCCATCCCTGTCCCCGTCCCGTCCCTGTCCCCGTCCCTGTCCCTATCCCCGCTGCACCCTGCCACGAGCCCCGGCTGCCCGTTGTGCGCAGGATCCACATCCACGAGCTGCAGCTGAACGACTCCTCCGTGGACTTCGCCGAGGACGTGGGCGTGCGGCTGGCGGTGCAGCGCGCCCGCATCCAGCTCAGCGCCGACTGGGGAGCGCAGCTGGGCACCTTGTGAGTCCTCACCCGGCCGGGGCGCGGGGACAAGGACGGGGCCACCCCTGCCCCTGTCCTCACCCCGCGTTCCCCAGCCGGGACAGCGGCGTGGTGCGGCTGCGCGTGGGCGACCTGGCCGTGGCGGTGGTGCTGGGGCTGAGCGTGGACGAGGGCGGCCGCCCCGCCGTGTGGGCCGCCGGCTGCGATGCCCGCGGCACCGACCTGCACGTGGAGTTTCACCGGGGACAGAGGTGACGCCGGGCCCCCTGCTCCCATCACGGGGACACCCCCGTGCCCCTGGGTGAGGGTGGCGGGTTGGGGAGGCCGGGGGCGAGCTGAGGACCCCGCTCTGTGCCCCTCAGCTGGCTCTACAACCTCCTGGTGCCGCTGCTCCAGAGGACCCTGCGGCAGCAGCTGAACAAACAGGTGAGCGCTGCCCTGCCGGTGCTGGTGCTGGTGGCCCTGTCACTGGGTCCCCAGCCCAGCCAGGAGCTTGGGGACCCCATCTGGAGGGGGGTGCTCCCTAATGCCCTGCTCTGCTTCCAGCTCTGCGTCGAGCTTGAGAAGAGCATCAGCAGGCTGGAGGCCTCCCTGAAGCGCATGCGAGGTGGGAGCTGGGGGAACGGGGCTGGGGCCGGTGCCCGGTGGGGTCTGTGGGACCCCTTCAGCCCCATGTCTGCGGGGCTGGGGTGGCAGGAGGACGTCCCATCCCCAACGTGTCCCCAACACGTCCCTGCCACCTGCAGTGTCCCCCCAGCTCGACCCCTTCGCTGCCATCGACCTCTCCTTGCTGGGCCGCCCGGCGATCACGGCGGAGCACGGGGACGTCGGCCTCAAGGTGGTGCCAGCCCGGGGGGCGGCAGTGTTTGGGGGGGGGCAGACTGAGCCTGGCATCCATCTGTCCGTCCGTCCGCGCAGGGCGAGTTCTTCGGGGTGGGCAGGCGCTGGCAGAGCCCCTTCTCGCCCAAGCCGGTGGGGCTGCCCGAGGCGCGCGAGCCCATGCTGCTGCTGGCCGTCACCGACTTCGTCGCCAACTCCGCCGCCTTCATGTACTTCACGGCCGGGGCCCTGCACAGGAACATCTCCGGCGAGGCGGTACGGGGGGGCTCCGGCACGGCACGGCGCTGCTGCCCCGCAATATCCCTGCTGGGGGGGTCCTGTGCCCACCCCTGCCCCGCTCCCCCAGCACCCGACCCCTCTGCTGCCTTCCAGCTCCCGCGGCGCTTCCCCATCCAGCTGAGGACCAAGAGCCTGGGGGTCTTCTCCCCGCAGGTGGGCACGGGGCAGGGGGGGACAGGGTGGGCTGCAGGAGGGTTTGGACACGGGGTCAGGAACCCACGGGACGGGGGGCAGGACACGAGAGGGGTGGGATGAGATGGAGGCAGAGGAGACATCGGAGGGGATGCGGGTGGGACGGGGCGCAGCAGGATGGACGTGGGCAGGATGAAGCATGGCAGGGCGGCGACGAGGTGCCCTGGCCGGGGCGGTGCTGGGTGCCTGCGGGGCTCGGTGCCAGCCCTGCCCTCGCCCCCCCAGCTGCAGGAGCACTTCCCCGACCTGCCCATGGAGCTGCACCTCTCGGCCCGCCAGCAGCCCCTGCTCTCCTGCCACCCCGACGCCCTGCACGGGACCCTCTTCGGCTCCGCCGAGGCCTTCGTGGTGCTGCCTAACGCCACCCGCGTGCCCGCCTTCCTGCTGGACATCGTGAGTGCCTGGCCCCAGGGGGCTGAGCGGGGGTGCTGGGGCCTTACTGGGGCCCCGCGGGGTGGTGCTGGGCCCTGCGGGGTGGTGCTGGGCCCTGCGGGGTGGTGCAGGCACTGCCCCGGTCTCTCCAACGTCCCCTCTCGCTGCAGGACGCCAACATGACAGGGAAGCCGACCATCACCGGGAACAGGCTGGGGGGCACCGTGCGGCTGACGAGGTGAGACCCCAGCCCCTCGCTGGGTCCGGGCTGCCCTGGGACACCCCCGGGAAGCCGCCCCCGTCCTCCACCTCTGGCCATTTCCCTCCCCTGGGGCCATTTCACCCCCTCAGCCCCCGGCTCCCATCCGTGCCCACCGCCCTGGTGCTCGGACCCTGGCCAGGTCCTCAGCGGGAGCCACTCTGCGGGGCTGGGGCTCCCAACCCTGACGGGGCCCAACCTGTCCCTGCCCTGGGGAGGGGGACACAGCCCCCACCCCTGTGCCCGCTGCTGACCCCGCTCTCTCCTCCAGCCTCAGCGTGGCGCAGGTGACCTCGCACGTGGGCCCGCTGCAGGTGAGCGGCTGTGACGGGGGCCACGGGGGGCTGCCGGCGAGGGGAGGGGACCCCAGCACAGCTGGGGGCTGGGGGAGCTGGGGGGGGGGGGGGGGACAGCTCGGTGCAAGGCCCCCCGCTGCGCTCAGGGCTCTCCGTGTCCCGCAGGTGAAGAAGCTGGAGAACGTGCTGAAGTTTGGGCTGTGGCTCTTCGGGGTGCCCTGGGCCAACAGTGAGTGCTGCGCCCCCCTGGAGCTGCCCCCACCAAACCCCGGCTGCCCCATGGGCTGTCCGGGGTCTGTCCCGGGTCTGTCCCAGGTCTGTCCCGGGTCCGTCCCGCTCACGGCCCCGCTGTCCCCACAGAGCGGCTCCGGTCCGGGGTCCCGCTGCCCACCCCGCACGGCCTCAGCCTGGTGCACCCGCGCCTCTCGCTGCACGAGGTGGGTGCCACCCCTGTCCCCTCACCCCCGTGCCCCTGAGCCGCTGTGTCCCCCCCTCACCCCGTTTTCCACGCAGGGCTTCATGCTCCTCGCCACGGACCTGCAGTACGAGCCCTGAGACCCGCTGCTGCCTGGGAACGCGCTGTCCCCATCCCTGCCCCCCTCCCTGTCCCCATCCCCGACCCCATACCCCTTTTGGGGGTCCACCGGGGATCGCACCCTGCCCGTGGCTCAGCCTGCAGCCCCTGCAGCCCCTGCAGCCGTGTCCTGTCCCCACGCTCCAGGCGAGGTCTGTCCCCCCCCAGGGTCCCCGCGGGGACGTCCCCAGGGGGCTTCTGCTGTGCCGGGGGTCGCGGCCACCCCACGGGCTGGGGGCTGCGTGGGCTGGAGGCTGGGGGCAGGGGGGGTGTCAGGGCCGGGGGTCCCGCACTCCCCCTTCCCCCCCAACGTGTCCCGGCTCCCGCTGCGGTTCCGCGGCAGCTCCCGGCTCGCCCGCGGGATGGAGCCCGTGGCCACGGCTCCGCCGCGCCGGCACCGGCCGCTGCCCCCCGGGACCGGCAGCGGGAGCCCGAGCTGGAGGCGGACGGGGGGGGGGGGGGAGGCGGGCTCGGAGCCCCCCCAAAACCCCCGGGCCTTGCAGAAGCCGCAGAGGAGGTGTCCCTGTCCCTGTCCTTGTCCCTGTCCCTGTCCCTGTCCCTGTCCCTGTCCCTGTCCCCTGTGCCCAGCCCTTCCCCGGAACGATCCCCTCAGGGACGGTGGTGCCGAGCGGGGGGGGTTCTGCTGTGGCAGGGGGCTCCACACCCTCCCGGGGGTCCCCTTCCTGCAGCCCCAAAACGCCTGTCCCAGCCCGGAGCCTGGCACAGTGCCCTGTCCCCAAGCGGGGACTGGCACAAGAGCGAAGATGGGGGGTGAGGACGGTCCCAGGAGCCCGGTCCCAGTGAGAAGTGAAGGGGACGGGCACGGGGTTGTCCTGGTGGAACCATGGGGATGGGGAGCTGGCTTCCCCCCACCCTGCCCAGCACCATCCCGGCCCCCTTGGACAGCCGTGACCCCAACAGGAGGGGACAGGAGGGTCCCGGCTCCTGCTCAGCCTCCCCCGAAGACCCCCACAGCACGGCGCCCCCCAAAAACCACAGCAGCAGCAGCAGCTCCAACGACAGAGTTTATTTGTGGACTCACCTCCACCTGCAAACCGAAGCGTTCGGCGCTCGCCCTGCGGCGCGCGGGGAGCGGATCCTGCGCAGGCGGCCGGGCGGGAGCCGGGGGGCCGGGGAGGACCGGGGGGGGCATGGAAAGGCCCCCCCGCTGCTCTCACCCCACTCTCTCGGGTGCTCCGTTAGCGGAGGAGCCCGGCCTCCGGCCCCCAAGCCCGCCCGGGCCTCCGCAGAGCACGGCACCACACATAAATACAGACATACAGATAACAAAAATAGCATTAGAGTATTCACAGAGGAATAAAAACTACTCGGATATGTACAGCAGAGCGCGGGCGCCGTGTCCACAGAGCAGCCCGCGAGGACAGCCGGGCCGCCCCGTGGTCTCCCAAGCACCAGGGGTTGCTTCGAGGCCAGCGGGGCAGCTCGACGCCCGCGGCAGGAGCAGCGCGGGGAGAAGCCAGGCACCTCTAGCACTGCACGCACCCGGCACAGCCGCGCCGCGGGGCGGGGACCCCTCTGCCTGCGCTACGGGGACCGGCAGCGGGCGGGGGGCAGCGGGGGCCAGCGGCCACCAGCCCTCGGCCCTGGCGCTGCCCCTGCTGCCAGCCCTCGCGTTGGATCCCGCGTTGGTCCCGTGGCTGCTGCTCCCGGGTCCTCGCCTGCTCCAGCCCTTCCCCGCCACGGTGCTGGGGGCACCGTCCTGTCCCTGCAGCCCCCCGCGGGGTCCTGCTCTCCCTGCCCCTTCCGCGTCCCCGCTCTGTTCCTGCCTTGCTGGAAGGTGCTGGAAGGTGCTGGGGCGCCGCGGCCCCTCGTGCCGCCCTGCCCTGCGGGCGGGGGAAGCGCTCTGCCCCCGCGCCTGCCTCCGTCCTGGCCCCAGTCCGACAGCAAAGCGAAGAGCGGGGCCGAGGAGCGAGCGTGGGGAGGGACGGACATGGGGGGGGCAAGGGGGGGCATGCAGTGCCACACAGCAACCCCGAGCGGAGGGAGAGAAGGGAGGAGGATGAGGAGGAGGAGAAGAAGATGAAGAGAAGGCCCCTTCCCCCCGGCACAGCCCTGGGCCTGGCGCACCATCCTCAGCACCCGTGGGGTGGCCTCAGCTCCCAGCAGCTGCCCCCCGGGGGGAGCAGGGGGTTGGCGGGCAAGCTCGGAGCCCCTCGCCCTCAGCTTCAGCCTCAGCCTCCTCCTCCCGGCGGGCAGGCGCCCTCGTTGCAGCGCTGGACAAGGAGGGGACAGGGGAGGGACGCTGCGGGGACGGCAAAGCTCAGCTCTGTGCCCCCCCCGGCTGCTGCAGCGGGGCAGGGCTGGGGCGCAGGAGCGGAGCACGCCGCAGGCTGGGGCCCAGACCCTGGCTCTGGCTGGGGAACCTTACCTTAGTGACACATCTACACACACGCACGCACTCACACATGCAAAAATAAGTCTGTTTATTCTCTTCAAAGTGATCTAAAGGGACCCTGCAGGGCTGCGACGCCTTCTAGCCAGCACTCCCCCCGGCTGCCTGGATCTCCCCAGCGCTGGAAGCTGCCGGCTGAAGTGCTGCATCGGTCTCAGCGCCTTTCAAACACAACGGAACGGTAAAATAAGAGGAGCTACAAGAAAAGGAGCTGGCGGCGCGAGGGAGGAAGCTCCGTGGAGCAGGGAGCTTGCCCGGGAGGCGCAGGGTCTGCCCCCGCGGCGGTGCTCGGGAGCCGTGTAGTGGATGTGGCGGTGAAGGCGCAGCCGTCCTGGGGACGGGACGGGACGGCGGGTCACTTGCGGCTCAGCAGGGATCCCAGCAGGAGCACTCCGGCCACCGTCGCCCCGGTCAGGAGCCATTTGTTGAAGGTCTCCTGGCCCTTCCTCATCTCCGCAGCAGCATCGTTCCCGTAGAGGTCCACAAACCGCTCCTGGGGGGGAAGAGGAGAGCAGTGAGCACAGGGAGGGAGCGGAGCGAGGCCACAAACCCCCAGACCCAGCAGGTGCTCGGGTCGTGCCTGCTCCTCTCTTTTCTCCCCGCGGGACAGGGGAGCTTCGAGGGAGCCCAGCAGGGCAGGAGGGGACGGCCCCTGCCTGCAGCGAGGCTCCGAGGCACACAAGGGCTCACGTCCAGATCTAGCTGCAGTAATGGACCCTGAACGCCCTCCCCTCAATCCCCCCCTCCTGGGGGGCTTCATGCTCTCCTACACGAGGCTGGAAGGGCTGAGACATCCCACACGTGGTGCACGGGGCTCTGCGAGGTGCTCCCAGCTCCTCGGGGCTGTGCCGGGGGCCCTGCAGAGCCCCACACGGATGGGACGCTGCTCCCTGGGCGCCTTCCTTCGCACGGCCCGGGGAGGGGACAGCAGGAAGGAGCGGGAGGGCTCCTGCAGGCAGGAAAGTGGTGCTGGGGACAGGGCGGCTGGCAGACGCCTCGCGCTTCCCTGCTCTGAATCACGCACACAGGGCAAGGGGGGAAGCACAGGACCGGTCATGAGAGAAGGCGATGCCAGAAAGGATTCGCAAGAAGAACACCACGAGGGCAGGGCAGGCAGCGCATCACGTGCTGGAGGCTCTCTAAAATTAGCACCAAAGTGCGATCGAAATCATCGCAGCGGGAGGAAGGCCGGGCTCGATTCTGCTGCCGAGGTCCGAAGGAGCAGCAGGGCTGGTGCACACGGTGCCGGTGCACGCTCTGCTTTTTGCGCTTGGGTTTCGTGTCGCTGCTGTGACACCGGCCGAGATCCCCAGCCTGTCCCGGGGTGAACAGGGGCCAAGCAGCAGCCCGGCCAGGAATGCAGCCGCTCCGGCCCAGCCCGGCCCAGCCGGCCTCTCCGGCCCCGCATCGCCGCCGACGGCAGGAGCCGGGCAGATTTCCACGGCGTCGCCATGCAGCAAACCGCCCGGCCCCTCGCCTGCTCGACAGCAGATGGCCGTGGCCTGGACCGCGGGAGATGGAGGGCAGGGAGAGCAGCGAGCCCAGGTCTGGACCGTTCCCTGCCTGAGAGCAGGCTCTCGGAGAGCTGCCTGCCCCCACGCAGCCCCGCAGGGTCCCCTGCAGCTCCGCGGTGCTGTGCTGCTTTCCTGCTCCCTCTGGCGACCCTCACGGCCAGAGCCCTGCAGGGCCAAGCTCTGGGAGCGGAGCACGAGGCCGGCTGCTCGCTGCTTCGTGTCCTTCCAACGTGGCCAGGTGGCCCAGGAGGTTTAGTGCTGGTCCTGCACAGAAAGCTCACCTGGGTCTACACCAGGAAAGCCGAATTCCCAGGACCTGGTTAGCCTCCCCCAGCCACAGGCTGTCCCGAGGATGGCTGCGGGGCCCCAGGGCCAGCACCAGGGCAGGCTGCAGGAGGCCGGGCGCTTTGCTGCCCCCCTTTATCAGAGCCCAGCAGCAGCACCAAGGTTGCAGGGGGCTGGCGCCGGCAGCTCCGGCCTTGGGGAGCTCGTGCAGCTCGAGAGCCGGCGGCTCGGCTTCAGCCGGGGTCCAGCCTCGAGCCGTGTTCTCGGCAAGGTCCCCTGCTCCCTGATAAGTGGACACAGTTCCAGTAAGCCGCCTGCTCTGGGAAAGCAGAGATAAGCCAGGCTGGAGCTGCCTTTATGTCACGCCTCACCACGGCTCCCGGGGCAGGGGCACCAACCCCGGCTGGGCCCGGAGCTGCCCCCGCACCCGCGGGTGCCCTGATTCCTGATCCCTGAACCCCCCTGAACTTGCACTCCATCACTCTGGGGAATGCCGCCCCAGTCCCCTGGCTCCCACTGGACACCCCCGCGAGGCCACGGCTCGCAGGGCACCCCTCACCTTGCCACACGCGCGTGCAAGCTCACACACGGCGCTGCCCAGCAAGGCGCACGGCTCGGCTCACATCCCCTCCTTGGCCAACAGCCCCCAGGTGCCCAGCGGGGCGCAGAGTGCCTCGGCAGGGGCCGACGTCTTTCGGGACCTGCCAGGAAAAGGTCTCCAGCACCTCACGGCCTCCCTGGCTGCCCTCCACCTGCTGCAGACACTGCTCGACCGTAGCAATGCCGCAGGGCAGTGACAACGGGGACCCTAGCTTGCTTACTCGGGGGCAGACCACTGCCCAGAGCCTTGTCCTGGGGCACAGCAACCCCCCAGGGGCTCCCAGTGCTCACCAGGGGCCCCCGGAGGCGTTGTGTTGCATCCCGGCCTCACTGCTGGGGCGCAGGCAGCCGTGGAGCAGATCCACGCCGTCACACGCAGGTGACGGCCGCAGGGCCGGGCCAGGCTCCTGCCTGCTCTGCTCCCAGTGCTCCGGGAGGGAGGCCACAGAAATAGCCAGCGCTGCGCTGCGGGAGGCGAGCCCAAAGCCTAGGGGGTGGTATTTTTAATTAGGGCACGGGAAATCCCTCTGCTGCGAGGTGCTGACGAGCAGCGCTGTCTCCACACCGCAGCACGGCCCCGTGCTGGGGGGGCTCCCAGGCAGGGCCCTCCCTGAGGACACGTCCCAGCCGTGCACCCACAGCACCCGATGCTGCGGCTGCGCTCCGGGCGGAGGAAGGATGCCGTGCACGTCGAGATAAACGTTCTCCCTGCAAAAAGCCCTGTTGCTCCGTGCTCCCCAGGGCCTGCCCGACTGAGCCAAGGGCCGGGCACCCGCTCGGCAGGATCCTCCTGAGGCACGGCAGGAGCCACGCAGGCGTCAGCAGCTCCGCGGCAGCGCTGCCGGAGGGGAGCAGAGCCCAGGAGAGTCCCCTGAGGAGCCCAGGGACATCCCCTGCTCCTGACGCACCTGAGACACAGAGCTTTGCTCCTACCGGGGGAGGTCACCTCGCCGGTACCTCCGTCTGCGCCTGGAGAGCTGCGCCGGGGTCAAACATCCCCGCTCCTGCCAGACCCTTCCCAAACGCCCCCATCCCTCCCACAGGGCTGAGGTTTCTGGAGGGGGCAGCGCCTCCCACGGGGCTCCTCAGCAGCACGGAGCACACGGAGGAGAGCAGGGGGTCCCCAGCACCCAGCGCCTCCGAGTGGGCACCAGGAGAGGGTCCCACGGCAGGGGGAGCCGGGGGGGGGGGGGGGGGGCAGCACCTCATCCCTCCGCACTACCTCTTCTTCGGTATGTGCCCCGGAGCTTGGGGAAAGGCGGTTCCAAGAAGCACGTTCGGAGCCTCTGTTTCTAAGAAAAGGAAGTGTTTGCTGAACGAGAGATAAATGCAGGCGGTGAAGCGGGAGCTATCGGGTGCTACAGGCGGAGAGGAGCGGGGCAGGAGCCGAGGGCGGGCGGGAGGGAGGGAAGGAGGGAGGGAGGGAGCCCTCTCCTTCCCTGGGAAGGGAGCAGCCCTGCAGGGAACCATCCCAGAGTGGGGTCCCCACGAGTGTGATCCCAGGTGTGGCCCCTGGGAGCGGGCAGCCAGGCCGGGGGGGGGTTGGAGGTTAGGGGAGGTGGCTTGCTGGTTCCCACACGGCCCCGTGCCTCCCGTGCAGCACGCCAAGTACCGATTCCGCCCGTTCTGCCCCGTGTTCGGGCTCCCAGGCTTGCCCAGGCACGTCCAGATATTTCTGGCCTCCCCCAGTCACCTTTATCTGGGAGGAAATATTTGGAATTCCTGAGTTGCTCACAAGAAGGGCAATGGTAGCAACAGCACGTCGGTGTCTCAATCGCCCCGGGGGCCGCCCCAGAGGACAGGCTGTTCTGCCACCGCTCCCAGCGCCGCCGTCACATCCCCTCCCCGCCCGCTCGCAGACGGCCGAGAGGAGGATGCCCTGGCGAGGCGAGGAGGAAGCAGCAGGAGGTTGTGCCTACGGACAGGCCAAGCCTCGGCGGCGCCTCTCCCCGCCGGGAGCCGGGGCAGGACACGAGGTTTCCTTGCCCCAGCCCCGAGCAGCTGCCTGGGGGGTCCAGCTCCAGGCACCCCGGGGCCCCTCCAAGCACCAGCAGCCCCAGGGCTGCCAGGACCCACCCCGTCACCCACCCACCTCGGCCTGCAGCCAGGGGAGCAGCAGCCCTGTGCACGCCGAGCAGCCGCCTTGTGGCACGCTGCGGGCTGAGGGCTGACCCAAGGTGCTTGCTTGCCGTCTCGGGGTGATGAGAGCAGGTTCAGCAGCCGCGAGGTCTGGCTGCAGACGGTGCTCGTGGCCTGGCCTGAAAGCGGGAAGGGGAAGAGCCGACATTTCAGCCTCCCGCCCCGGGCCAGCTGCCTCCATCCAGCGGCACCGCCTGGACCCCGGCCGAGCCGCCACATCCCGCTCGGGGCAGGCGGAGCACACTGGGTTCCTCTTTCAAGATAAGCTGCGAGGCTTTGGGAAAGAGGATTCAGTAACGCCAGGCCCCAAGGCAGGTGAAGGGAGCAGATGCGAGCAATGAATCCCCATCTGCTCTCCTGCGAGGCAGCGGAGGGCACGGCAGCGGTTTGGGCACCCCAGCACGTACAAAAGGCTTTCGCTTCCCAGCCCGGAATCTCACTGCGCTCCACCAGAAACGAGCCGGCTCTCCAGAACCTCCCCGGGGACACGGCCGTGCCGTTCCCAGACGTGCGGCGGGGTTACGTGGCCTGCCCGCAGCGTGAGCCACAGCAGCTGGCTCCCCGTCCACGCGCCCTCGTCACGAGGCGATGTTTCACTGGAAAACAAAGCCCTCCGTTCCTGCTTTACCTGAGCTGTGAGCACAGCTGTGTCACTGCCGAGAGGCCTCACACGATCCGGGCGGACGGACAGCCGTTCGTTGGGGAGCTGCAGGGCCGGGTGCTGTGCCGGGAGGGGGAGGCACACAGAACGCCCGGCAGCAGCTCAGCGCGGAGCAGAACAAAGCCGCGCGCCGGCAGCAGCCTGTTCCCGGAGCCCCTGCGGGCTGCCAGCTCCCCGCATGGGGCTGGCATGTGCAAACCTGCAGGTGAAGGGAGCGCAGGGGGGGAAAGGCAGAGCCGAGATCTTTCAGAAGAACTGAAAACACGAGCGCTGCCAAAGGCTGACGCTAAGATCCCGCGCCCACGGCTCGGCGGGTCCCCACACAGCTCCGAATTGCCCCCAGTGCCCCGCTCCCCCAGGGAGCACAACCCTGTGTGTGTGGCCCTGACCCTGTGGGGTCTCAAGCCCAGACCCTCAGGAGGACAGCAGTGACAGCCCTGAGAGCCTGGAGCCCTGAGGTGGGAGCACAACGGGAGCCCCGACTCAGGCTCACCTCGCCAAGGCGCTGTGCCATCCGGGGCAGGGACCTGCGCCGCTCTCCGAGCTTCTGCAGACCCCAGCTTCGGTGCTGAGGCCGTGCTGGGCCCTGCCAGCAACCCTGGGGACATGGGGCCAACGGGACGGGACACGGGGCCATCGGGGTGGGGAAGGGGCAGCGGGACCCGCAGCTCTGCAGCTGGACGCTGCGGGGACCCAGCTCTGTTATGGTAATGGGGACCTCCGGGGAGGCAGCTGCACATCTCCATGACAAAGGCCGGGCCTGCCTCACCCCGCTCTGCTCCCCTGGGTGCTGCCTCTCCCAGGCACAACCTGCCTCTCCCAGACCGGGCCCTGAGCTCCCAAGGGGTCATTAAACTCCCAAGGGGTCATTAAACAGGCCCGGCCTTGCCTCTCCCCCCTGCCCAGCCCCACACCAAGCGCAGGGGCTGCCCGGGGTTAGCCCGCAGCCTGACAAACCTGCAGGGCTGCGGCGTACGTGAGGGCTGCCGCCGGCTCCTTTCTGCCCAGAAACCCTCGCCAGCACCTTCCAGCCCTCGGCCTCGCCACGGCAGCCTCCTGTCACACCGGCTCCATCACCAGCTCCGGGGAAGCTGCGATAACCCCGCACCGCTCAGCACCATTTCAGCGTTTTCCAAACACACGGAAGGGGCTCGGAAGGCAGCTGTGGCCCCTCTCCCCGCTCCAGGAGAGTGCTGTGCGCAGCCAGAGATGGAGAGAGGGAAACTGCGCTGGTTCCAAAACCTGCTGAAACATTAATGGGTGCCGAGGCAGGAGACGGCACGAGTGACGGATCTGCTTGCAGCCAGCTTTCATCAGAGCCGCTCCCAGAACCGGGCTGGGGGCTCCCAGAACCAGGCTGGGGGCTCCCGGAGGTGCGGCAGCCCAGGCCTGCACCGGGTCCCCCATCAGGGACCGCAGCTGGCGGCGAGCTCCCGGCACAAAGGCGCAGCCCCGAGCACGTGGGCCGAGCCGGATCCACTCAAGGGATTAGCACCTGCTGGGAATGGGATTGTTTTCCAAAGGGCATTAAGGGGAATGGGCCGAGGAAAGGCGGTCTCTCTGATGCTTCTCCCCAGCGGACAGATGGTGTCTGAGCCCCCGCGGGCAGCGCAGCCCGCCTGCCTTTTGTGCGAGGGGCACGCTCGGGGGGCAGGGGAAGCTCTCGCTGGAATTTCACGGCCGTCGGCCGCCTGCGCCGCCGGGAGCCCGAGCGATTCGGAGACCTCTGCGGGGTCCTGCAGGGCCCTGGGAGCAAAGCTCCTTTCCACCTCGTCACTGCTCCCCCCGAACGTCGCAGCGCCTGCGTAGGGGAGACCTGCGCCGAGGGGACGATGCTCGGTGCTCACACGTGCCCGGCTGCACAGCCAGGCTCCTAGCCAGGGCTGAGCGTGGTCCTCACAGCCCTTAACCACACGGTGCCCTGCTCCAAACCTCCTCTCGGGGCACGGCAGCGTGACCAGACCCGTGCTGAGCAGGGGATTGCTCCCTGGGGTGTCGGGTCCCCGGTTCTCTGCCCCCTGAGCCGCCCGTGCCCAGCACCCCGGCGAATGCCGACCGAGGTCCCCACTTCCCACTTTGGCCCCAGAGCCTCGGCAGCAATTTACACGGCCCTTGAATGAAAAAGGGGAAAGGGCGGAGGGGCAGGAAGAGGAGGAAGATGTGCTCATTCTGTTTTCACTTCCTGTCAGCCCACATGAAATCTCAAACGATTCTGGCCGTGAAGTCACTGGTAGCCAAATCCTTGCTGACTCGAGGGGAAGGGGGAGCGGAGGGAGCTGATGCAGCAAATGTCTTAGAGCAGTGCAGCAGGAGAAGGGGACTTTGTGTTCTGCTCTGGGCTCCTCCATCCGTGCTGTTGCGTGAAATAATCACTGGCTGGTGCACTGGAAGCTTCTAAATGAGGTCAGTTGCTCTAATAAAAGACATTAGCTCTCCGGCGAGCGTAATACGCTTGTGAGCCATAGCATTACGGGACGGAAGCACTTACAGGGCTGCTGTGGTCGCTGACTTAGAGGCAGCAACCCCTCATTTTCCCAACACCTAACTCATGCGTCGCCCAGGAACTGCCCTGGGCCACCCCCTGCTTCCTGGTCCTGGCCCAGGCCGCGAGCCAGCTGGCCAGGAGTGGCACGTGCAGCAGTCACACACTCGTCGGGCCCCGGGCTTTGCCAGCCCAAGTCGTGACAGAAGCACAGCGACGTGCAGCTGGGACCAGCACCGCCTGGAGAATGAATGAGGCACGGCATTAGATGCATACGGACCAGATCAGGACAGTCTCGTGGCCTTCCACAGAGCCCTCTGCCCTCCAGAGGGGGAGAAAGTCCCAAAATTCCTCCGTTCTCCTTCAGGGAGCGGCCACCAGGTCGACGCCAGCTCCAGCGGCTGCCTCCGCGTGGGCACACGGTCCTGCCTCCGGGAACAGGTCCCAGCACGGGCAGCACACCCTGCCTCGGCCCTGCAAGGCTCTCGGAGCCCCCTCGAGCAGCCAAGTGGCCCTGCTTTGGTTCTTCATGTCAGCCCTGGGAGCACGGGGCCAGCAGCAGCCAGTGGGACCCTACCCCGGGTCAGGCAGCCCAGGGCGCGGGGGCAGCCCGTCCTCCCTGCCCCAGGGCTCCTCGTCCCAAGGGCGACCTCCCCGAGCTGCTGCCAGCAGCCTGCCGCTAATTGGATCTGCTTAAAGCAGGAGCTGTGTCTGCAGACACAGCCGAAACGCAGGCTTGAGCAGGAAGGAGGATAATGCGATGAGCTCGAGCAGCTCTCCCCGAGGGAATCGCACGCCCCCCCCCCCCGAAACTTCGCCTTGCTCAAACGCAGCTGATCGCCCTGCCGCGGGCGCGCGGGGCAAACGGCTGCCAGGACAGCGACCAGCACAGCTCCTGCTGGAGAGCCGCCAGGAGATTCAACCCCCTGCTCCCCCAGCTCCCCTCGGCAGGGCACGGCCTTGCCGTGGTCCCGGCGGCCGCAGGGAGCTCTCTGCTTAACGCTCCGCATCGCGTCCGCTCCTCCCTCCCCGGCTGCCCCGCAGGCGGGGGGCTGAGCGCGCCGGGTTTCCCGTTACTGAGCCCCTGCGTTTTTATTTTTATTTGCTGGCTAAATTAAACATGAGGATAAAATAAGCGAAATACCTAAAAATAAATAAAAACGAGCGTTTTGACAGCGCAACTAGGTCACGGCTCCCCAGCGCGCCAGCCGCGGCTCAGCCTCCTGGGTTCACAACTGACATCTCTCTTAAAACGCCGCCTCCCGAAACCCACACCTGCTCCCCGTAACCCCAGCTGGAGCCATCTGCTAACGGCTCTGCCTCCACCAGCCCCCCGTGCCCTCGCCCCGTGCCGCAGAGCGTGACCCCGCTCCCCACCCGAGCGCTCCCAACAACCCCCCGGGGCCACCCCGCAGCCCCCGGAGGGGAAGCTCTCACACGTGGCTACGAGTGCCTCCCCAAACCCCGGTCCTGGGCATCCCCAGGGCTTCAGCAGCACGGCCTCGGAGCTCCTGCGGCTGCAGCCACCTCTCCGCAGGGCCCCCCAGGTGGGGACAGGGGGGAGGAGCTGGGTTTCCCCCCCAGTGCAAGGCCGGAGCAGCCAGCCAAGGAGTGCCCTGGCACAGAGGGACACCGCTTCCCTTTCATGCCTCCGTTATCAGTCGTCTTTAGTCACTGGGAACAATGGCGTTTGAGGGTGACATCCCTCCCGGGAGGGTGGAGGAGACCACGGCCCGGAGCAGGGTGCAGGGCGCGTGCCTTCGCCCTGAATCAGTCGGGAGGGAATCGCCCCCGCGCCTCGCTGCGCTGCGGGGTCACCGGGCAGAGCGCCGCCTCCCCCTGCCCCTTCCAACCCCACCAATTCCGTGATTCCCTTCCCTGTCAGAAAGCACCGCGTCAGAAAGCGCCACGGATCCCCCAGCCCCGGGCTCAGCAGGTCTGGTGCGCTCCCACAACCGAGACCCATCCCTCCCCTTCTCCTGGGACTGCTCTGGTTCGTGGCTGGTGGAGAAACGGCTGCTGGGGACACGCTCCTTGCGCTGGGGACTGCACTGCCAGCCTCCAGCAGCTTGGTAAAAATCGAGGAGCGAAGGCCTTGAAGCATCGACCAGGCTAACGCCGGGCGCAGGCTGCGTGCGCACCACCGCACTCACAGGAGCCGCGCGTCCTTTTCAGCCAGACACAGAAAGCTGCAGCTCCGCAGGGCCAAGGGCACGCTGCTGTCCCCGCTCCTTCTCCGGGATGTGACGCGGCAGCCGAAATGGGACAGGACCCCGGCGGCGCTCAGGGAGGGACCTGGCTCCCTTTTGGATCAGGACTACCGCTACCCGGAGCGGCTGTGAACGCAGAGCGGCGAGAACCGGTCTGTTCGTGCCTTCACAGGTGTTTTTTAAGCACCGCAGCTCTTTGGATTAAAGCATCTCGGAGCGCTTCACGAGCCCGAGTTCCCACAGCCTCCCCTGGGAGGGGAGGAAACGCCGCCACCCCCTGCGCTGCAGCGCTCGGAGTCACGGCCAGCGCCAGCCCCGCAGCTCGGCGCTGCCTCCCAGGCGCCTGCTCTAATCACAGACCCGAGCAGCGCAATCAAACCCCACCACGCGCCCGGGGGTAGCGAGGAAAACAGCCTGGGCCCTGCCGGAGGAGAACCAAGCAGATGGGGAGAAAGGCAGAGCTCTGGAAAGGCGGCCTCCCATCCTTCGTGGCCTAGCGGCAGGAATGCTGCCGCGGCCGGGCAGGAAGCGGCAGTGGAAGTCATTCCAATGGCATTTCCTGGAGGGCTGCAGAAAAGCCTCCCGGTTCCCAGCCAGCTTGAGGAGCTGCCAGCGATCTGCAGGGACCTCCAGCAGCTGGTGGGGACACCGGGACGCACCGGGCTGTCCTGCCCCGGGCAGCCCGTACGGGGCGAGGGACACGGGCAGAGCGCTTTGCCATCCCAAGCGGGTGGTGACAACGGGGGCACGGTCCCAGCAGCAAGGAGTCCGGGCCATAAAACAATCACAGGACATGGCAGAAAGCAAAGAGCATCCCCGGCTGCCTCCAGTCCCCTCCCGCAGCCAGTTTCACCATGCATTGGGCAACACACGGCACCGACGGCTGGCTGGGAGCTCACCGGGGCGTAGCAGTGCCTGGACACCCCAAAAGCTGGGTGGGAACACTCGGGCGGTGTCAGGGGAGCAGGGCCTTGGAGGCAGCCGGCACCCGGAGGTGGCTGCGTCCCCCACGGAGCACAGGGCACAGCTGTGCCTCTGCCACGCGTGCCAGGGCTCCTCTCCACGTCTGCGCACAGCAGCACAGTTCAAACTTACACGTGCACAGCCCGACAAGCTCGGGCTGACGAGGATCGTGGGGCGGCCAGGCTCAGCAGAAGGAGGTGGGTGCAGGGGGAGGTGTGTGCATTTACCTGGGCACGCCGCACAGGGCCAAGAAGCACTTCAAGAGCTGGTAACTGAAGCCTAGCTCTCAACCTGAAACCATTGAGAGGGCTGGAGCGAGAGCGCAGGACGAAATCCCAGCTGCGTTCTGTCATATGACACAGTCTGAGTCATTTCCTACCATTCACGAAAAAAAATTAAAAAGATAGAAAAGGAGTTTGCTGTACTGACATCTTCGAAGGGTTTTCCCCAAGCAGAACCGCAAGCCTCCAGCTCAGCGCAGAGCAACGCGACACGTCCGTCCCGGCGCGCGGGACCACCGGCAGCCTGGGGCTCCCAGGGCCAGCCCTGGGGACGGTCCCTGCCCCTCGGCCAGCCCGGACCGCCGGGCTTCGGGCCTTGCAGGCTGCCCGCTGGGGTCCTGCAGGCTTTCAGTCCTGGCCTGATGCAAAGCCTTCGCTCTTCCTCTCTGCAAAGAGGAAAACCCTCGCCTCTCCGTTCACAGACCTGCCCCAAGGCCCCAGAACATCGGCTTTTAGCCCCGCTCTGAAGGGAGGCGCAGCCTGGAGGGAAAGGCAGGAGGACACCCAGGGCTGTCACAGCCGGGCGAGGACTCCTGCCCAGTTCCCTTTCTCGAGCACACGAAGCACGGGGAGCACACCACTGCCTGCCACGCGCTGTCCCGTGCACCTTGGGTTTCCGCCTCCTGCGTTCCCTCTCCCCAGGGTTCTCCACACCCCGCGACGCCTCCGATCGCCGCTGGTCCTTCCTGTTTAAAGTTTACGGCCAGTGGGACTTGGTCCAGGTCAAAGTATCTGCCTCCAGAAAGCGTCCTGCTTGGTTCTGATAGCTCACGGGGCTGCAGCTGCCTTCAGCCCAGGGCTGATTATTATTAAACCCCCTCAGGCTCTTCTCGTGTTCACTTTCTCGGTGGCAGACTGCGGAGAGGGGGAAACCAAGGCAGGGCCAGAGAACGTGACAAAATACACCCGTGTTAATACCATGCACTGAGTTTTACCATTCCTCCTCCCTCAAAAAATGGTTTCTCCATTTCTGCCCTCCCCAAAGGCAAGCCTGCACCCCCACGGCCACGCTGCGCTCTGCTTTGTCCCACCGGTGCAGGATGAAACCGAGCTTCCTCCGCGCGCCGGCTGGGCGACACCTGCGATGGAGCCGCGCTCCTTCCCCGCCAGCCACGCTCTCCAGGAGCCGCAGGGCGGCCGCGCTCCCAAACCACAGCTTGTTCCTGCAGCTGGATCCCCCGTTTGGATCCCCCTCTGCTGTGGCACCCGGCTCCGCTTGAGCCGCGGCACAGCCCGGGCAGCGAAGTCAGGCTGGGAGCAGAGCAGGGCTGCTCCCCGGGGAGGGAAGCGCAGCTCACGGAGATCTTCAAAGCCCGAGCGGGTGGGCGGGTTGGAGAGGGAGCAGTCCTGACCCTCCTGCAATCTGTTGAGCAAATATTTGCTACAAACAATGAATTTAGAGGCAGACACACACACACACACACGCACAAAAAATGAGGAGTCTTAACTGCGATAGTTGGTTGGGGGTGGGGAGGAGGGAGGAGGTATTTCATTCCCCGCGAGCAGGGAGCAGTGATTTTCCACCAATGATTTAATCTAAATCCCCCCCGAGAGTTCATTTACAAAAAATCAGATTGCATTATCGCCTAGGTCTCCAGGATACAACCCAACCGTCACTAACAGCAACAGCCACCCCAGCTTGGAAACCTCCATTTGATCACTCAATTCCAAGACTAATCTGGGGCTTTAAAAGCCAAAGCCGGAGGGAGGGGGGAAGGAACTCGGCTGTTTGGCCGGGGTTATCTGCGCGACGGAGCGCTAATGGGCCAGATCGAGCTGCCAGCAGATCCCAGGTTATGAATCGAAACCTCCGAGGCTGCTCAGGCAGCCCCACCCAGGCAGTGCCCCAGGCCGGCCACATTCCAGGAATTCCTGAGCTCTGGGTGCTCCCGCTCCGCCCTGGGTGCTCCCGCTGCTCCCGGGGGGTCGGCACAGGGAGCTGGGGAGCCCCGAGGGGCTCCTGGGGTTCCCCAATGGCAAAGGGGTGCGGGGCACGAGGGCTCCTGCCCCCTCCTCGCAGCGCAGGGGTGGGCTGCCGGGACGAATGGGGCTGAAGGGCCTCAGCTCCCAGCAGGCAGGGGGCAATTCCCCACCGGTTCCCCACCGTTTAGATGCTAACGGCTGGCAGCGTGAGCTCCTTCCAGTGGGCACCAGTACAGGTTACCCCCGCAGGGAATCCCCAAGACGCAGAAGTGGGAGCAAAGAGACAACTCCAACATCTGCAGGCCCTGTACCTCCCGCTGGCAGCCCCGCGCAGCCAGAGCAGGCATCTCAGGAATGCTTCCTGGAGAAGTGCTTGTTCACATTAATACCTAACCTGCGGGGGCAGCCGGGAGCGTCGCTCCGAGCAGGGCGAGAAGCCGCTGAGGATGCAGCTCCTGGGCACGGAGCCGTGCCTCGCACCCCGCCAGCTCGGGTGGAGCTGCCCCAGCGCCACCCCCGGGGACCTGCCGGAGGATTTGCTTCACCGCGACCGCAGCGGAGGACAAGGAACGTCCTGTCTCCAGAATGGAGAAGTGGCTGTTACCCCCAGCAGGCCACAAGGCCAGCCCGGAGCAGCTCAGGGAGGAGGAGGAGGAGGAAGCGCCGCTCCCCGCTGTTAAATGACACGAGGAACATGCCCAAGAGCAAAGGCTGCCGCTTGAAGAACGAGCTTGGATGACATGACGTTTCCAAAGGCTCTCGGAAAATGGGTCTCTTATGTAACAGCCAGGGAGAAGGAGGGGAAAAAAGGATGAGGAAGGACGGATCTGAGCACAAACTCTTTGTTTCATCGCGGCGGACCGGCGCTCTTGTGGCAGAGCACCAGGAACACAGAGGGAAAGGCCGTGCACCCATTGATCGCCCTGCCAGGCCTCAGACAGGCGCTAACACAAACACCGCAGGGAGCTCGGTTCGGCCAACGCCGCCTGGCCTCGAGCTAGGGGGCCGCAGGGAGCCAACCCCCCCCCCCAGCGGAGAGCATCTCTTACCCATCCGCCGTTCTCCTGGATCCAGGGGTCTAGATGGTCGGTCAAGTACGTGGTCATCCACGCCACAATGCGTGCCACCAGTACCCGCATCTCCTTGTCGACGCTCTCGACGCACAGCGCCCCTCCGAAGGAGAAGAAAGCCACGATGCGCCCCCAGTTCACTCCATCGCGGAAGAGTTCATTCACCACCTGCTCGAAGCTCTGGTACGCCGTGCCGGGGGTGATGTGGAGCTGGGAGGTGAGGTCGCTGAAGGCCCTGCGGTACCTCAGCTCGAACTCATCCCCCGCTTCTCGCAGCGCCTGCCTGACGGCGGCCGACTGCACGATTTCGTGGACCTCCAGGCCGCTCCGGTGCACGGCGGCGCCGTTCACTACCTGGCTGGCGGGCGGGTGCCAGGACGGGCTCCCGTTGAGCACCCCGTCCATGTCGGCCTCCGCTGCGAAGTCAGTCCTGTTCTCATCCTCCTCCTCCAGCTGGCTCCAGCTGTAGCCCTTCTGCGACAGCTTGTAGGAAACAAAGTCAATCACCAAGTCCCGGTTGCTGCTGGACATTTTTCACACCTGGGCTGCCCTCAATGAGTCCATGGTCCGGAGCACGAGCAGATCAGCACCCTCGGCGGCTCCTTCAGGGCGGCGAAAGCATCTGACCTTTGCACAGCCAAACGCCGGAGGAAGGAGGCAGAGAAACGGTTAACGCGGCAGCCCAGCGCCGCACGCATCCACAGCTTATCGCTGCTGAGCTCCCCGCCCAGCCCCGAAGCCGCCCCGAACCCACCGCGGGGCCCCCCCCCCCCCCCCCGGGGCCCCCCCCCGCCCCCGGGCCCCCCCCCCCCCCCGCCCCGGTCCCCGTCCTCATCCGTGTCTCGCTGCCAGGCCCCGAAAGGGCAGCGTCACTCTGTCCCCGCAGAGGGAAGGGGCTGGGGAAAGGGGGCAAAGCGTCCCTTAAAAGCCGCAGGTGAGAAGCAGGGAGCCCCCCGGGGAGGTTTTGGTGCTGCGGCTGCAGGGGGAGGAGGAAGGCAGGGGGTCACGGGCCGGGGCCGCACAGCGTGAAATGCCCACCTAGTAATAAGGCAGGAACAGAAACAACCCCCAGAGAGCTCTTCTAAACGCTTCCTGCTGCTATGCACAGACCAAACCACCGCTGCTGTGGAAATAAGATTCGTAACGTTATTTAAATTGTCAGAGGTCTCCACGGTCACGTTTTGAACGTTCTGCTTCTTCTGCAGAGGCCCCAGCCATCCCTCCCCCCGCCCACGAAGCCACCAGGTAATTCGGCCACCGGCAGGACCCGCACGCGCCCCAGCACCCCCCACTCCAGGCATTTATTCTGTGCTCGTTTTTACCAGGAGCCAGCCTCCCCCAGCCCCGCTCCCCCCGCACCGAGGCAGAAGGGGGCTGCTCCCCCCCCCAGCCTGCCCTCTCGCAGGGATCCCAACCGCGGGCAGGACGCGGGCTGCAGGGAGACCGCGGCGGTGCTGCTGTACTCACCCCCGGAGGAAAGCTGCAGGGAGAAAAAAACCAAAAAGCTCAGGACTGGCAAATCTCAGCTCCACTCGGCTCCGGGACCAGCTGCGTTCGAGAGAGTTTGGATCAGAGCAAGGTGACGCTGCCAGGAGGCACCTCCCGGCCCTCCCACGGCGCTCCCACCCCACCCTCGCCGTGCGCCCAGCCCCTGCCCGCTGCCGCCCACCCTGCTGGGGGCTTCCAGGCGGCTCCGTGCCCGCTCCGGTGCCCCCCCGAGCTCCGCCAAGTCCCGTCAGCCTTCCTAGGGCCTGGATTCACGGCGGATCCCGGTGCCAGGGCTCGGTTTGTGTCTTCAGGGATGGATTTAATGAGACCTGGGGGGTAGGACGGAGCCGGGAGCCGCTCCGTGCTCGGCGCCCGGTGGTTTGGGTGCTGGGCGAATGGTGTCTGCGTGCGGCCGGGGCCTTCCTGCCCAAACCGGGGCCGTGACTCAGCACCGGGCAGGGCTCGGCCGCAGGTAACGCCCGGTGTGTGGGGCCGGGAGCGTCACCGGGCGGCTCGGCCCCGGTGCCAGCGGGAGGGGCGCTGAAAACCGGGCCCGGCCCCGGGGCTCCCGCATTCACCGGGACAAACGAGCCCGGGTCACCGGGGCCCTAAGTTGAGGGCCGTGAACCGGAGGCAGCAACACCGGGGGGTGAACGGAGAGCCCGGGGCGAGCCCTGAGCACACGGCGAGGCTGCGCCTGGCCTCGGGACCGGCTCCGGTGGGCACCGGGCCAGTAACGAGCCGGTGGCACGGGCCCGGGGGTGGGGGGGGGGGGC
>CM021716.1:14160589-14211710 GCA_011074415.1 Stictonetta naevosa
GGCCCCTCGTGGGCGTGGCCCTTGCGCGGCCGCTCCCATTGGCTGAGCCGCTTGTCACTCACGGCCCGCCCCGCTCCGCCCCTCACCTCAGCGCCCGCCGCAGGCTCCGGGCCGGTACCGCCCCCCCAGCCCCGCGGGTCGGCCGGCCGGCAGCGATGCCGGGAGCCGCCGGGAGCCCCGCCGGGCCTCGGCCCGCTCAGCAGAGCCCGGCCCCGCTCCGCATCACCGCCCAGCGGCCGCCTCGCTCCGGGGGGGTGCGACGGGCCGGGAGGGGGCGGGCGGGGGCGATGCGCATGCGCGCGGTACCGCGAGGCCCGGTGCGAAGCAGCGCGCATGCGCTCAGGGGAGAGGGCGGGAGGGGCGGGGCGGGCGCGGCACTGCGCAGGCGCGGCCGGGCCGCGGGCGGCCGGGCCGGGGGCGCCCCCTGGCGGCATCGGGGCCGCGGTGCCGGTGTACCGGGAGCCAGCCCCGGCCCTCCCCGCCTGCAGCGCCTCGCCCCCCCGAGCAACCGTTCGGGCCCTAGCGTGGCCCGAGGTGGCCCCGTGCCCCTGCCCAGGTGAGGGCTGTGTGGGCCCCGGGCTGAGGCGGCGGGAGGAGGCCGCGTGGCCCTGCGGGTCCTCCACGCCCCGCTGCCTGCTGCGTGGCCTCTGTAGGGCCGCAGCCACGGGCGGGCTCGTGGCTCCAAAGAGCGAGAGGGAGCCAAACGGGCTCTCTCCGGGGGGCGGGAGGCCTGGTTCGGTCCCCCACAGGGGGCAGGAGGCCCGGCTGCGTTGGCTCGGGAGGCAATCAGCCGGGTGATGGCAGCTTTCTGCCTCGCTCAGGAGCCGATCGCCTCGTGAGGAACGAGCGGCAGTGGGCAGAGCCGCCAGGCCCGTAGCGGGAGGCAGGCGGGTGTCTGCCCCGAGCCGTTGGAGATGGCGGCCGCGCAGCCCCGGTACCGGCAGCTGGGCCACTCCTTGAAAGGAGCTGGCTCTGTCCCGGCAGCTCTACGGGCTGAGCTGGGCTCACAACGGAGCATCCTCGGTGCCGCCGGGCGGGCGTCCCGGGCCCTGCCGAACCCGCAGGGGGCGGCCGCGAGCCCCGAACGGGGCCTGGCGGGGAGGCCCGCCCCCCTTCAGCTGATTGGTTGTCTCGGGACATCACTCAAAAGGCTGCCCCTCCGGATTGGCTAAGCTCATCTCTCCTTATGCATTATGGGAATTGTAGTTTGCTTCTCGCCTCCTGGCTGCTACGGTGCGCGCTTGGGCCCTACGTTTCCCGTCACTCTCCGCGCGGCGGGCCGGCACATCCGGGTCCCCGCGGCCTGGCGGCGGTTCACCCAATCGGCGCGCGGCGAGGGCGTGCGGCGGGCGCTGATTGGCTGGTTCGGACGACCGAGCCCCGTTTGAAATCCGTTAACGGCGGCGGGCGGGGGCGCCGCGCAGGGCGGCTGCGGTGCGGAGGTGAGTGGCGACCGTGGGGCTCGGCGGGGCCGGGGCGGCCGCAGCACCTCGGACTGGGGCTCTCCTGACCTCCGCTTGGCTCCCTCCGCTTCCCGGTGCCGTCCCGGTACCGCAGCCGTCCCCGGTCCTGGTGCCCAGGTCGCTGCCTCCTTCTGGCCCTGGGCCTTGCTCCGAGCTCGGGCCTCGGTAACGCGGCCCCGGCCCCAACTTCTCCCCCGCCGCCAGCCGTGGCGGGGACCGGGAGCGCCACGGTGGTGCGGGAGGAACGGGGTCAGGAGCCCCGGTGCTGCCGTTCTGGCCGCAGCCCGGCCCGGTGGCTGCTGGCGGGGCCCAGGCCGAGGCTTCAGGCGCTTGAGGTGGCCTCCGGGACTGGGGACGGAGGCCTCGGGCGATAGCGGAGCTGGGCTGCGGGTGGCGGGCGGCTCCCGGCGGACCGGGCTGCGGCGAGCAGTCCCGTGCTCACACCGAGCCCCCGACCCCGCGGCACCGTGCCTCGCGGAGCCTCTTTCCCCTAACAGAACTCCTGCCCGCAGCAAGCCTCGCTCCTTAAGGGGAGGACGGAAGGGAGGGGGGGAACGTAACCGGGTTAACGGCAAGGCCGCCGGTGTTTCACGGCTGAACGGGAGGAGCGCTCATGGCTGTAAGAACGAGAGGCTGCACCAGCTCAAAGCGGCCCGCGCTGCCCTCAGCGCCCGCTGTCCCCGCGCCTTTCGGAGCTCGGTTACGCCCGGAGTGGTGTCGGGGCTGTTCCCTGCGGGTCGCAGCTCTGGGAGCCCCTCAGCGAGGCAAAAGCTGCTCGGGGGGAGCTGCAGCGCAGGCACCTCGCTGCTCCTTCGCCGTAGGAAGACGCTGGTGGGTCAGGGTGGTGCGGGGAGCGCTGCCTGCTCCTCTCTTGCCTGGCTGCAGGCGGTCCGACAGCCTGGGTTTGGGCATCCCGCGATGCTGCTGCGTACCTGGGGTGATGAGTTTAGCCTCGCTTCTGTGCTGCAGAACCTCGTGTTTGAGCGCTGGGGGAGGAAAACCAGAGAGGGAAGAGAAGCTGCAGGTCCAGAACGGTTACAGGTGTTCACTTAACCCCCACCAGGGAAAAAGCGAGGGCGCTGCTGGGGTCGTGCAGGAGGAGCTCGTGTGGCAGCTTCGGGGTGGGATAGCTTCCGCGAGGCTTTGGCAGGGCCGTGCCTCTGGGGAGGCAGCCTGCAGCCCTTCGTGACGTTCCTCTCTATATATCAGCCAGTGGAGAGCACCTGGAAACTTCAGATCCTCCGCCCTGTAAGATGGGAGGAAAGCCTCATGCTGCAGGAGGATGAAGAAGCTGCTGGGCTGAACTAAACGAGCCGCCTTGTTGGCGCGGCATTCCTTGCTCACGCGGCAGGCAGCAGCAGGAGGCCCTGGAATCGCTGCAGCAAGGTGCTGTGCGGCTCCCTCAGCCCCGAGGGGCCTTCTCTTGCTCACTCCTCATCCCTCTTGGGTCTCCAAGCATGCGATTCCCCCGGCTTCAGATCCATCTCCTGATGGAACTCGAGATGTCCTTTTTGTGCATCTGCTGCTATTTTTTCCCCCTTTCCAAACCTGGTAGGGTTTGTAAGTAACATCCATAGCTTATGGAGCTCCTGCAGAACGTGGTGGTACGGTGGTTGGCCAGGGGCACATCCGATTACATTGCAAGACAGAACAGATCTCCCCTTGGTCCACTGCTGTTACCCCAATGCCGATCTCCTCCACACTCTCTCCTTCGGACATCAGTTTTCTTCCCCTCTGCAACACGAGGGCTGGGAGGCTCCTTTGTCCCCAGCGGTGCTGACACTGTTCCTCAATGACCGCCGGGCTGCTGCTCGAAAACGAGAGTCTCTTTTAGTTAGATCACAATTATCCTGAAGTGTTCCCTCACCGCGTGCTCGGTGCTGAGTTCCACATGTTGCAGCTAGGCCAGTGCAGCGCTAGGTCTTGTTGGAGTTATTCCTCTCGGGCCTTGTCCAGCCGAAATGTTTTTGGCAGGAAATTGGCTACTACATCGAAACAAAGAGGCTGAGCAGGTCTGGGTGAAATCACGTCAGTGTTTCAAAGCTCATTTGGATTGGAGCGAGGTGTGAAGTAATTCCAAAATACCTCCTGTGCCTGCTGTTGGATTGGTCTTATTCTGGGATAGGAATGCTTGTTCCAGTTCAGCTCAACCCTTTCTCAAAGCCAACTGACCTAAACCAGGCCAAGGCACTCTTCTGGAACGTGTCGGTGGAGTTACTCGAAGGCAACGCGGTGTGCGGGGAGCCCTGGGCTGGGCACTGCCGAAGGGGCCACGTCTGTGGCCTGCCTGGCTCGGCGAGGAGAACTAAGGTGTTACCTGTGTGGTTGCCTTCATCACACTAATTTGGGCCCCTCTTCAAAGCGAGGGGACTTGATGCTCCTTCCTCCGTGCTCCTCTTGAGCCAGCTGCGACCCGGGTGGGAGCAGATCCTGCTGAGCCCACCGCAGGAGGGGCCGTGGGCTCCCCGCTCTGTGAGCACCGGTGTCAGCGTGGGAGCTGAGGGATGTGGGGAGCAGGGTGCCTTTTCATATGGCATGGTTCAACATAGGATTTCAGCGTGCCTGCAGCCACTGTCTGGTAACCACAATCTGTGCCTGCAATGAGGTGAAATACCTATTAACAAGGAGAAATGTTTGCACCTTGCCTCCTGTCTTCAAAGCAAAGACTGAGACGACAGCGATTCTGCCATCAAATTGCGATCGGGTGTTTTGAAATGTGTGAAGGCAGCAGACCTTGAGCTGAACTTGGCTGAGCCCATTTTGATTTCAGGCTCCGCTGCAGTGAGGATATCAGCAATAAATCACTGGGTTCTCCCAGCTCGTGGCAGCCCCGTCCCAGGCTGAGCAGCGAGCTGCCTCCCAGCCACCTGCTGCTTCCCAGCGATTCTCCTTCAGCACAGGACCTGGGATAAGGAGTTGCAGAGGGGATGCCATGAGTTCCTCTGGCTGAAACAGGTTCTGGGGTTCATTCAGAATAACTTCTGCCATCCTACAAGAAATGTGTGGAAGCCTGCTCTCAATGCACTCCTGCTGTTCTTGTGGCTGCCTCCTCAAGCTCGGTCTGAGGGGCTCAGCGACAGGCATCCCTCCTGGGGGACACCAGGGCAGAACAGGGGCTTTACACGGTTAAAAATTGGAAGTGATTTGCCTAATGTGAAGTGTTCCAGCTCTGCAGCAGCCCGGCAGTGATACGAGTCGCTGTGAAACACGATGCCCGGAGCCCCGGCTTGGCGGACTGACTGGGCAGGGCGAGGGCAGAATGCAGATGACGCATTTGATTTAAAAAAAGTGGATGGTGTTGACAGAAACCTTATCTTGATTGAGGGTGGTAGGAAAGCATTCGATTCCAGCCATGTCTTGAGCTCGGTTACAGTTGGTTTTGGCTCTGATTCTTCTGTTTGCTGTATTTGGGTCGTACCCTGCCATCTTCAGCCATGCGGGTGATGCTTCTCTGGTGGCGTTCTTCCCCCTAACAGCACCGCTGGGCTGGGGCTCTGGGGGCTTTGCTGTGGGGCCACCTTCAGGAGGTAGGGCTGACGGCTGGAACCAGCCACGGTGCCTCCCAAATCCTGCTTTGATTTACTCCTAACGTGTTCTTATTTACGGAGCATGTTGTCCAAGTTGAACCATGCATGCTCTGCTAGACCAACGGGAGAGGTCTAAGACTTCGTGGATCACCAATACGCTGCTTTAGAATTGTTCAGACTCCAAAAAGCAGCGTTCAGGTGATTTCCTTTGGGAGTGTTGTATAACGTCCTCCCGGGCTCTGCCTTGCAGCTGCGTGAGGCGCCCTGAAAACACCTTTGCAGAAAGGTTTTGTTGCAGTTTGCAGATTTATAACGTAGCTGCTGGCTTTGTTCCTGTTCCATCGTGTTTAATAACACCTGTTGACATAGGGATTCCTTCTGCTGTCAGTGCTCCACTAATTAACTGCAGGGCCTGTTCTTGACACTCTCGCAGTACGCGGTTTGTTTATAGCCTGGCCAGCCTCTCGGGGCAGTGCCCGGGGCCTCGCCAAGGACCCCGTGCTGCTGCCTTCCTGCTGCTTGCAGTAACAATGCCACCCAGAACTCTTCTGTTTTGGAAATCGATCTTCTCTGCAGAAGAGCACGCTGGTGTTATTAGTTCTTGTTTGTAGCCCTTTGAGGGAGAAAGATGGAGCTTTGCAGGAATCCACCTCGTTGTCAGGCGCTTGCTCTATAAATCTGTACCCTGTAACAGTAAGAACTCCTCTTTGCTGCGTGCCCTCAGGGAGGGAAGGGCAAATCAGTCACTTGGAAAAGCTTTTGTGGTTTGCTTCCTTCTGAAAACATACTTCTAGCACCTACAGGTACAAAGAAAGCCTCCAAGATACGGCCTTTCTGAGGGTTTGGAACCTGCATTGCTTGTGAGCCCTTCTGTCCAAAGGCTGTGCATCGTGGTACAGGAGAAAGTGCCAAAGAGTGTCTCAGTATCTGTCTCTAGAAACAATGAAGAGGGAAAGAGGTGGAGAATGGGGTGGGGAATCTCTGCTGGGATTTGGTGTAGCAGCTCACCGATGCTTGTTCTCTGAAGGACTGTAACGGCGCGAGTGGAGGATTCCCAGGGACAGCGCGGAGGCGAAGATGTCTCACCCAGAATCTCGCTACTCCTTCGACGTCCCAAACCCTTGCATCAACTTTGCGACTTTGAGCGATGATGACGTATGCAATGCAGACTCCTGGTTTGGTAAGTTGTTTGCTGCTCCTCGATTTGACTTCTCTTTGGATGAGGGCTTTGCTTCTGTGCCAGTGGATTAGTGAAATTGTTGGTAGCATCATTCATCATGCTTGGTTTTTGTTTTGTTTCTGTGTTTAAACTTTGATTGTGATCTGTAATTTGATGGATGGCTTTAACAATGCCTCTGGATACCATTACGATGTTATAAACCCCCTGATGTGGGCTCTGTAGTGAAAGCCTCTTTCCTCACAGACCAGCAAGCAAATCTGGAGAATATCCCTCCTGCAGAAAATCAGGCCAAGATCTTGCAGAACAGCCCTGCTTTTTCGAAGCCTGATATTGGTGGCTCTTCTGTCACATCACAAGAAATAACAATGGGTAAGCTGGCATGGGATGGGTTGGAGGGGGTAAACTTTACTTGTTTTTCACTAGGGTAGTGAAAAGGCCTCAGGCCAGCTCTTTTGCAACCATCTTCTTATACTGTTGTCTAGCAAGGTCCCTTGCGGCTTCATGTTAGCGCATGTCTTTGTGTATATATGAGCTGACCTTTGTCACTTCTCAGGTGAAAACTGTGGTGAAGAGGATGGTAAAGCAGAAAATGTGCAGTCCAACGTGGTTCCTCAGAATATTGTTGGGTCCCTGACAAGCTGGAGAGCCGCTGCTCCCGCAGAGGCATCTCAAAGGTGAAATACTTGTGTTCACTTTCTGCAGGTTGGTGGTGTAACCAAGCAGGTCCTCGCTCTCAGTATGTGCAGTTCTGGGGTTATCCTAAGAGACTGGAGCTCTCCAGCACAGATCATGTTTGGTATAGCTGAGCCGCTTGCTAATCAGGAGGGGCAATCTCTAGGGGTGGAAATGTAATGCAACGTCTCACATACTTGTCAAATGACTTGGTAGCACTGGGAGCTTCTGGAATGTGAGGATATCTGAAGCTGAAGCGACTTATAAAGTTTCTTTGTTTATATCTGAGCTAGGCAGAACTCATTCTTGATATGAATGCAAGGGGCTCTCTACACTCATACACCGAAGAATGTTAAGCTTGTGGATTGTAAAACTGATGTAATTCATGCTGCATTTGGATCTTTAGGTTAATCACACAGCTCGCACAGAGCACATTGGGGTTGGATAATGCTCGGACAGGGTTACACTGATTGTGCCCTCTCAGACCCCGTGGGAAGGCTAAACCTCCATTTTCTGTTCCATTCTAGAGCGGGCAGAAGACCAGCTACGAAGCAGAGAAAAACACAACAGCGCAAACAGGCAGCACGAGTCAAAGTGGACAAAAATGCTACTGCATTGGCTAATAAGGAAGAGGTTCCACCCCTGAAAAAAATGAGAATGTATGTAGAGCCCTTCTGTTGGGCACTGAGGAGGGGGACACAACCGTTTCTTTTGAAAGGATTTCCACTTTGCTGAAGGGTTTTCTCACAGAGAACGGTGCAGAAGGTTTAGAGGCAGCTGACCTCAACCTGATTCCAGATACTGGTTTCATAAATGAGAGAAAGTGGCTGTAAGACATGAAGACAGTGCTCTGTGTGGAGGTGTGAATGGAACAGGCTTGGGTTTCTGAAGCTTCTTATTACATACTTGATGTCTGTCAGCTAGCTTAAATCAGGCTTAACTCCTCCATCAGGAGGTCATCAGGCAGTCATAAGCTATGGAGGAGTTGCAGCTAAAACATTTCTCAAATTAGCTTAACCACTAAGATACTGTACGGTGATAAGCTTAAGGTCAGGAATTTTATTAAAAAAGTCAATCTTTCAAATACTGTTGTACATGGATGAGCTATAGTATTCCTACCCTCTCTGAGGAAAAAGCTGAAGTTCCCAAACTCAGTAATTAATCTTGCCTTCTACAGCCTTAGAGTACCAGGGAAAGCTAGACGATCCTTACTTGGGCCCTTGGTGAGGTAAGGCCAGTCTGGCGTACCTTAGAACTCACCAGGTGTTGGGATGTTATGCATGGTGGTGAGAGCTGCAGGTGATCTTTTGCTTAGAGTACAGCAGTTAATTTGAGTGGTTTGTTGTAATTTAATACCTTAGCTCTGGCAGCAGAGAGAAGCTGACAGGAGTATCTCCAAAGAAAGAGCCGTTGCATCATCCTGACCATTCCCCAGGAAGAGGGAAAAGCAAACTGACCATGCCCTCCACACCAACGATGTTAAAGTACGTGGCTTTTTTTTGTGACTGAAGCTTGTCTTTGCTAATGATGGGTGCTTTAGCTGACAGCCCTGGCTAGAATGTTTTCAATGTCCATTTAGCGTGTGATGGTATTGCATTTAGTAAACACCAAATCAAGGCAACAATATTAGGATGAAATGCACTTCAACTTTTCTTGTGCAAAGAAAAACTTTTCCTCTTGATTTGAGGCAAAAGTTCTCTAATGACTAAGCATGCATACAGTAATTGGATATGTAGGACGGCCATTACTGCCAGCTTCCCTGAGGAAACAATCCCAGCAGGTCTCTTCTGAATATTATATTTTTATAAAGAGTGATGCTTCTGCAGTGATGTCAGAAATAAGCATGTTCCTATATGCCACTAACCAGTGAAGCAGGAAGGCACATCTCAGTCTTTAATGTGCTTCTGCAGGAGGACCAATCTTGCTGGCAAGCTGAAGAGTACAGAAGAGCAGGAGTTGGAAAAGATGCAGCAGTTGCAGCGGGAGGTTATGGAGCTGCGGAAGAAGAATGAGGAGTCCCTGAAAGCAGCTATTGCTGGAGCAGGTGAGCTCTGGCTGAACTGCAAGCTGAAGCTGTTCTGGGCCTTGTGCACATGAGCACAAGGAGAGTGCTGCATGGAGCTGTACAAGTACCTCTGAGAAGAAAACCTTCCAGACTTTGTACTACATATTAGGATCTAAGAAGCTTTTAATGTAGACCTGCCCCTAAACTGCCTGGAAGTAGTTCTATTTTGTCATGTCTTAAAATATTATAGATGAGTTCTCCAAAAACTGCTCAAGTTATTAGAAATAAATGCCTCTTTTCCCCAAAGTCCTCCCCTGATCCTACTCTAAAAGGCTTCCAGACCTTACATGCTCTTCCTTCCCTAGGACAACCTGTGAAGAGAGCTGTTGGTCAAGTAACAAAGCCAATTGACTTTCACTTCTGCACGGATAATAGAATTAAACAACACGGGGAAAGCCAGCCTGAGAATGAGTACAAGGAAGTGGATTTTGCAGCAGTACTGAGGAAGCACCCTCCTTCTCCGGTAAGAACCAGTACTGCCAGCAGTCAGCTGGGTGATTCCACCCTTCTCCTTTAGCACATGCTGCTGGTAGCCCTCTTAGCTGGTAGATACATGGGAGAGGCAAGTGTTGTGCATATGGAAGTGTTAGTCTACTGCATGTCTGCACTGCCACAAGATACTAAAGGACACTTCTGGAAAAAAAAGTCCCTTTAATGTCAGATCTACTGGTCCCCACACATCCTTCAGTCTTCTACATCATATAGTTTCTTGATATGACTAGCCACGTGCAAGTTCAGAAAGCTGAGTTGTGTCTATCTAATGTGAAGCATTGCCTTCTTTTTTATGATGAAGGGACAGATATTGCTTATCAGTGAGGAAAAGAAGTGTTATCAAAGCATCCTTCTGTTTTTTGTTTCCAGGTGCGATTGCCAAAGGGACCCACTATCCCCAAACCCTTCAATCTGTCCCAGGGAAACAAAAGAAAACTTGAAGAAACCACCTCAGAATATGTGTCCCTTGCTGAGCAGGTTGAAGCATTCCAGAAACGCACACCCTCCCGTTACCATTTGAGGAGCAGGAAATCTGATGAAGGTGAGCAGTCTCAGCTATGTCCAGCCAGGAATCTATCTACAGAGTAGAAAAATGCTCAGTTACTGTGCTGAGCAAATAACTTGTCTATTGCAGACCTTGCCATTTATTGCTCATCTTTGTACCTTGAATTTCTAGGACCAGTCTCAGGAAAGCCGTTGAAGGCACGGCTTACAAACCCTAAAACACCACTGCTTCAAACAAAGCATCGCTTCAGACCTGTCACCTGCAAGAGTGCAGCGGAGTTGGAAGCAGAGGAAATAGAGAAAATTCAACAGTAAGGAAATGTTGACTCTAGTCTTCCAAGCATTGTACTGCACTGTAAATAGCATCTGCAATGCCGCTTCTGAGGAACACTTCTTTTTGTGCATAAGCCTGTGGCAATGAATCTAGGGATGTAAAGGTAGCCAGTTTTGCAGAAGGTAGTCTTCAAAACGAGAAGCTGATCTTTGGGCATAGCTTATGATTAGTAAAGCAAACCCAGTATAGTAGTACAGCCTGTGTACCACTCAAAACTCTCTTGTAGCCGAAGTTTTGGATTTCTAAGAAAGCAATCTGTAAGGTGGTCCTTAAGTCTTGCTGTTTCAAAAGCAAAGGAGTTACTAAGAACTGCACGCAATGCAACACAACTGCTTCTGTACCTGACTATTGCTGTCTTATATTGTGAGAAGCCAGTAGCTGGGAGCTGCATTTTGCCACATAAAACACTTAGGTGACTCTCTATTATTCCTGTGTAGGTACAAATTCAAAGCACGGGAGCTTGATCACAAAATCTTAGAGGGTGGACCAGCCCTGCCCAAGAAACCCCCTGTGAAGGAACTCACACAGCCTGTTGGCTTTGATTTGGAAATAGAGAAAAGGATTCAGGAGCGTGAGAGTAAGAAGCAGCAGGAAGAAGAGCACTTTGAATTCCATTCCAGGCCGTGTCCAACTAAAATCCTGGAGGACATTGTGGTAAGTTTAATAATACACAGGCCCAGGAATTCAGACTAAGGTGGCAATTAGCTTCAAAATGTCCTTAGCTGTGTTGCATTATGTATTTATCTTTTGGTAAATGTTGTCTGTTGTCAGGTGAGAACTGCAGTTTGTACCTACCGCTACATCAGATGCTTTCTCTGTTGTACTTCTTGTTACCTTGGGTGACCACTTACTGACTTCTCTGAACAGGGTGTTCCAGAGAAGAAGGTGCTTCCAGTTACAGTCCCCAAGTCTCCTGTCTTTGCCTTGAAAAGCAGAACCCGAACATCTAGCAGAGATGAAGAGAAGGTAATTGTGAGCGTGCTGTAGTCAAGCCTTCCTCTCCTACTGTGGTGACTGCCTCAGCGGGTCCTGCGTTCGCCATGGGTGCGATGCTCTGGTTTGGCTAACCCCTGCCCTCCTGTTGGGCAGTTCCCCGGTGGTCACCTTTGTGCCATTCTGTGCCATTCCCTGCTAAAGACTTAGCTGCTGCTACTTGCTTTGCAAAAATGAATTCTCTTATAAAATAACTCTTTTAAACATGAGGCTGCTGACCAGGCTGAGGTGTTGCTGCTACAAATGAGGGAAGTAAACCCTGCTTAGGACAAATGAGGGAAGTAAACCCTGCTTAGGCTTCTAGATGATAAAAGGACATTGGCCTTCTCTGTTTGTTGCTGAGAAGGGCAGATATTGCACATGACCTTTCTTACCTCAGTCACTCTAGCACCCTAGAGGTAGGGTGCAGGATTCAGAACACTCCCTTCCCTCTTATGAAGAGGAGGCTGAAGAATTAGTCTAATTTTGGTTGAGTACTAGAAGTAGTAGCCCTTTAGAAAGAGAAATCTTGTCTCTGGTTCAGGATGCCTGTAAACTATTGGTACTTGGTTGGATACTGCAAGAAGACAGTGTTTTATTGATGCTGTTGTGACTATTTTACAGGAATTCTAGCCTTTGTGGTAGGATTGTAGTCTTTTTCTGCAAAAATCCAAAGTCTAGTGCTGTGTGTCATATCCTAACACTAATGTCTGTTTAGGAAAAGGAAGCGGTGCCTGTGATCAAAGCTAACCCTATGCCACATTACGGAGTGCCCTTCAAACCTAAAATGCCAGAACAGAGGCATGTGGAAGTTTGCCCTTTCTCTTTTGATTCCCGTGACAGAGAGCGGCTAATACAAAAAGAGAAAAAAATAGAAGAATTGCAGAAGGAAGAGGTAAGAGCTAAAAATCACCTTGTATTCCACTCCTTAAGTGAAAAGGGTGTTGCAGGGCTTGCTTTCTGCTGTTGGCTGTTAAACACCCAAAGCTTCGTGCCTTTGAGGAAAAAGCAAGGAATTTTTCAAGCTCTTTCTTTCAGATGCCAAAGTTCAAGGCACTACCTCTGCCTTATTTTGACCGTGTTAAACTGCCAGAAAAGAAGGTCAAAACCCCAACTCAGCCTGAACCATTCCATCTACAGATTGATGAAAGGGGAGCTGCTAAGCTACAGAGCTGGAAACAGCAGGTAGGAGAACAAAGATAACAGGTATGAACAGACTTAATGTAGCTAGCTAGTTGAGCTCAACTGCAGCAAGTGTCCTGCTTGAGTTTAATTAGGATCTGGCAGGCAAGAAATTGCTTTGTCTTTATTTTCTATGCTAATATTTTCTATGTGAGTGACTTGAAGTCAAACTGGCTTTTCCAATGTCAGGACAGCTGAATTCTGGGTGGGGGAAGATGGTGTTTTTAGTTATGCCTGGCACTTGATGGCTTTTCTTCTCATGCAGCTTAAAGAAGACTTGAAAAGGCAGAAGGAGGCAGCATGTTTTAAAGCTCGTCCCAATGTAGTGGTGCACCAGGAGCCTTTTGTGCCTAAAAAGGAAAATAAGCCAATATCAGGTAGAGTTAAAGTACTTGCTACACAGGCTAGGTTGATAACTCGGAACTGATGTCATTAAATGATGCTTAGAGTTGCTGATGCCTTTCTTTATCAGCACAGCCAATGTTGCTGTGCACTTAATCAACTAATTCCCTAACAGCTTGTATCCCCAGGGTGTGGAAGAGTTTCCTCTCCACTGCCCCCCTGTCCTGCACTAACACAGCAGCTGTATTTAACAGCTATGCTACAATTGGCAGATGATTGATGTGCGCTAGCTTGGGATAAGGGTATATAATATGCAAGGAGCTCCCTGTAGAGACAGATGGTATTTCTGCAGCAGCTGTCAGTCTTTTCCTCCCATTTGTAATAAGATGAAAGCATCTCCAGCTTAGTTTGTGTGGAGCTAGAAACTTCATAGGGTATGGAACTAGCTAAAAACTTGTTTGTACTAACAATTGTGTGCTTGCTCCCTCCTATGAGGACACCTGTGGCAAGGTGCACATCTGCATTAACACTGCTCGCATTTGGCTGTAAGCTTTTCTTTTCCCCAGAACCCCAAATGAACCCCAAATGTGTCTACTAACCACCCTTGTGAGGTGAAGCGCTCCAGTGTGAGGCTTCCATTTGATACTAGTATTGCTCTGCTTTACCTGACTGCCTTTGCACCAATGTTATCCCCTCTATTTCTAAACTTAGAGAGCCTTTCTGGTTCTGTAGTTCCTGAAAGTTTTGAGCTGGCAACAGAAAAAAGAGCTAAGGAGCGACAGGAATTTGAAAAACGATTGGCAAACATAGAAGCCAGAAGGGAGAGACTTCAAGAAGAGGCCAGACAGCGAGAAGAAGAGCGTGAAAAGGAAGAAGTTGCTAAGCTAAGACAAGAACTGGTAAGTGAGCTATTTCTAAACAGGGACCCAAAGGGATGTGTGAATGTACTAAGTGAGCTAATGTCAATGTTGAGCTGCTTTTAAGACGGTATTTTCAAGTTTCCCTGTCACAAACTGACTCCTCAATGTCATGGCAGTTTTTTTTTTTTAAAAAAAAAAACCTGAAAATCATCGGCTGCCTCAGTTGTAAACACCTAGTTGTTGGAGCAGAACAATCCTCGTGAAACCCACAACCCCAAAGTGTCTTGTGAGCTCCTTGTGGCTCACTCCAGTGCCTGGGGCAGAGTGGTGGTCTTGCAGATGGATGCCTGCCTGCATCCTGCTGATGGCTGGCCTGCGTGTTTCGGCTTCGTCTCAACTGCAGCCATTTGTTTCATTTTGTCCCTGGTTTTCACAGGTCCACAAGGCAAACCCCATACGCAGATACCGCAACGTAGAAGTGAAGGCCAGTGACCAGCCGCTAACTATGCCGAAGTCTCCAAACTTTTCAGATAGGTTCCGGTGCTGATGTGCATCCCTGTGACAGTAGGAGGGGAGAGCACATCCTGCTCCACACTCTTGACAGGCAGAGAGGGAACAGTTGTTTTTAGTGACTTCTCAGTCTCAACTCTTACACTTGGCTCCGTTATTGTTATATTGAGTGGTTAACTCCAGCTGAGACAGGTGGCTGAGGCACAGCATACAGGGAGTGCCATACAGTCTCCATGGCCTCACTTCACATCTAGACACCTTGGTCTCTAAAGACTAAACTAGGTAAACTAGGTTTTGATATTGTATACAAACATTGTGTACTTGAACTAAATAAAAATTCATAATCTGATTGCTGTCTATTGATAGCAGGTTGAATCCCTGTCCTGCAAAAGAGTTTTTGGTAAAGGGCACTCTGAAGCTACAGGGATGTGCACATCTGGAAGAGCTGCCTTGTCTCTGTACATTGAGGCGTTGACTTCAAGTTTGTCTCTTAGGCATTTAGTGTATATATCAAGTTTGAGTTGTGTTGAGTAACTTGAGGCTTCCCCAAGCTATTGCAGGTCTGTCTTGTTGATGTTCAGATGAATGCTAATATTATCTTGCCCACACTTTAAAGTAGTTCCCTGTGTATATTAGAGCATTAAACCTCCAGCTGTCTTACAACTGAAGTCATTCTATTTGGGGAATCAGTTAACTGGCAAATGAATCTGTTTGCTGCCTCCCTGGCTCATGCTAGCACAATTATCCTGGCTAAAGACGCATTGTCTCCCAGCCAGTCTAGAGTGGCTAGTAGAGCTAAATATAGGTCAAATGCTCTAATGTGCTAGAGGGCAAAACTTCCAGTATTGTTAAAGAGGTGATCAAATCTAGACTAAACTTCACTAAGAATTTATTCCCTTAGCATCGTAATAGGCTTCCAAGACTTGTAAGACTGTGTAGGCTTTTCCCTCATCTTGAGAGATGATAAAGGCAGAAAGCCCTTTGCGAGCTAAATTGGAAGATGAACACTTACTGTACCTGAAGATTTTTTTGGCAGGAATTTCCCTAAAAAGTGAAATGCTGGGGGGTACAGCAGCTGCAATCTACTGCCAGCAGTGAGAAAGTGTTTTGTAGGAGTATATTAAACTCCAGCTCTTCTAATGGAAGGTTTCCCTGCCCGTGGCAGGGGGATTGGAGCTAGATGATCTATAAGGTCCCTTCCAACTCAAACCATTCTATGATATTCTCTGAAGAAAGAACACCAGCCTCAGAAAAGGAGAAAAAGAAATCTTAAAGTATAAGGACATGAGGATTCTTGTTTGACTGTGTAGCTTTAAGTATTGTGCAGTTAGGGAGTGAGTGACTAAGGAACTCAAGACCAAGGGATTTTGTGTAAGCATGTTAGTACTAAAAAGTGAGTGGTGGTGGAGCAGCAGAGCTGCTTCAAAGCGGTGAGCTAAAAGGCAAGGCTCCTTCTAGCCTAAGCTTTAGCTTTTTCTTCTCTCCTGAGGAACTTACTATGTATGTGACAGAACAGGACATGAAAGATTGACTTAGTTGTACAGGATGGCTTAAGTCATTTTTTTTACTGACTTTGCCAATAGCCCCATATTGCTGAAATGAGGGTAGCTTTGTCAGAGTGATGCTGTCAACAGCCCGGCCACAGAGGCCGTCACAAGTAGCTACTGACAGCCCTGCTGGCACACAACTTACAAGAATGACAGGAACAAGAACAACTTGTAAGTATCCTTCCTGAAAACTGCTCAGATTTGCATGGATCTGACCAAAGGTGCGTGGATTTTTTTCTCAGTCTGCCTTAAACTTGTTGCTGTCTCAGTGGAGCTGTTCCATCTGATCTGCTAGACAGAGAAATTGGGACCTTGAATGTGCAGTCAAGGAAACTTCTGCAGCCTTAAATGCCAGCTCCTGTGAAGCAGGCAGTGTGTGGGCAGTGGGAACTGTAAATATTCATGGCAAGGCAGAGGAAAGCAGGAGTGCTGCTGAGCAGTGGAAGAATGTGCAGGCAAGCAAGATAACAAGGCTGCTGAGCTGGAGCAGATATCGATCCGTGAATGATGGAGCAACTGGATTTCCGTGGCAGCCTTACACGGCTCCTGCTTCAGCCTTGAGGAAGGGTTCATATGCCTGACAGCTTGTCAGTTTTTTTCCAGCGATATCCTTGGGTCTAATAAAAGATATTACCTCTTCCTGCAGCCATGGCCTCTTATATTCCCCATACACTGCGAACTTGGTGAAAGAGGGCCTCAAGGGGCCGTGCTGTGTGTGGTATGGGGCTTCTGGCGAGGCTGGTGGCAGTCACCCTGCAGCTTCTCACAAGCTGGGTGGTGTGTGCTTAGTGTAAGCTGTCCTCTCAACTAGGACGGAAGTGTCATCATGCTTGTAAAAACTGCTTTAATCTAGGAAATGTGTAAATAAAGGGTGTCTTGGGGCTGAATGTCAGTCACAAAAGGGTTTGGTTGAGGCTTCAAGAAAGAAATGGGCAGATGACAGCTTGTCCCACTAGAGTGGAAGTGGGGGAATAAAGCTACAGGAATGGAGCAGTAGCTCAGGATTTAACCAAGTTTTAGCATGTGCCTTTAGAGTTGGGGTAGGATGACAAAGTGGTGTAAAATCTGTGTTCTTTTTGTGTGTATTTTGTAACTTCAAATTGTGATTTTTGTTTTTTTAATTTTTTTATATATATTCAAAACTCACCATTAAGGCCTGCTCATAAAGCTGATGAGTGGGATCAGGTATAATCAAGTAGAACTTCACCCAGCTTCACTTCTAATATAAACTCTCTGCTGTTCTTCTGTTCTGTGAAGTGATTTGCTGAACTTGGACTAGACCAGGACTTAAGCTGCAATATTTCCTGGACTTCATCTTGAAGGGCAGCAGCGAACTGGAAGCTGTTAGCTGGTGAAGGAGATTGTTATTAAAAGGCTTGATTACACTCAGAACCTCTGCCTCTGTTCTCATTTACCTCTCTGAGGGGGGTAACTCGTGGGCTGTCGGCACTGGCCTCGTGGGTGCGAACACGAACGAGCTGTGCCTGGCAGCAGAGGGGCCCTGGCCCTCCGCAGGCACCGAGCACCCTGTCTCAGCCTCCGTGCCCATGGGCAGAGCGGTTGCAGGACTTATTCCTGCTCCTTCCATCTCCACGGGTCTGTGCTCGCTACGTCCTGGGGCTGCTGCGGGCAGCGCCTGCTCTCGAGGTGCTCTCGAGGTGCCGCGTTGCTCCGGGAAGGTTTTCTTTTGGCTGCTAGGACTTCTCCCCATCACCTTGATCGGACCTGTCAGCCAGGATCACAGCTCGCCCAGGGAAGTCCGGAGTGCTGATGGAAGCAGTTAAGCCGTTGACCGTGTGTCTGGGTTGGCCCCACGGGGCCGGCACGGCCGGCTTGTGTTACAGCGTGTGGCCGGGGCTCAGGTGGGGACGTTGCTCTCGCCTGGCCCCCATCAGCTCGATTTAGCCGAGGTGTAGAGTTTCCTGGAGAACGGACGGGCCTCGGCCCAGCGCAGAACCTTCCTTACCCATGAAAAGCGTAAAGGTTAAAGTGTGCTGCCGGAGTTGTGACAACCGCGTAGCTAGGGAACGGGCGTGCTTGAGGCTGTGCCAGATCGCCCCAGGACAGCCTGTTTTCCAGCTGCAGGCAACGCAGGCTCTGGCTCGAGCTGCTGAATGGGGAGGGAAAACACCCCACAGCCTGCGAAACCTGCGTGGTGGCTGGTTTGCTTCCGTGCTCCGCAGGGGCCTGGAGCTCCGGGCTGCTCATCTGGGGGCTTTTCTGAGCCAGCGTGTCCCAAATCGCGGTGTGCGGGCAGCTGCTGCCTTCCTGCAGTGCTACAGCTCGTCCTTGTGAGAGGACTGTCTTCGTCCAGCTCATCTCCCTTTGCCTGCACATGTTTTCCCTCAATAGCACCAAACCACCCCTTCCTTCGCCCTCCTTTAAGGTTTAGAAGAACCCTTTTTGGCTTCCCAGCTCTGCCGTGCCTGCTCTTGGAGCTCTGCCTCCTCACCTCGTCCTCAGGCGGCTTCTTACAAGAGTCTGACAGAGAAAAGACAGAGAAAAGCCTGCTGCTCTTCAGGGGGTGCTCTCGGTGGCTTTTGTCACTCCCAGGGCTTCCAGCACCCGCTGCTCCCAGGGCCCCAGCCGAGCTACAGGCCGTGGCGTGGGGGCTGTTTCTCCCTCACCGAGGACTGGATGCACCTTACCGTGAGGGCAGGGAGGAGAAGGCTGGCAAAGAGGCGGTGAAATGACGGAGAGGTGGCCTCCGGGTGCCTGGCAGCCCTGGCGTGAAGGAGCCCTTCCCTGCGAGCCCTAAATACTTGTGGTGCTCCAACCCCCAGCCGCACACGGCTGCACCAGCACACCCCTCACCCTTTGTGGGGGGGTGGAAGCGGTTTATCTGCTCCTTTGTGACCCCTGTTGGTTCTCTGCTAAAGGCCAGCCCCTGCCTTTGCTGTCCGCAGAGACCCCTGAGAGCTGAGCCGGGCTTGCTGAGGCCACGGATCTGAGCTGCGGGGGGCAGGGGATGCCCAGGGGCTGTTGAGGAGCCCCCGGCTGCATCCTTCAGAGCAACCCCTGCTGCGTGCGGTGTGATCCTGGAGGGAGATGCCAGGGCTGCTGCTGCCGAGGAGCTGCTGCACTTGCCTTCGGAATCAGCTGGGCTCCAGGGGGAAGCAGCTCCAGCCCACATTTCATTTTCTCCTTGGCTTAAACCTCACCCTGAGCTCCTTGCGTGGCGGGACTGAGCCCCTGCAGGGCCTGTGGCTGCTCCTAGGAGGGAGCAGGGAGGAAAATCCCTTGGGAGCGGGCGGAGAGGGGCTTGTCCAGCACCGCAGCTGGGGCAGGGCATGGCAGCGCCAGCTCCTTCCTGAGGCTTTCCAGCTGCAGCCCCCTAGAAAGTGCCACATCTCTCCCGTGCAGGATGCGTGCCCAGCCTCGGGCTTTGGGTGCTGCCCGGGGCTGGGGGAGGCTTCCCAGCGGGGCTGCCTCGCACGGGGCTGCCCTTCGTTTCCGAGTCCCTGTGCTGCAGTTGCAGCCCGGGGCGTGCTGCTCCCATGGTGGAGGTAGGTAATAGTTTAAAAAGAAGTCTCCGTTGTACAAACCAGCTGGTTCTGCTCATAGCCGGAGCACAAAGGAAAAGGTTACGGCCGAGCTCGGATGGGGCCCTGCCAGGAGCATTCCCAGGGCCCAGCCCTGACAGCAGGGCCAGTTTGGAGGCAGAAATAGCAACAGCCCCAGCCCTCCAGGTTTGTTCTTCCAGATAATCACTTCCTTAGGCTGCTGCCAGCACGCTGCCTCCCAGCTGAGCACCTTGCTGGGGTCGTGCAGCTGCTGGAGCAGGGCCGTGGCAGCGTGGCTTCGCCCCAGCTCACGACCACACCTGGGGACAACGTGGGGAGGCTCCTCGGGCACCTCTCTGCCCGACCCGGAGCTCCGCATCCCCCTCCAGGGCTGGGTGCAGTGGGAAGAGGAACGGCCCCGGGGCTCCAGCCTGGCCCCCGCTTCCTCCATTAAGCAGCTGACGGGGCTGGCTGGTAGCACAGAGGGCAGGCAGGTCGTGCTTTACCCCTCGATTTCCACTGCAGCTGATTAGGAAAGAGGATGGGCCGGGTCCTTCAAAACGTTGATCTTGGAGCTTTCCCCACCCAGGTTTGCTTTAAGGCTTTAATGATCAGAAACCCCCGAGCGGCTGAGGCCCCTTCCCACGGGAGGCAGAGCTTAGCAGAAGCACCATCTCCCCGTGTTGCCATTGTCCCCTGAAGCCCCTTCCCCCTGCTGTGCCTTGTGCCCTGCAGGGACTCCTTGCGTCCTCCCTGGGGTGCCCTGGGCGAGGTGAGCACAGCTCCTGGCCACCCCGTGGGGGCCTCAGCCCAGCCCCGTCCCCGTGCCCCGCACCGTGCTGCGCCGAGCCCTGTGCGGAGTAGCTGGGGTCTGGCATCGGCAGCACCCGAGCCTCGGTGGTGCCCCCGCTATGGAGCTCAGGGGGAGGCGTTTGGCCATGTCAGGGGATCCCTGCGGTGCTCCTGGCCCTGAGCCTGCCCGCGGAGCAGTGAGGCCAGCGCTCGGCCAGCCCCGTGCTGCGGGACGGTGCCCCCAGGAGCGGGGCTCCCCGGCGGGGCAGGCGAGGAGCCGAGCAGCTGGAGGGCAGCCAGGAGCCCGGGGCAGCTCCGGGAGCAGATGCCTGACCCTGGGTGCCCTGGGGCATCTCTCTTGTCCTGCTGCGAGCTGCTCTCGCTGTTTTATTGCCCGTCACCAAGCCGAGAGCTCTGCTGTCCCCCCTGGAAGGAGCACCAGATGCAGGCGGAGAGGGCTGAGCCCTTCCTCCTCCAGGCTGTGCTGGCGTTCCTGCAGCCGCTGCGTGATAAATCGGTGTGCTGGGTTTTTAATAGTTGGTATTACTGGAGTGCTTTCACCCAGCAGGGCTGGCAGGGGAGGGCTGGGTCCAGTTACCCTGGGGTTCCTCCTGCAAACCTCAAATGACCACCTCCACCCCCAGCAGAAACCCGAGAGACAGAGTCTGCGTGCCCTTGAGCAATGCTTTCCTCACCTTAAGTTTCAAAGATTTAAAGTAAACAAGGCTCTGCTGGCTGGGGGAGTGAGGTGAAAACCTGGTGCAGTCTTTTGGGGCTGAATCATCTTCAGAGGTGCCCCTCTGTGCACCTCTGGCAGGGTCTCTCGGTGCCCGTGCCCCTGCACGCAACCCGACCCATCCAGCAGCACCCCCGGGTCCTTTTTTTCTCTGCGTGACCCCCCCAAAATGTTCATTTAGATTCCCATTACCGCCTCCCAGCTGGTTCCCAAAGGCAGCTGCAGCAGCGACAGGGGCTGGTGCTGCGGCTCCCTGCTGACGTCCCTTTTGCTTTGGGCCCCCGGCAGCGCTGCCCGGTGCCGGCCGTGCCCGCGGGCACCGCATGGCGCTCGGGGAGCTGAAGGTCCCCTGGAGCCGCTACCCCCGGGGCTGTCCCCAGCGGCGTGGGACAGCCCAGCCCCTGCACGGAGCTGGAGGTGCCCGTGTGGGGCCGCCTCGTGCCCTCCAGCCGTGCCGGTGAGCGGTGCCCGTGCTGGGGCAGCTCCGGCACCGCTCGCTGCTTTTGCGCGCTGCCGGCCGGCGGGAGCACGAAGAGTGGCGTGTCCTTTGAACGGGCTCCAGCAGCGACAGGTGCTGGGAAAGGCGACGCGGGACGGCTCCTGCTGGTGTAAAGGATACTCCTCTCTCCCTGCACTAATCCAGCTCTGTTACACCCAGTATAGAAGGGGCTGCTCCGGCCAGGCGCTGCCACAGCGCCGATGCTGCTCTCCTGACTGCCCTCTGCCCCGGGGACCCCAGGTAAAGGGGCCGGGGGGGGCTGTGTGGGTGGGCAATGGGGTCTCTGTAGCCTTTGGGTGGGGTCCCTGTAGCCGCTGGTCCCATGCTGGGGGCAGCGGGGTAACCCTGGGGACAGCCAAACCCTGAAGCCGGAGAGCCGAGGCTGCAGGGAGCGGGGACGGCTCAGCCTCACACCGCTCCCTGCCAGCAGCCCGCAGCTCTGAGCCCAGTAAAACCAGTAAGCCCCACTGCCAGAACGGTTGCCGGTGGGTTTATTCCCACCAGGGTCAGGGTTGCAGGGGCCAGGGCAGAGCCGCGGCGCTGGGCTGGGGGCTGGTGCTGCCGGCCTGGCAGCTGTGCTGGCACACGGGCACCCACGGGTGCTGCCTAACCCCCTGCAGCCCCTCGGCGTGGGACCGCTTGGGTGGGAGCTGCCGGGACCCGCAGCCGACGGGGCCGTGCTCTGCTGGCAGCTCCCAGGGATGCTCCCCTCGCCCCCTCCTCATGTGGGCACCCGGCGTCCCCTGCCCCCACGGGGGGACGCAGCCTTGGTTTGGCACCCTGGCCGTGCCGGGTGCCGGCTGCCTGCGCGGCGCCGTGGCAGCAACAGGTGCCGGTGTCAGGCCATCGATCAGTCACTGCACAGCAAATATCGGGGCACAACGGGACGGTGCAGGGGCCCGGGGGGCGCACGGGGCCCGTCCCCGTGCCACCAGCGAGAAAACCCCTGGGGTTGCGGGAGAGGACCCCCCCCGGGAGCCCCGGCGTGCCCGGACCCTCCATCTCGCCTCTTCTCTCCCGCAGGAGCCTCGCCGACCCGGGGCAGCCGCCTCCGGCTGCAGAGTGCCCATGGAGCAGGACGGCGTGGTGGGCAGCACGGCCGATGCCGGGGGGGCTGGGAGCACGGCCCCCCCCGGAGCAGAGGCCAGCACAACCCCTCCTGCCCCCCAGGACACAGAGCCCTCGGAGGGGAAGGGGCCGGCTGCCGCCCAGGCTCAGGGTGCAGGGCACGAAGAGCCCGGGAAGGAGAAGGCTGCGGCTGCTGAGGCTCAGGATGCGGGGAGAAAGGAGCCCGCCAAGGAGGAGCCCACGGGAGGGGAGGCAGAGCCCTCGGAGGAGAAGGGCCCGGCTGCTGCTGGGGCTCGGGACGGAGGAAAGGAAGAGCCTGTGAAGGAGAAAGCCCTGCCTGGGAGTGAGCCCCAAGGAGGAACGGCAGAGGGGAAGGAGCCGGCTGCTGCCCAGGCTCAGGGAGCAGGGAAGGGAGAGCCCCCCGAGGAGAAGGCTGAGGCTGCAGCAGAGCCCCAGGCAGGGAATGCAGCACAGCCCGCGCAGGAGAAGGGCCCGGCTGCAGCAGGGGCTCAGGATGGAGGCGAGGAAGAGCCCACGAAGGAGAAAGCCACGGGTGTTCCAGAGGCTGAGGGTGGAGGAAAAGCAGAGCCCACGGAAGAGAAGGCTCCAGCTGCGGTGGAGGCTGAAGGAGGGAAGGCAGAGCCCGCGGAGGAGACAGCACAGGCTCGGGATGGAGCAGGGGAGGAGCCCGTGAAGGAGAAGGTGCCCGCTGCTGCGAAGGCTCAGGATGGAGGGAAGAAAGCGGCAAAGGCGGAGAAGACCCCAGCTGCAAAAAAGCCTGCAAAGGAGAAGGCCCCTGCTGCTGTAAAGGCTCAGGATGGAGAAAAGAAAGAGGCAAAGGCAGAAAAAGACCCGGCTGCCAAAAAGGCTCAAGACAAGGGCAAAGAAGAGCCCACAAAGGAGAAGGGCCCAGCTGCGGCAAAGGCTCAGGATGGGGAGAAGGCAGCAGAAAAGGTGGAGAAAGCCCCAGCTGCAAAGACGACTCAGGATGGAGGCAAAGAAGCTCCTGCGAAGGAGAAAGCCACAGCCGCTCCGGCAAAGGCTCAGGATGGAGGGGAGGAAGCTGCACAGGTGGAAAAAACCACAGCTGGAGGCAAAGAAGAGCCTCCAAAGGAAGAAGCCACGGCTGCTGCGAAGGAGGAAGCCACAGCAGCTGCTGCAAAGGCTCAGGATGGAGAGAAGAAAGACACGAAGGGGGAAAAGGCCCCAGCGGCAGCAACGGCTGAGGATGGGGGCAAGGAGCCCGCGAAGGAGGAGGCCCCGGCCGCTGCAGAGGCTCAGGCTGAAGGGGAGAAAGCGGCCGGCGCGGAGGAGACGAGCAAGCAGCAGCCACCGAGGGGCCGTGAGCCCGCGCGCCCGGCTCTGCTGCAGAGCCTGAGCTGCCCGGCCGCCTGCCAAAGGTACCCGGGGAAGCATCCCCCAGGGGCTGCCCAGCGAGCTGGTGCCCTCCTAGGTGGGGGTCCCCTCCCTGGGGTCCCACGGGGCAGAGGTGGGGGCCGGGCGCGGGGCTCGGGGCGCTGCTCACCTCCTGCTCCTGCTTCCAGGGAGGAGCGGCCCGGGGCGGAGGTGGCCGCGATGGAGATGATACCGGAGGAGACCGCGGTGGCACCAGCAACAGAAGGTTTGGTGGAGCCCACCCTGGCCCAGGGGGACCTGCGCCCCCCCGAGCAGCCCGACCCCGCGGGCAGTGCTGGCATCCCGCAGGAGAGGACATTGCCCGGTGCCGCAGGGCAGCCCCAGCCCGCTTCGGAGCCTCCCGGGGATGCGGAGCAGCCTGGCCCCGGTGCCGCGGGGCAGCCGTCCTTGACGGAGGCAGAGCCACCCCCCAGCCCCTACCTTACCCCCGATTTTGGGAAGGAAGACCCTTTTGAGATACTTGGTAAGGCTGCGCCACCCCCCAGCCCTGTGCTCTGGGCTTTGTCCTCAGCCCGGTGGCGGCGGCACCCCGAGGCCATGGCAGCCCCGGGGTCTGCCATGTCTCCGCCGCTGCCCTCCCGGGACGCCAGCTCTTGCTGCTGGCTCGTTGCCCACCGTCAGCCTTCGAGCTCCGGTTTCACTGTAAACAGGGCTAAATGCGGCGTGTCCCCTCCCCAGGCTTCTCCCAGCCCAGCCTGGCACGCGTGGCGCTGCCCGGGGCTGCCCGGCGGGACGAGGAGCCTGTCCTGCCGCGGGAGTGACAGCCGCCGCCTGGCCGCTGGCGAGGGACAGCGTGTCCCCTGTCCTGCTCCGCCGTCCTTGGGGGCACGGCGGGGTGGCTGCGCCAAGCCCTCGAGCGGAGGGTGCGGGGGGGGCCCCCGCGAGGGCCGGCTCCTGCCGATGTGGGGAGCGCGGGGGTGTGGGACGCCCCGGAGTGGGTCTGTCCTGGGTGGGCGAGCAGGACGTGGTGGCACGGAGGGGGTGAGCACGGAGGGAGAGAGGGAAACGTGCAGCAGGGTGGCAAGGAGGGATGCCGGGTGGGATGGTGGCTGCTGAGGGAGACACACAGCAGCGTGGCCTGGAGACGGCGAGCGTGACACGCGTGTTGGTGGCCCACGGGTGGCCAGCAGACACGCGGCAGGGTGACACGTGGCAGGGTGATGCTGCGGGCAGTGCTGGGGGTGCCGGGCGGCTGCCGGGGTGCCCTGGCCTGCAGGAGGCAGCGGGTGAGCTCCCAGCACGGGGCACCCCCGGGGTCCTGGCAGCGGGGTCCCCCGGCGGGCAGCTCCCTTCTCACCCCCTCCTCTCTCGGCAGACGACGTCCCCCCGCCGCCCGCGCCCTTTGCGCACCGCATCGTCACGCTGCGGTCGGCCAGCGTCAGCTCCCAGTTCAACCTCAGCTCCAAGGAGATCCTGGGGGGGTAAGGAGGGGCCCTGGGCTGCGGGAGGGCCGAGGACTCCTGGCTCTCCCCCAGCTCCGAGCGGCGAAGGGGTCCCCGGGGAGCCTCCAGCGCCCGGCTCGGAGCAATGCCCCTGCCTGCAGCAGGACCCTTCGGCTGCGGAGGGGCTGGTGCAGGATGGGTGCGGGGGGGAGCAGGGAGCTGCTGCCGTGGGTGCTGGGGTCCCCAGGCGGCCGTGATGCCATCGACGCCTCTCCTGTTCCACAGGGGCAAGTTCGGTGAAGTCCACACGTGCACCGAGAAGCAGACGGGGCTCAAGCTGGCCGCCAAAGTCATCAAGAAGCAGGGCGCCAAGGACAAGGTCTGACCGACGGGAGCGGGGGCTCTCGAGGGTGCCAAGCCGGGGGGCTCCTCGCTGCTGTCCCCCCCATCCCCGGGGCTGTGACCCAGCCCGGCCCCGTGCCGGTGGCTCGGCCGGGTCTGACACCGGCCCCCCGGCGGTGCTGCCGCCGCAGGAGATGGTGCTGCTGGAGATCGACGTGATGAACCAGCTGAACCACCGGAACCTCATCCAGCTCTACGACGCCATCGAGACTCCCCGGGAGATCATCCTCTTCATGGAGTTGTGAGTGCCGGGGCTGCGCCGCGCGGGGCTCAGTGCCCAGGCGAGGGGCACCATCGCGGGGGGCTGCGCCCGTCTCCGGCCATGGGGGAGGTGTGTCAGCCCCTGGCCGAGCGGAGGTGGCCGCCCCCAGGGAATGTCCCCAGCCTTGCTTGTCCCCTCGGGCATCTCCCGGTCTTGCTCTGTGGCTGGGGCAGCATCTCCTCAGCCACGGCTGTGTTGAGGCTGGGGATGACCGGCCCCAGTGTGCCCCTGGCTCTGCCGCGGCTGTTCCGAGGCAGCCTCCGCAGCAGCCTCCCTGTGGTGAGGCCGGGCCGGGGGCTGGGGGCTCTGCAGGAGGATGGCGTGGGGAGGGACCCCCGGGTGACCCCAGGGACCCGTCCGTGCCCGTGCAGCATTGAGGGCGGCGAGCTCTTCGAGCGGATCGTCGACGACGACTACCACCTGACGGAGGTGGACTGCATGGTGTTCGTCCGGCAGATCTGCGAGGGCATCCGCTTCATGCACCACATGCGCGTCCTCCACCTCGACCTCAAGGTGCGGGGCCGGGGTGCTGGTGGCTCCCGATGCGCCGCAGCCCCCTGTGTCCTCGTGGCCGGGACGTCCCCTCTGGGCCCTTGCCCCGGGAGCCGGGCTCTGACTGGGGGTCCCTGTCCCCGCAGCCCGAGAACATCCTCTGCGTCGCTGCCACCGGGCACATGGTGAAGATCATCGACTTCGGGCTGGCTCGAAGGTGCTGAGCTCCCCCTGTCCCCTTGGCTTCGTCCTCCTGCTGTTCCCACTCCCACCTTCACTTCTGCATGTGGGGCGGTGCGGGGAGCACCGGGGTGGCTGCCCGTGGCGGTGGCCAGCCTGTCACCCTGCTGCTGAACCCCCGCCCCCGGCCACAGGTACAACCCCCAGGAGAAGCTGAAAGTGAACTTTGGCACCCCCGAGTTCCTCTCCCCCGAGGTGGTCAACTACGAGCAGGTCTCCTACTCCACGGACATGTGGAGCATGGGCGTCATCACCTACATGCTGTGCGTCGGGGTCCCGGGGGGCTCGCAGCACCGTTCTGGGGGCTGGGGCCGAGCCCCCGCTGCTCCCCCCGGCACGGGGCAGTCCCCAGGCCGGGTTAGCCCCGTGCAGGGGGAGTTTGGGCACCCCCTGCTCATCCGTCCCCCTCCGCTCCCCCAGCCTCAGCGGCCTCTCCCCCTTCTTGGGCGACAACGACACCGAGACGCTGAACAACGTCCTGGCCGCCAACTGGTACTTCGACGAGGAGACCTTCGAGAGCGTCTCCGACGAGGCCAAGGACTTTGTCTCAAACCTCATCATCAAAGAGAAAAGGTGCGATGCCGGGGGGGCACCTTCCATCTGCGTGCTCTTGGCTCTGCCCAGCCCGTGCGTTCCGCGTGCAGCCCCCTGTGCCGGGGACAGCCGTGTCCCCAAAGCCCTGCCCTGGCCGTTGGCTGTCCCCAAGCAGAGCCCCCCTGCCCCTGCGGGGCCGCTGGCCACGAGCGAGATGAGCTGGACCGCTCATGGTGCTTCCTTGTCCCACCGGACCCTGGGCACCTCCTTAGGGCTGATGGCCAGGGCACAGTTTTCTGGGCTCGGGGGGCTTTTGGATGGCACAAGAAGGGGTCAGATGGGGGAAAGGAGCTTTGGGGGGACTGGGGGTGACCCGCTCGCCTCTCGTCCCCAGCGGCCGGATGAGCGCAGGGCAGTGCCTGCAGCATCCCTGGCTCAACAACCTGGCAGAGAAGGCGAAGCGCTGCAACCGCCGCCTCAAGTCCCAGGTGCTGCTCAAGAAATACGTCATGCGGCGGCGCTGGAAGGTGTGTGGGGATGGGATGGGGCGGGACGGGGGTCAACACCACCCCGCTCTGCTGTCTAGGGGAGCCTGGGTGCCCCCAGGGTGGGATCTCCCCAGACACAGGTGCCTTTTTGACTCCCCTGAGCCCATCCCAGGAGCACATTGAAGTGGCGTCAGGATGGAGGGGAGGGAAGCCCTTGGGGCTGGCCTCAGCCCTGCACGTCTCTCCCGTGAAACCTGGTGCAGGCAGTGCCTGGGCGGCCGCCAGCTCCCCGGCCCAGCTCCCGAACCAGCTCTGGGAGTGCCGCCGGGCTCAGCCTCGAGGCCCGCAGCTGGACTCGTGCCTCTCCCCTTCCCTTTCACAGAAAAACTTCATTGGGGTGTGTGCTGCCAACCGGTTCAAGAAGATCACCAGCTCGGGGTCGCTGACGGCGCTGGGCGTCTGAGCGTGGGCTGGGGGCTGAGCACCGTGAGCCCAGAGGAACCGCGTGGAGAGGGGGCTCGGGGGCTGCCGACCCCCATCCCGGGGCCGTGCCGGGGCCTCAGCCCTGGACAGAAGCAGGATCTGGGCAGGGGCGGCCCCGCAGGCACCGCGCAGCCCCAGCTCTGCTCGTCAGCCGGCTGCTCCAGCCCCCGCTGCGCCTCGCCACGAAGCCACCGCCTCGCTCCTGCCCCGGCACCGGGCACCGCGGGGCTGCCTGGGGCCCGGACCCCGCGGGCTCCTCACCCACAGCCGCCCTGCCTGGGCTCTCGGGGCTTGAGCCACCCCCGTCCCCAGCGAGCCGATGCTCCCGCCTGCATTTCCATGGGCTGCGAGGTGGTTTCCACGCTCGTTCCTGGCACGGCAGCACCACGCAGCAGCGTTCCCCGGCCCGCGGCGGCGCTCCCCGCTCGCGCTGCTTTCCTGGGACTTCGGAGCAGCCCGACGCCAGCCCTGCACGCTCACCGCCACGTGGGCACAAGGTTTGCTCGCTCCGCTTGTAAGCGCCGCAGCCCTGCCGCACGATAGCTCTCGGACCCCGAGGTGCCCGCCTGCCCTGTGCGGTGCCGGGCTCTGCTCCCGCGGTGGGAGCGGGTTTGTGGCACAGGGGTGGCGGAAGGCAGGTGCGGACCCGCACCCTGGGGACTCGGCGCAGGAGCCGGGGCCGCGGCATCGCCTCCCCGCCGCGCGGAAGCTGGAGCCGGCCCCGCGCTGCCGCTCGCACAGGAAGGGAGGAAGCGCCGAGCACGCTTCCAGGAGCGTCCCCAGCTGGGAGCCAGCGAGCGAAGAAGGAGGCTTTGTGTTCCTCCTCACCCCTGCCCTCCGCTCTGCCAGCGGGGGAGAAGCGCAGCCTCTCCTTCACGCGTTCCCCCCCCCCCCCCCGCCAGATAAAGGCGAGCGAGGCGTCCTAATGCAGACCAGCTGGGCCGCGCTCCCACCCCGCTCCTGGAAGGATTGCTTCAGCCCTGACCACCAACACACAGGAACTGCCGGCCGCCAGCGTCCCCCCGCCGCCAGCGGGGCCGTGCCGGGGCCGCCGTGCCGGGGCAGCGGGTGCTGCGCCCGCTCCTCGCCCAGCCCTCGCCCCCCCCCTCCCCGTGAGCCCCCTCCTCACAGCACGGCCAGGGGACGGCGGCCCCCAGCTTTGCAGCCTCCAACCTTGCCCAGTGCTGGCTGGCACCGGGCTCCCCCAAAGCTTTGTTTTTTTGCCATGGAGTGAGAGCTGCGCGCGACGCTCCGGGGCTGCCTGTGCCCTCCGTGGCTGCTGCAGAGCCCTTGGTGCTTGTCCTGGGGCAGGGACGGGGGCAGGCAGCGGCCCCCCGGCCCCGCTGGTGGCAGCAGGTGGATGTGGCTTTGGGCTCGGCACCCGGCCCCTGCCCGGGCTAGCAGCATGGCTTGCAGGGCCCTGCCCGATGCGGGAGAGCTGCCCGCGCGCTCGGCTTCTTGTAAATAAATGTACAGGTCTGAGAGCAGCCCGGCGTCCTGGGCACCGGCTGGGGGGGGGCATTAAACCCCTGGGGGTGCGCGGCCGGCAGCCAGGAGCTGAGGGCTGCAGCTCAACACGGGGACGGGAAGCTGGAGGAAAGGGGGATCGGGTGGGCGGATGGGTGGAGGTGCGGGTGGGTGGACGGGCAGACGGACAGAGGTGTCCGCACGGCTTCAGCACCGCCCACGGCTCTGTGCCCAGGCAAAGGCTGGGGGGGGTCCCGCTGAGCCTGCACACGGAGCCCCCAGCCCCACGCACCTGGGGTTCGCCCCCGGGGTCCCGAGCCCCTCCGGCCGCGGCTGGCCCCGAAGCGGTTAAGGCTGCGCAGGCAGGGTCGCCGCTCGGCCCAGGGCGTCCCTCCCAGCCCGCTTCCTGCCGGCAGCCTTTGACCAGTTCCTGCCGGTGACCACCCTGCGGTCCTGGAAAACAGTGCGGCCCCATCTGGTTTGAGTTACGCTCCGCGGCGGTGACGTCTCCTTCCTGTCTGGGCCCCAGGAGCCGAGCGTTGCCCTGGGCCGCGGGGGCTGCAGAGCCCGGTGCAGGGCGGCCCCGGTGCCGGTTCCCAGCTGCAGCCCCGCAGCAGCCGGGCATTGAGCCCACCGCGGCAGCGCCTGGCCGGGAGAGCGGCCGAGCCACGGCTGCCCCGGGGTGGGACCGTGCGGGGCGGCCGCTCCGGGGGCACGGTGCTGTACAGGGACATGCGGGCACTGGCATCCCTAGGCCAAAGTGATGGGGACCCCACCCTGCAGCCTGCTTTGGCTTCCCCGGCCCCATCTCCAACCAAGGACCCCATGTGGGTCCCATTCATGCCTCCATCATTGCAGTGGGCACGGTGACGGGGCTGGTCCCCATCCAGCACGCGCCCATGGCAGCCGGTGCCGTTCCTCACGTGGGGTTCCTCATCCCTGTGGCCCCACCAGCAGCGCAGGGCTGAGAGGGCGAGCGGGCGATGCCGCACACCAGCACCCACCACCGCTGGCGCTGGGACCTCTCCCGGAGCTGGGGGCTCGGGCTCTTGCACCAGCACCCGTTGCGGCGCGCCGGGAGCGGGTGCGCGGGCGGGGGGCCAGGCCACCCACCGTGAGCCGGCAGCGAGCCAGGGAGGAGGAAGGGCAGGGAGAGGAGCGGGCCCACGGCCAGAGCCAGGGCTGGTGCTGGGGAGCGGGGCCGGTACGGGCAAAGGGAGCCCTGGAGGCGGGCGGCCCGCACGGCAGAGGAGGCGGCCGGGCTCTGCCCCGTCCCACCCCGGTGAGCTCAGGGACCAGCGATGCCGAGGGCTGCAGCCAGCAGAGCTGGGGCTCAGCTCGCCTTGGGGCCACGCTCCCAGGCCCTCGCACAGCCCCGGCTCCAGCCCCGGTGCGTCCTGCACGGGGGCACCCGTCCTCCTGCAGCCCCAGCACCCGGCACCGAACCGGGCACCTCCGCACCCCGCGTGCATCGGGGACGGGTCCCCATCCCGGGGGCTGTGGCCTGGGGGCAGCGATGGGCTGGGTCCCACCGTGCCCCCAGCACTGGGCCCCGCGCCCGGCTCTGCCCGGGGCCGTGGCCGCGTGTTCCCAGGCGGAGGCTGGGAGCCCGGGCGGGCGAGCGGCCCGGCCGCGCTGTGTGGGAACCAGACGGCCCCTGGGCACGGCTCCGCGGCGCTCGCTTCCTCCCGCGCCCCCGGGGGACTGCGCGAAGGAGGGGGCTGAGGTCAGCCGCGCTCGAAGCAGACGGCTCCGGAGACGCCAGCATGATCTAGGCGCTCAAATATTGTTTTCCACAGGGGAGGGAGGAAAAAAAAAAGGGAGAAAAAGCAAAGCCTGGGGACGAGTGACCGTTGCTGCTGCAGCGATGACGAACAGCAGCCCCCTCCTGCCCTGCCCGGGGCTGGGACGTGGCCGTGGCCCGGCAGCGGCCGTCTGGGCTGACAACGGGGCTGACGCGGTGGCGGTGCTCCCGGTCCCCAAGTGACGCCAGCACCGGCCCTCGCAAAGACCCCGGGGCCTGGCCAAGCTGTGTCCCACTGGCCTTGGGGAGCCGGGGGCTTGGCCACACAGCCAGCCCCCACACACCACGGAGAGACCCCCAGCAACTCAGCATCCTCCTCCCGTGCTCACTTCGGCCCCAGCAAGGTGGTGCAGATCAGCCGGGGCAGCCCCTTGCACCCGCATCCCCCAGCCTGGGGGCATCGCCCCCCGGGGGTCCTTTCCCAGGGGCAGGGGTTGGGGACACGGGCACAGGTCCCCACTTTGCCAGCATCTCCCCGGCCCAGCTCGGGGCTGCGAAGGCAGCGGGATGGCTCCACTCCGGCACGGTGGAGATGCCGGCCCCAGCACACGGGAAGGGGCTGGTGGCCACGTCCTGGCCCGGGGCTGCGTGGGGACCCCATCCCACCCCACCCCAGCAGAGCCCAGCCCGTGCCCAGCCTGTCGGTGGGAGCAGTGACTCAGCCGGTGCCTCCTCACCGGCAGCCGCCCGGGGATGATTCAGGGCAGAGGAATCCTGCCGGGACGCAGCCGCTTTCCTCGGCCGTTCCCACTGCAGCCGCAGACGTGCCCAAGGGCAGCCCCGGCACAGCCTGGCGCTGCAGGGCCCCCTGCTTGGGGAACTGGGGGGATCTGGCAGTGGGATGGCCCCAAGCAGGGCCGCTCGTCCCCCCCTGCACCGTGCCAAGCGCCTGCGCCCCATCCCACAGAGCCCCTACACCCCCCCCCCAGCAGCTCTCCAGGTGGGGCCCCCACCGAGGCCGGCACCGCTGGTGCCACACACGCAGCACGGGGTGAAGCCGGGCACAAGTGAGCAGTGCGGGGTATGAGGGGCCACGGGGCTCACTCTCGGGGGGCAGCACGTCCCCCTGCCCCTCGTGGATGCGGTCCCCTGCTGTCACCCCAGGATGGGGCTCTGGGGGCTCCTGGTGCTTTATCGCAGAGAGGCTTCATCCCCAGCGTCTCCTGGGGATGCAGGACCTGGAGGCGGGTGACGGGGGCACCCCCTCCCCGTGCCCTGGCCCCCGTGGCCTCGCCATCCAACGGCGGCACCATCGTGGCTGGGAGCCGTGGTGGGTGGCCTCGGGGACTCGTGTCCCGCAGCCAGCACCCGGGTGGGAACGGAGCAGCCCCCGCTGCGCCCCTGCCCGCTCCCCATCCCGAGCAGGGCGCAGAGATGACAGAGGCAGCGTGGGCGAACGTGCTTTATTCCGCCGCTGGGGCCCCCCGCACGGTACCGGGGGGGCTGGGGGGGGACCAGTCCGTCACTCGAAGAAGAACATGCCGGGTGTCCGGTAGAGGCAGTGGGGCAGCCCCAAGGGGTAGCCGCTGCCCCCCTGCAGCGGGATCGCGCCCCCGGCGCCCCATGACTCCTTCTGCTCGCCCGCCCGTGGCCCCGCAGCCCCGAAGGGGGTCTGGCGGGGGGCAGGGGGGGCCGCAGCGGGGGCCGCGGCCAGGAGGTGCTCCAGCGCCGCGCCGCAGGGCCGCTCGTTCACGCAGAAGCTCAGCGCCTGCACCCGGCACTGGTAGCTGCCACCCAGCGCCTCGGGCCCCGAGCGGCCGAAGGAGCCGAAAACGGGCACGGGCGGCTGCTTGTAGCCATCGCCGTCGAGGAAGCAGGGCGCGGGGGGCTTGCCCCCACCCAGGAGGGCGCCGGGGAACATGGGGGGCACCTGCCCGAAGGGCTGGCCCAGCCCCAAGGTGGGGGCCGCCGACTCCTTGCACTCCAGCTCGCCCCGTGGGGACGCGGTGGGGGCCGGGGAGTCCTGCGGGGGGTCCCTGGGCTCGGCGGGCAGCAGGGCACGGTGCTGCGCCGGGCGCTCGCCGGGCACCGGGTACTGACCTGGCCGGGGCAGCTGCAGAGCCGCCGGGAGCCCCCCAAAGGCAGTCTCCTTGGGCTGGGGGGGGGGCGGTGGCCGGCTCTCCGGGGGGGCCCCACGCGGCGGGCAGCACGGCTCCTTGGCGAAGAACGGCCCCTTGGGCTGCGGCGCGTCCGGCAGGTACACGCAGGGCTGCCTGGCCCCAGGGGGGGGCCGCCGGGCACAGGGCTCGGGGCACCCCGGCACCCCTCCGCCAGCACCCTCGGCCAGCTCGGGGGGGCCCAGCAGGCGCCCGGCGGCCACCGGCGAGGCGAAGCCGCCCTCCGCCTTCCCCTCCTCAGTTGGCGGGGCAGCGGGCGGCCCCCGCGAGCGGGGCTTGGGGGGCTTTCTGCGCCCCTCGTCCCCCTCGGCGCCCGGCGCGTCCCGGAGGCCCCTCTTCCTGGTGAAGCGCCGGCGGCGGCGCAAGAAGCTGCCGTTCTCGAACATGTTGTAGCAGTCGGGGTCCAGCGTCCAGTAGTTGCCCTTGCCCGGCTTCTTGTCGTCGCGGGGCACCTTGACGAAGCACTCGTTGAGCGAGAGGTTGTGGCGGATGCTGTTCTGCCAGCCCTGCTTGTTCTCGCGGTAGAAGGTGAAGCGGCCCATGATGTAGCGGTAGATGCCGCTGAGCGTGATGCGCTTCTCCGGCGTGCTCTGGATGGCCATGGTGATGAGGGCGATGTAGCTGTAGGGCGGCTTGGTGGCCTCGGGGACGGCTGCCGGAGAGGGGCCGGGGAAGGGGCTGTCGGGGGCCGGCCGGCCGCGCAGAGCCGGCTGCATCCTCCTGCCCGGCCGCGGCCGTCCCGCTCCGCTGCTGCCGCTCCTGCTCTGCCGTCCGGCTCCGGCCGAGCCCGTTAAAACCCCGCGGCGGCCCAGCCTCCCGCGCCCCGCCGGCGAGGGGGCGGCGGGCCCCTCCTCTCCGGGACCGCGGGGCCGCCCAGGGCGGAGCGGGGGCCCCATCGTCCAGCGCCGGTCCCTGCGGCCGGACGCGCCGCCAGGGCCAGCCCTGCGGCCGGGAGCCAGCGGCCATGGGTTGGCACCGCCACGGCCTCCCCAGGGCACGGCCCCGCTGCCCCAGCCCCTCTTCCCACAGGAGGTTCCCAGGGCCTGGGTCTCATCCTGCCCGGACACTGCTCCCCCGGGAGCCCCGGCTGATGCTGGTGGGATGCGGGGGCTGCAGCGGGCAGGATGGGGCTGTCCTGCACCTCGGCTCCCCGGCAGCTCCCTGCCCCTGGGGTAGTGCTGGATCCCTGCAGCGTGCTGGATCCCTGCAGCGTGCTGGATCCCTGCAGCGTGCTGGATCCCTGCTGTACACCAGATCCCCGTGCCGCGCCGTGTCCCTGCACCATGCCCAGCTGGTCGGGGACATCGCCTCCAGGGTGTGCCACGACCCCCCCCCACCTCACCCATCACCAGGGGAAACTGAGGCACGGGCAGCGAGTGCTTTTGGGACACGGTGCCACGTTGCAAGGGCAGCTAGCGGGCACCTTGCCTCTGCTTGCAGCCCCACCAGGGGGCCAGAACCAGAGGGCAGGATGGGTGTCGAGGTAGCGCGGCTCCCAGCAGGGTGCTCAGCTCCCGCTGCCCTGCACCACGAGGCTCTGCCCGGCTCAGCTCCCCCGGCCGCCTGCACCCGCCTCGTCCTGGCACCCCCCGGAGCTGCTGGCACGGCCCCAGCCCCACGCCGCAGTACGAAACACAGCTTTTATTCCTACAAACCGCAAACAGCGAGTCCCCGCGGTGCAAAGCACAAGGACGGAGCTTGCTGTCCCCCGCCAGCCCGCACGGCTGCCCTGCGCACCCAACAAGCACCCAGCCACCCCCCAGATGGTTCCCAGCGATTCTCGGGAAGAAACACAGCTCCTGCTCCGGCCAGGATCCACCCACCTCCGTCCCCGCCGCGCCGAGTGCCCCGCGCACGGCAGCTTGCGGCATCGCTGCTGGGAGGCCGCTCGTCCCCGGGGCCGGAGCGCAGCCGCGGGGAGGCTGAGCACCTTGCTCCGCAGCGGTGAACACGGTCGAGGCTTCGTCGCGCCTCGGCTGCCCCGCTCAGGGCTGGCAGAGCTGCTGGAGGACGTGGACGATGCGGCCGGGAGCGCCGGGGGCACAGGGCTGGGGGCAGTCGCGCAGCAGCGTGGGGCCGATGCGCTGGGCGTGATGGAAGAGCTCCCGCGCGAACACCGGCTCCACCTGCGGAGGCACAGAGCCGCCGGGAGGACGGGGTCTGCCCCCCGGCCCCCCGCTCGCGGCCGTGGTGAGCGCCAGCCCCGCGCGTACTCACGTGGGCCATGATGAGCTTCTGGAAGTGGTGGCCGGCGCTGGTGGGGTACTCCTCGCCGAAGCACAGGTGGATCTGGTACTGCGGCGCCGGCTGCCCCTGGCTCAGGTACCTCCGCAGCTCTGCAAGACACCGGCCACTCGCACGGGTCCCCCCCGACGCCGTGCCGGGGACGGGACCTGTTCACAGCGCCCTGGGGCTGGCGGTCCCCGAGGGTGGCAGGGGCTCCAGGGCAGGGGCCGGAGGACCCTGCGTGCCCGTGGCGCGGGCGGGCACTTACGCTGCAGGAACTGCTGCGTGTCCAGCAGCTTGTAGGTCCTCTCCCGCTCCAGCTTGTTGGGCCAGTCCCGGTGCGGGGCCAGCGGCCCGTTCCAGTACACCCTGCCCTGGCACTGGCGCTTCATGAAGACCCCCTCGGGGGCCACCCACAGCAGGACCCCGCGCTCCAGGTGGGGCAGGAGCCGCTCCAGCACCTCGGTCACGCCGGCCACCCGGCTGCTGCCGCCGAGCGCCCGCGGCGGGGGGAACTCGATCTGCTCCATGCACGTGGGGCCGTAGAGGCGCTCGCTGTCGGCCGGCTCGGCGCGGGAGGCGATGCGGCAGCCCTCGGCCGTGCGGGTGGTGAGCTCCTTCACCAGCACGTCGCAGTAGTAGAGGCGGACGTGGAGCCAGCAGTCTGCGGCCAAGGGGGGTTCAGCACACGGTTTGGGGGGGCACCGGGGGCTGCAGCCCAGGCAGGGCAGCTCCTACCTGAGTGGTTGACGTCCTCGACGGGGAGGTAGGACGGGGCCCTGGGGAGGAAGTGGCCGTGGGTCGGGTTCCAGCCGTAGAAGACTCCCCGCACGTGGTACCCTGGGTCAGGACGGAGATGGCAGAGGGAGGCGGGCAGCTGTCCCCAGGGGTCCTGTCCCAGCCCCAGCCCCCGGGGCTGGCGGGTGCTTCCCACAGCCGCTGCTCGTTGCTGCACCTCGTTAAAGCCCCTCAGTGTGCAACCAGGCAGCTTCGCTTCTCAAGGGACTCAAGGGAGGGGAGCCCCAGCCCCGGTCTCCATTCCCATGGGCACAAGGCTCCGTATAGCGGGGTGCGATGCCCTCCTGCCCCAGCCCCATCCTGCGTGACCCCCCACCCCCAGCCCCAGGGCTCTTTTCTCACCTCGCTCAGCCGGGTGGGCAGAGAGCAGGGGGAGCGCAGACGCGTGGCAGGACCCCCCGGCGCCCCGCACACCCTCCTCGGCCGGGCTCCCTGCGGCACGGCCCTGGGGATGAGAGCGGCGGCGGTGAGGGCCGGGCCGGCAGCGGGGGCACCTGAGCCGGCTCTGGACCCCCCCCCCCCAGCACACTTTTAGGTGGGGGCTGGCTCACCTGCGGGTCCTTGCCGCCTGGGGGCTGCGGGCCACCGTCGTTCTCTGTTGGGAGCGAGGAAAGAAACCACTGAGCCCCACAAACAGCGGGAACGGCCCCCGGGGAGGTGCTGGCTCCCCAGGGAAACCAAACCCAGCCCCGACCCGCAGCGGGCGGCCAGGGCGCAGCCTCGGGAAGGGTTTTGCCGGAGCGCGGCCCAGGGCACCGCAGAGGAAGAGGAGCGGGGAGGAAGGCTCCCGGGAGGCGACGCCTGCGGGATACGGGGCTGGCAGGGGAACGGCACGGGTGTGAGCCCCGAGCCTGAGCGGGTGTCAGGGCAGTACCTGCATCGCGGGCGCCGTCGGAGACGATCTGGTACACCTTGTAGGGCTCGGAGATGTCGAGCTGGCTCCGCTCGGGCACCTCCTGGAAGTCGGTGCTCTTGTTGAGCGCGCAGCGGAGCCGCGTCTTCCAGGTGGACGGGTCGGCCTTGTCCGTGCCCTCGTGGTACTTCCCCTTGTACACCGCCCAAGCCTGCGGGCATGGGGGGGGGGTCGGTGCTGCGGGGGCTGCCCGGCCCCCGGCCCCCGGCTCCTCTCAACGGGCCTGGGGAGGGTCGAGGGGGGACTGGGGAGGGGGGAGCCCACGAGTGGGAGCCCACGGGGCTGGGCTGGGCGGCCGGGGCGGGGGTCGCGGCCGTGGGCCGGGGGGCGGCGGGGAGCCGGGGGAGCCCCGGGGGGGGGGGGGGCCGGGGGGCCCGGGGGGGGGCCCGGGGGGGGGGGGGGGGGGGGTCGTACCCTGAAGAGCGCCGCGTCCTGCTGCTGCCGGTAGTCCTGCTTGGCCGCGTGCTTCCAGGGGATGCGGAACAGCGTCCTGCGGCCGTCCTCCCAGCGCAGCCCCGGGTAGCGGCCGCTGTCGATCTGGGCGATCAGCCACTCCTTGAGCCGCATGGGCGACCCCGGCTCCGCCATCGCGCCCCGCTCCCGGCCCGGCCCCGCGGTGCCCTCGGGAGCGCGCCGGGGAGGCGAAAGCGAAGGCGGCTCGGGGACTTTCGCTTTCGTTTTCCCGGCCGCCGCTTTCGGTTCGCTGCCGAGCCGCGATCCCCGACGGGGTGGGGAGGGGGGTGGAGGCACCGGGGCGCCGGAGAGCACCGGGGACCCCCCCCGCGGGGATCGTGCCTGGGGGCTCCGGGCTGCGGGGAGCCCTGCCCGCCGCCCCCTGCTGCTGCCCTGGGCACCGGGGCACCTCCCCGCGCCCCCCCGGGGCTCCCCCCGCCACCCCCGGGATCGCCCCTCTCCCGGCTGCCGCGTCTGCCTCTGTCCCCCCGGTCCGTGGCTGAGCCGGGGGGGACCGGGCAGAAGCAGGATGGGAACCGGGTTGGAAGGGCCTGGCCCATCCCGCGCCCACGCTGCCTGCCCGGTTCCCCGGGGGTTCCCGGCCCCACGGGCCCCGCGGGTGGGCGCATTGCTCGTGGCCGCGGTGCCGCGTCCCGCACGCCGGGCAGCAGCTGCTGCGCTCGTGCAGCCCCGGGGGGGCTTTGGCTCTCGTGAGGGTGCTTGTGTGGATGAGAGGAGCGGGGGCACGTGGCCCCAGGCGGCCCCTTCGCTCCCGGCTGGCTCCCGAGCACTGTTCCCCGCCGCCCGTGGTAGGGCCTGGCCCTCCCTGCGGCCAGGAGCCCGGCCCAGCCGTCCCACGGGAAGGGGAAGGGGTGACGTGCGGAAAGCAAACTCCACAGTCAGTAAGATGGTAAAGTCGGTAGGTTTACTCAGCGCTGGGCGGCACGGGGGTAGTCCCACCAAAGTCGTGCGCGCCCCAGCGCGGCACTTGCCTTGGTTATATGCGGAGAAGAGTTACATAGGCGTGAAGTTTCTCGAGACGCCTGTACATATGCGTGACCTGTCCCCGCTTTGTATTACAGTTAGTTCCAGGGAGTCATTTTCATCGATTCCTCCTATCCACGCTTGCGCAGTGTTTTCTGGTAGTGGTTGCCGGGGGTCGTGGGGATGAAGATCAGTGAGTCTTCCTCGTCACCACTGGTTGACCTCTCGTCTCAGCGCAGACTCATGAGCTTCTCCGCTTCTGCTTAAACTGCAGATTCGGTTTCAGTTGGTTCTGGAAATGTGTTTCCTGAACTGTTTTTCATGAGAAATCTCAGAATTTCCTGTTTCAGTTTCTTTGCACAATAGGTAGCGGAAGATACAGTACCTGTCCCTTAGCCTTATTTACTGAAATTCCCTTGGCTTCCTCTCACACGTTCATTAGCCTATCTTAGCTACTAAAATTCCTTCAGCCTCCTCGCAGGGGGATCTCCCCCCGCTTTGCCCCCAGCCTCCCCCGGCCCACCCCGGTGCGACAGCCGTGTGGGCAGGGTGGGGGGCAGCGGGGGCTGTGGCCGCCTCTGCAGCTCCTCCATCCCCGCTGCCCTGGTGGGTTTCCTTTCCAGTTCTGAGTAAGAGAAAAGTTGCCTCTTGACTGGGAAGCAGACGAGGCTCCCGAGAGCCAGCGGGCTGCTTTGAGCTTGAAATCCTCGAAATGAATAAGCGGTGACGCTGTGCCAGGCTCTGGCCTCCCCCTGCTGCCTGCGCCCAGCCCCGGGCTTTCCCACACGGGACGTGGGGACGGGGACACGGCCCCATGGCGCAGAGCATGTGGGGCCGCGCAGGGTGCGTGAGCCGGCCAAGCTGGCAGGGGCTTTTCTGCTCACTGAGCCTGCCCTCGGCCTCCCCACCGCAGAGCGAGGCCTGCCTGCCCTGCCTGCCCTGCCTGCCCTGCCTGCCCTGCCTGCCCTGCCTGCCCTGCCTGCCCTGCCTGCCCTGCCCCTGTGTGCTCGGGGCTGTGGCTAACCAGGGCCCTGCCTGCACCTCGGAGGAGGCAGCGGTGCTGAGCGCTGCGGGTTGCGGTTTGGGGAGGGGGCCGGGGCAGCGGATAGGACCCACTGGCTCCGGCTCGGTGCCGCTCCGGCCAGGCCAGCGTTTCAGGGACACGGGGAGGGGATGCCGAGCGGTGCAGGAAGCCGTGCTGGTCTCTGCGCCAGCGAGCAGGGGATTTCCACTGGCGGCTCTGACGCACGGGCTGAGAGCCAGCCCTGTCCCGGCCCCCGACCCCGCGCTGCCCCCCCAGTGCCGGCCCCTGCCAGGAGCAGCGGAGCAGGGGCAGTGTCCTGGCCCCCTCCAGCCCCCTGGCTGGGGTAATTTCAGGCCTGGGACTGAGGGAAGGAGGATTTGCATCTCCCCTTTGTGCCTTGGGAGATGAGGCGATGCCAAGGGGCTGTTGCACAGCCTCATCTCGATGGCTTGTACGGATTAGCTCCAAGCCCAGGAGATGGTCCAAGCCCACCGACTCCTCAGCCAGACAAAGCCCGGCTGGATAAGCCTTTATCAGCTGGGGAATTCTCTCCTAACAGCGAGGTGGTGACGTGCAGGACCAGAGGGAGGTAATTATCCTGCCATCAGGGGAGATGCTCAGAAGTGTTTTCCCGGCTGTTCTGCTCCCTGCACAGGGAAGGTGAAGCTGCTTAACCCTCACAATTTCCAGGCTGCAATGCACTTCAGAAGCAGTCAAACATTAACTCGCAGCTAACCCTGCCCTTACCTGTTTTTTTCCAATTGTGCAAACCAGATCTGCCAAAATAAATATGTTTTGCCCTGCTGTGGAGCTGGACCTGGAGATGCCGTTGCTCTGCACACAGCCTTGGTGTGGGTTTATAGCGTGAACCAGGAAATGCTGCGTGTAAACACCTCTGTGCGGCGTGTCCCAGCAGGGGGGCTGGCAGGAGGCTGCAGCTGTGCAGGGGGGACACGCTGGGGGCCAGGGCTGGAGCCCCCCTGCAGCACCTCGCTCCGTGCCGAGGGAGCGGGGAAGCAGCCCGGGCTGGCAGGGCCGAGAGGAGAGGGGGACTGGAGGGCGCAGAAGCAGTGGGGGATGATGCTGAGTTATCCTGATGAAAACAAGATGGGAAGTTTTGGGTGCCAAAAGCTGCAGCGCTGCTCGGCACACCCCCCCGACCTGCAGGGGCAAAGCCCCTCCGCCTGCCACCCCTGGCTGCTCCCCGCACAGCTCCGTGCGCCCTGCGCAGTACCCGCAGGTGCAGAGGGGCCCTGGGGACACCCGGCAGCTGCCTGTGTTCAGCCACAGCCATCACGCAGCAGTAAATGAGCAATCATTAATTATTGATGGGCATGTCCTGTCCCACTGTGCTGTCTCCTGAAAGCAGCCAGGGCAGAGGCCATCCCCGCTCCCCGGCAGCTCCTTCCCCCTGGGAGCCTGTGTCTGGTACTCAGAGCACAGCTCAGATCTCCCTTTCTGGCTGGGGGGGAGGAACACTGTCCCCTTTAGGAAGAGGGGAACCGTGGTGTGGACAGCAGGGATGAGGGAGCCCCCAGGGACCTGTGCCTACAGGGTGATGCTGACGGCCCAGCTGGGCAGCGCTAGCATCATCCCCACCTGTGACTGCCGCAGTACAAGGTGTCAGCAGGATGGGGCTGGAGAGGAATGGGGTTTGCCCTGCCCAGCCTCCCCGCAGATCCCAGCAGGCTCCAGTTCAAGGCAGTGAAGAGGCTGCAGCAGAACAGGATCCACGTGAGTGCCCATCTGCTCCTGCCTGAGCCCCCCCAGCAGCACAGCCCTGCAGTGGCACCGGGGTTTCTGGCCCTGCCTGTGCCCTGAGCAGGCTCTAGTGAGCAGCCCATGCCCTGCAGTTTGCTCCCAGTGGCTCTCCTGTGGGGTGGCATTGGGTGGCTTCCCACCAAGGACAATGCTGCTGGGGCACGGCCAGTACTGGTTGTACGTGGTGTTCCCAAAACATCGCTGTGGGGTTGTAGCTGCGGGGCCTCAAGCCCCCAGCAAATGTGGGCTGTGAAGCACGGCCGGGTGGGAGAAGGGCAGGGAGCCCTTGCCTCCTTGTAGCAGCCCTGCGAGGCAGCAGGCTGTTCTCTGTACTGGTGTGCCAGTGTCACCACCTGCTACGCCCCTTCCCTGTGCTCCCTGTGCTGCCGATGGGTTCCAGACTCTCCCCATGCCAGGACTTTCCTGCCCCAGCCCCCCTGTTGTGACCCAGCCATCACCCACGAGTCATTCTACATCCCAGGCAGACTGCAGAGAAGAGACGTTTATTACTACGAGGACATAGAAAGTCTTTAAGCAAAATGGCTTAAGGCTCCGCTTTAGTGAGGTCTGGCTAGGTTAAACATTTATTTCCCACCATGTAAAGATTGTGCCCTGGTATCAGTGGGAATGGGGTGCGATGAACTCCTAAAGCTGCGGTGCTTGCTCAGGGCTTGTGCTTGGTTGGCCTGGAGCGCCGGGGCACCCGCGTGCGCCTGCCCCGCAGCCACCTCGGCTCTGGAAGCTTGATGCTGCTGCTGGTGGGAAATCTGCCCCAAGGGGTCAGCAAGCTCTCCTGCACCCCGTGTGTGCCCCTGAGGCCCATGCAGCTGGTACTGAAGTGCTAAAGCTGCTGTCAGCATCACCTGGTTGCTGGGAAGCCCTGTCTGTCACTCTGCCCGGAGCCAGAGCCCACAGTGACCGGGGGACCGTCATCTGCTTTCACCAGATGTCCTCCCACACCAGGCACCAAGGGGCTGACCCCCGCAGTGGTCTGCAGAGCGCAGCAGTGCAAATGAATCCCTCCCCCGATAGCTGAAAGCCAGGACAGAAGATGGCACGCTTGAACCCAGAGAGGAGAAGGAGCTGTGCTTGCCTGCGGCTCTGCAGCACAGCACTTCCCCTCCAGGCCAGCGGTGCTGCAGCTTAGTTTTTACCAGGCTGTTAGGTGATTTCTGCTGCTCTCCCTCCCTGGCTGTGATCACTTCAGACACGCCGGGATGCAGGAGAATGTCCTCTTCACCCGCAGCAGAAAGGGAGCGGTGCTCTTGATGTCCCTGGCTCTCGGTACCAGTCCTTGCAGAGCTCCCTCTGCTCTGGATGCTCCTCTCCCCGCTGGCAGCAGGGCCTTGATTTCTTCCTCGTCATTGAAAGGGGATGACCCATACCTCTGCCTCAGGTGCCTGCGGATCTGGGGAAAGAACAAGATCCCAGCGTGCTTATTTCAAAGTGCAAGGCCAAGCCTGCAAGCAAGGGGCACAGGGAAGGAATCTGGTGCCCCTGGGCTCTGTTCCTGCCGAGACCCACGAGCCGGCACCGCCACGGAGGAGCAGACCCACGGGGCTGTGCAGGTGGCAAAGGCTGCGTCCCCCTCGTGCTCCCACCTTGCGGGCTGCGCTGCTGCCGAACTCCTCCAGCTGCTGCTTGAAGCCAGGGTTGGGGTTGGCGACGGGTCGCACGCTTCTGATGGCCTCGAGCACCTCCTGAGAGCTCAGCTCCGTGACGGCCATGACATAGGCGACGACAACAGTGGTGCTGCGGGAGATCCCGGCCAGGCTGGCACGGGAACGAGCACATGGGAGGCTGTCCGTGGTGTGCCCTCCTGGCTGCTGCCCTGACCCCGTGCCTGCCCCTTCCTCCACCCTTGTGCCTCAGCTATTTTGGTTCTCCTTCTCAGCGAACTTGCTCTCTGGGAAGCCAAAGCCCTTCCAAGGTCCTCTCGATCAGTGCCTATAAATACACCCCGCTCCCCTGGGGAAGTGAAAGTATCAGCTGCTGCCTGGAAGCCTGTCCCAAACAGCTCTGTTCCCACTTGCTCAACGACAGCAAAAAGTTGCCCCTCTCTAGCAGTTCTCCAGCCCCACAAGGACTCCCCAAACCCTGCTCATTTGGAGGCTGCAGCTGAGCCTGATGGTGGATCCTGAGTGGATTCATGGACACGGGGACCCCTGGCAGACACTTGCGGCTGAAGTGGGGGGTTCTGGCAGCTGGACCTTCTGCTGTGCTGGGAAGAACATGGCATTGGGCATGAGAAAAGGAGTTTTACCAGTGGACAAGGCAGTTCCCTCCATGCAGGCGACACTGGTGGATAAAACTGATGCATTCCTTGAAGTGCTTCTTGCTAGCAGGAAAAATAGAACAGAGTAAGGACTAGAGGTGTGGAACCAGATTTTTAGGCTGCAGGTGGTGCAGCCCTGAGTGTCTGAAGACAAACAAAAATAAAAAGCCTGTTGCTTTACAGACACCAGCACCAGCTGCTGAGACCTGAGCAGCTCAGGGCTATTTTCCCAAGAAAAAAACCTACGGCTGCTCACATCTCTGACCGTGCCAGCACTCCTGGCCAGCTCTGTGCCTTCCCTGCTCTCCCCCATCTCCAGGCAGCTCTGCCCAGGCTCCCAGGTGGAATGCTCCCTCCCTCTCTGCTTCCCACTGCAGACAGGCTGCCTCTCGCCTCAGCCCAGGGCTGGGACCTGCTGCAGTTGCTGCATTTGAGGAGCTGGATGCAGCACCACGAGGGCTCAGGGTACTACTGGCTGTCCCGCAAAGACCGAGCTCCTGCATGCCCCCGTCTGGGCGCTGGCCTCACCAATTACTCACATGTTGGCCTCTGGCGTGTCTGGCAGGGGAATACGGAGGTAGGTGATGTCCTGCAAGACATGAAAACAGGAGAAACTCAGCCACCAAGGTCCTGCAATCTGCTCGCCTGCACTCCCCGCGGGCTTCCCACAGCGCAGCTTTCCTCCGTGCTGGGATGGGGCTGCTCTCCCCCTCGGTACGTGCATCGGGAGGGCAGCAGGCAAAGAGGAAGCTTGTGGCAGAGGGTGGGAAAACAAGATGAAGCTGGAGAGCTGGAAATCATTTCTCATCAGCATTCAAGGCCAGGTTACGATCACGAGCCAGCAAACTTCCCAGAGCAGAGGGGCTGCCTCGCTCCTCTGGGACTCTGCTGCTGGGGTGAGGTGGACGTGCCATGGGATGCCCAGAGCTGAAGGGAGGTGCTGCAGCGTGGGAAGAGCTGCAGCAATCTGCATGCTGGTGTCAGGCACGGGACCCTACCTGCAGCAAGGGCTGAGGGGATTCATGGATGGAAACGATGTGGGTAATCTTGTTCCGGCTGAGCTGCTCCAGGTCTTTGGCATCTAAAGGACAAAAGTAGATATTAGCACGTATTTGTTTCTTACCGTTCTCCTCCCACAAGCACATCCACCACCCTCCTGCAGACAAACCAGCATGTAAAGCGTTGCTCGGGAGGAGCAGCTGCATTACACCCCCTCCCATGCACATCGACGCACTTGGAAGAAGAGCAGTCACAGACAAATATGCAAACGCCTCTTGGAAATCTGGGAACACAAACCCGGGGGCACCAAAACAGAGACCTACTCCCTCCAAAGGCACTTGACCTTGCTGCCTCTGCTTGGATGAATTCACGTCTGCATGGGAAAGCACTCTCTTGTGCAAGCAGCTTCCCACTTGCCTCTACTTGTCCACCAGCTCCGGGCGGAAAGAACGCGCTCTGTGACCGCACCTCTCCCATGCAACCACAACATGTGGTAATGGGACCTCCTGCAGCCTAAATGATTTATCTCACAGGCTGCAGAATTGGAGCTGCAGCTTTTCATACCAACATTGAGCTTGGCTGAGTCTGAGTTTGTTTTTAATATCTGAGGGGTCTGCAGAAAACAGCTGAGCTGCAATTTGGAGCACTTTGCACGTATCCCTCTGCAATTGCATGCACAGAGATCACGTACCCTCAACTTTCTGGGGAGATGACCTACTTTTCACTAATGCTTCAGCATCCTCTGGTTGTGATTCTGGCCACTGGTCCAGCATAAAAGTTATTGTGCTGTGAGGATAGCCTGCTCATCTTGCTGGCTAAGCAGCTTTGTAGCTGTTTCCCTTTCATGACATGACCAGCTGATCATGCACAAGCTGCTGGAGATGAGTACTAATATTTTCTCATCTCATAGCTTTGGGTTTCTAAACTTCCGAGTGGTGTGAAACCTTGGCTCGGGAATCTGAAACACGATGTGCTAATGGCATGATGTGAATATTTAATAGAAGTGAGTCTCAAGAGGCATGCTTCACATTAGAGTCCATGCCTTGTGTGTGCGTGCAGCGGGGAAGGAGGTGCGGACCCTCTGTCCGTGGGCTCGTACATCAGCTGTCACCTTCCCACCCAGCTCTGGCAGGCAGAAGGACGGCAATTAGTGACATGATTGTAAAGGCTTGCTACGGCTGGAAAATGCCTTCAGTTGGAGAAAATGTCTCTATGAGCTGTCAGAGCTTAATTTAGCGGGCCTTAAATCTCTGTCATCACCCTGAATTTCTTGGTAGAGCAATGCTTTGGTGGCATCAGGCCAAGATAAAACATCAGTGGTTGCTTGCGGTAACCTCTGTGAAGGGCTCGGGAGCCAGGTACCCCTGGGTGCGCTCCCCACAGCGCTCCCAAACAGCACCCAGCCAGCAGCAGCTCCTCCAGCCCTAACCCCTGAAATGTTCCCTTCCGATGCTGAGGAGCGTGCTCTGGCCAGGCTGCTGCCAGCCAGGACTGTCACACTGGTTCTAGTGACATTTTCTTAGCAATTTGTGCCAGTGTTTTCAGATGTTCTCAGCACTTAGAGCAGGAATCAAACTGTCAAAAGAGCCGTTAGGGAGGCAGGAGCTCTGATAAATGCTGGGTTTTCATGGCAGATGCCAGTCCTTAGTCATGAATGACTGACAGTGAAAACCTATTAAAACAGTGATTCGGTGTGAGAAGGGCGATTCAGCCTCTGGGAGAAACACCCCAGCATGTGCAGCCCCCTCCTACTCGCTGCTAAAATGTGGGGGAGGCTGAGGCTTTCAGGAGGGCTTTCAGTTCCAACCCTGCTCTGGCTGGTGTCACAGCATCTGCCCAGGTGCTGCTGGGTCTTTCCTGACAAGGTCATGGCCCTGCTCAGCTTCTTCCTCCAGTTTCCTGAGCTCTCAGGAAAGCTGTTAAAGAGAAATAAGGCAAGCAAAGCAAGGGCAGTTTCTGCCCTGCATTCCCATCAGTGCCTCCTCTCTTGCTGTTGCTAACACAAACTGCACGCCTGTGTAGCAGAGGAAACCTCATTCCAGGATGATGTGGCATCATCCTATCTGGAGTTAGCTCCAGCTCTCTGCTGCTTCTCTCCATGCTATTTAGTTTACAGGCTCAGCACCTGCATCTGCCCAGGCCTGAGCTCCTGATTCTTCCCCTCCCCAGGAAAGGAAAGCAAGGCTGGAGATGGGAAGAGGAGGCAGAGGAAGGAGCTGAAGGAGGAGCTGGCCCATCTGCTAGGCAAAGGGACATCCTGAGCAGAGCTCAAATGAACCAGAACGATGGGGAGCGCAACAGGAGAGCAGCTTTTATCCCTCAGCTGGAAGAGGAAGCGTCGTGCACTCGCGCCCGGGAGCCCCTAAAGCCTTCCTGATGTGGCTGCTGCTGCCCCTCCGAGCACAGCCCACCCGTGCAGCACAGGCAGCGCGCTCCCTCGCAGCACGAGCCTGTGGGGTTGGGGCAGACAGAGCTGCCCAGATCAAGGACTCCTCTGCGGCGTGGGGCTCTGCTTACCGATGAAGTTTCCCAGGTAAAGGCCGGGGAGGATCTGCAGGACACAGAGAAGAGGTGTCAGTCTGTCAGCAGCTAACGCAGTCCCTGGTACCCACTGCGCTGGGGCTCCTCGCTCCAACCTGCCCCTGCCACCACCTCTGCCCGAGCACAGCAGAGGCCAGGATGAAGCACACACAGCATTCACCACTCGCCTCTCCTCCCCTGGACTCCAGCCACTCCAGCCCACACAGCTGCGGGCTGTGGCAAACCAGCAGAGCCTGCGGAGGGGCTCACACTGGTGAGCCCAGCCTCAGCCAGAAAGGCAGAAGTGCTGCCACCAAAACGCATGGCTGAATGACCTGTCCGCTGTCACCTCGGTGCCTCCAGGCCTGCAGCAGCAGCAGTGCAGCTCAGTGCCTGACATCCAGCCCAACTGATCTTTGGCCACACCAGTGGCAGCCCCATTCTGTCTTCCTGCCTCATGCTCCAGGCCCTTGCAGCCCCTGGAAGTCTGCCATGTCTCTCTTATTGCTCCCTTATCAATTTCATTGTCAATTTCTTTACAGATTTCTTATTGCTCCTTTTGCTCATTATCTATCTATTTTTATCTGGGCTCAGCACGCTGCATACACCGTAACGCAGCCTCAGACTGCGCCCCTGACCTGTGCTCCTCCTGCTGCTCGAGGGATGAGGAAGCAGCAGACCCAGGGAAGCTGGAGGACATGACCCAGGACAGCTTTGGCCAGCGTTGGCAGAGTGGGGAGCGATCACACCTCTGCACAGCCCCCAGCTCTGCTCTGCTCCCTGCGCTCCACAGGGAGCCCGTCTCTAACAGGCCTGGGACAGGCTGCTCTGAACACTGTGCCTTAAATGTAATTGCCTTGCAAAATTTCACTTCTTATGATGAAAAGATAATTACTTGACAATGCCTCTATTAACAGCACTCCAGATTACAGAAGTAAGACAACTTGCATCCATTCCTACCCTTAGCTAATTTATATTATCCTCTTTCCCATCTTGGAAAATGAGGGCTATCAGCCTGCGCACACTTGTGTGCGCTCAGGTTCACTTCCAGCTTCTCCCTGCTGCACGTTTGGTGGGCTGGGAGCTGGGCAAGCAGAGAGGATTTCTACAAATACAGTTTTGCTTGCTCTTATCTCACTGCTCATGTTTGGAAACATTTCTATTGCTCTAACAGCTTAAAGATCTTTTTTATGATTCCTTAAATTTTAGATCAATTTTATATCGACAGGGCGCCTTTAACTTTCAGCAACTGCACTGCAAATGAGATGGCACAAGAGCCATTTAGCAAGGCCGGCTCCCAGGGGCAGGACGCTGAGCCATGAATAATGGCACATTCCTGTCCCTGTAACTTTCTGATCCACTCCTCGCTGAATAAAATGGGGCATTGCAGCTCTGCCTAAAACACTGAAAACTTTCCCAGATAATGAGTGGTTTTAGGTTGGATGGGATGTTTAAAGCATAAAGAAGATATCTCTGTTCACCTGTGACCTGGGAAAAGCTCAGACAAGCAGGAAATAGTGCCCATCCCCTCTGTCGAGCAATGCTTTGAGCACTGTGCAGAGCCCAGCGCTGGCAAGCACAGTATGTGGCACTACACCCCCCTCAGGGTCTAACAGGGCTGCTGGCGTGTGCTTGGGATCTCGTGCCTTTGCTTTAAAGGTGTTGAAAGTTTCCTCCCTCCCTCGGAGGGGTTGCTGTGACCTCCTGTCCTCCACACTGGCGTGAACCTGGCAGTGCTGTTCAAACCCGGCATGCCCTGACAGAAGTGGCCGGAGGTGGCTTGCAGGCTAAGTCCGAGCTGCAGCTCCGCACAGCATCTCTGCCTGCTTCTCATCTGATTCTGCTCAGCCTGCAGGTAAACAAGCTCCTCCAGCAGCCGTGCCCGGTGCCGCTTTCAGCATTGGCGGGGAGGCTCCCTGGCACGCGAAACGCTGCTCGGCATCGCAGAGCAAACAGAAGCAGACCAACGTCTCCCACCTCCAGCACTGCAAGCCTGTCCTGCAGCGCCCGGCTCTGCAGAGCTGCACCCCAGCGCTCCCTTTACCTTGCTCATGCCATTTCCCATGTTCTGCAGTACGCGCCCTGGGAGGGGCGGGGAGCAGCTGTCCTTGTCCCCGATGCTACCGTCCGCCCTGTCCCCAGGCGAAGCTGCTCCGGACGCTCCCTGGGAGGGTTTCCGTCATGAAGAGCTTGCTCCTGCGGGACAGCCGCTTGTCACAGGGGGCTCGATTCCAGCACACGGAGGCCAATCCCCCGGCAGCAGCGGGCTCTCCCGGACAGGAGAGACCTTGGCCGCTTCCCCTGAGGCTCCTGCTGAAGCCCTTCCCCAGCACCCGCCTCCCTCGCACCGACTGCTCCTTCTTACCGGGAGGAGACAAAGGAGGAGAAACTCCACCTCTGAGCGGTGGTGTGGGAGCGCTGGGCGCGCTGTCTGCTGACGGCCGCCGCTGCCAGCACGGCCGGACAAGGCTGCAGTGTGAAGAGAAGAACAAAACCTTTGTCCTGCTCCATCAAGGACAGTCTGTTTGGCCACGCAGCCAAGCGCCCCGTGGCATGCCCGGCCCTCCCTGTGCCTGCCGTGGGGGTACAGGACCCCAGCTCCTGTGCGGCAGGAGAACCGCAGGCTGACAGCAGCGGCAGCTCCATACCCACCTGCCTCTGCTCCCAGGGGAAACGTCCCTTCTGTCCCCACAGATCGGGCAGCGCCAGCGGGTGCCGTCACCTGAGCACAGGCGAGCGGCCAGGTTCAGCCGGCGAGCGCCCCGCCGGCGCCCCAGGGCTGCTCCCTCCCTCCCGCATCGCCCGCACCGGAGCAAAGTCCGGGTTCTTTTCGTGACCTGAGCGCTGACGGGACTGGAAAGCGTTGTCACCGTCCCTGCATGGCGGTGACAGAGCTGCAGGGCTCCCAGGGGCAGGTTGGGGCCTGGCCTGTGCCCCTGTCCTCAGCTGGGCAGGACTCCCGGCCCCTGCAGGGACCCAGTCCCCTGCAGCCCCTGCCCCGTGTGACCTGCTGGGGTGGCAGCTGCCCCCTTGGTGTCACCGGGGCAGGGGACAACCCCATGGCAGGGGACGACCCCACAGCAAAGGCCAACCCCATGGCAGGGGACAACCTCAGGACAGGGGACAACCCCATGGCAAAGGACAACCCCCAACAGGGGACAACCTCACAGCACCCCCCTGGGCTGGGCAAGGAGCCAGGACAACCCCGCACCCTGGGGACCCCGGGGCTGCGTTAGGGGCCCTCGGGTTGGCACTGGGGACTCTGGGGTTGCCCAGGGGAGGACCCCACAGCCCCGAGGGGACCCCCCCCCGGCCCGGGGCCGCGGGCGCCCCCTGCTGCGCCGCGGTTGCCATGGGGACGGCCGCGGCCCGCGGGGCCTGCGCCATGGCGGGGCTGAGGGTGAGGCCGCTGCCCCCCGGCCTTCCTCCTCCTCCTCCTCCTCCTCCTCCTCCTCCTCCTCCTCCTCGTCCTCTCACCGCCTCGCCTCTCCGCTCCTCTCCCCGCAGGCCGCCGCTCCCCGCGCCCCGAAGAGGCCGAAGCAGCGCCCGGCGGAGCGCGGCGGGGCCGGGCCGGGCAGCAGGGCCGCCTCTCCCCGCGGGGCCGCCCCGCTCCCGCCCCCGCCGCCCTCCGGCCGCCCCCGGCCCTGCGTCCGCTTCAAGTGCGGTCTCGCCGGGCCCCTCCTGGACGTGCTGCGCCGCCGGCCCGGCTGGCAGCAGGCGAAGGAGTAAGCGAGGCCTGGCCCTGCTGCCCCCGGCCGTGGGGGTCCCTCTCGCCACCTCCCGTTCGGCTGGGGGTCCCCCGGGGCCTGGCTGGGGGTCCCCCGGGGCCTGGC
>CM021716.1:14211720-14226998 GCA_011074415.1 Stictonetta naevosa
GGCCTGGCTGGGGGTCCCCCGGGGCCTGGCTGGGGGTCCCCCGGGGCTAGCTGGGGCCTGGGGTGTGCTGTGCTGGGTGCCTGGCCCAAAGCAGCCCCATGGTGTTCCCTAGGTTGTGCCCGCAGACCTTGGGTTTGTGTAGGTTGAGGCAGGCCTGGGGGTGGGAATCCTGAAATTTCTCCCCTTCTGACTTTAAAGATGGGGAGAACGCCCCCCGCCCGAGCAGCTTTTCCCTGGTGTAGGGGGTGCAGGGAGGAGAGGTGGCTGCGGGTGGTGGTGACCCCGGGTAAGCACGTGCTTTCTGCATGGGGCCTTCCTCCCCAGCGAGGAGGAGTGGGATTTTCTGTGGTGTGATGTCAGTTGGCTTCGGGAGAATTTTGACCACACGTACATGGAGGAGCACGTTCGCATCTGCCACTTTCGCAATCACTATGAGGTAAGAACCCCTCGAAGGTGGAGTGAAACTAGGAGGGTTTGAGAAGGTATTTTTAACTTGTCAGTAAGTTTCCACGAGAAGCGGTTATGACTGGAAATACCTAGTAATGTTTTCCACCATGAAAACTGGCTTCTCTTACAGCTCTGATAAACCTTCAGAATGTGTCAACATCCCTCTGTCCCAGGTAGGGCTCTGCTCAGGATCCTGACGCTTTGCTTTACCCTGTTCCCAATTCAGTAAGCACCAGCAAGTCCATGACTCTTGAAAATGACAAAACCAGTTGTGTTAGGGGATCTACTTAAAAATACAGCCCTTCCTCTTTGTAGGTGAGTTTCCTGACACGTTTCCAAGTGGGATCTCCTGCAATTCCAATGTGTTAGGATTGGACATACGTGTTCTCATTTGCCCAGTGAAAGAGAGCTTTTACCCCACGTACATCTAAGGCTGGCGCATTGCAACAGTTCCTCCAAAAGGGCAGTATTTTGGGGAACCTTATTTGTATTTATGAGCGGATTTTAGTTGCAACAGCTAAAACTTACCATCTCAGAGGCCTGCCCCCCGTCTTCTCATAGATGCTGACTTCATTTCAGCAGTAAGGGCTGCTGAGCAGGATATGCATCTGTTCTGAGCCTTCATGCTCACCAGTGTTATCATAAATGGGGACTGACAGTGGTTTGTAACGCTTGTCTGTAACCTGCAGCAGTTCAGGAGCTGATATACTTCCAGCTCAGCTGAAGGTGCCACAGGGGCAGCAATCTGGGGAGCAGTGGTTTGGGTTAAGCCTGCCTGCAGACATGATTACAGCTGTCGGTGTGGGCAGTTCTGAACAGGGCTGTCTGCTGGAAATGAGTGTGCTGACTGCACTGAAAGGTTACGTTAGAAATAGTAAAACATGGGTTGTAAACCTGCTCTGTTCTAGCTTCCCTGTTTGTGCAGAAATTAAATAAAAATTGAAATCAAGCCTTCTCTGCCACAAAGCAAAAGCAGTTCTCAATGATTTCCACGTTTGTTTATTTTTTTCCTGAGGTATATGTGGTGCAGTTGATTCCCCAGATGTCACCAGCAACATCTCAAGGGCAATGAAAGTGAGTCAGGCTGTGTGAGCATCTGTTGAACCTAACTTTTTATTTCTCTTTCTACCCAGCTGAGTCGGAAGAACTACTTGGTGAAGAACCTGAAGAGGTTTCGGAAGCAGTTAGAAAGAGAAGCAGGAAAGCTTGAGGCAGCAAAATGTGACTTTTTTCCGAAGACATTTGAAATGCCTTCAGAATACCACTTGTTTGTGGAAGAATTTCGCAAGAAGCCTGGCATCACTTGGATAATGAAACCGGTAAGTGCATGTTCCTCTGAGAAAAGTGAGACAGAGATGAATGGATGCCTTCATTCTGTGGAAGGAGAGGAAAATATGCAGGAAATCCACAGGAATAATGGCATGTAGCAAGGTGGCTAGGAGCAGCAACGCTTCTGTCCAGTTTCCTGGCCAACATGTACTACCAAAACACTGCTTTTTGTGTCACAATTTATTTCAGCAGTTGAAAAACAGCTCATTTTATTTGTAGAGCCAAAGTTAACTCAGTGGTGAAGGTATAAAGCCCAGGATTTTTGTGTGTAGGAACAGATTGTGCTCTTAGAGATTGTTGCTGTGGGATTACGGCCAAGTTCATGCTCTGAAATATTCCAGTTCAGCTGCAGGTGTACAAGAAGGTGTGTGTGTATGTAGGGCAGCTGTCTAATCGGGCTTCTGGTTAAGCAGTATTTTAAGGCAGCTCCTAAAGATGGAGCTATGAAAACATCTGTTTGGTTTCAAGGAAATCCCACGACATTAGATGTCAGCCCTTGTAAATCCAGCCAACTTACTGAGTGGACTTTAATCTCTTAACGTTCTTAGGATAACAGGAAACTCCATGAGCAGCCTGGAGTGTAAATTGGGGTGGATTTGGTTGGCATTAGCTTTTTTTTTATGCTCTGCAGTTAGAGACCTGAAGTGTAGCCTCATGCTCTGAATCAAATTTGTCCCACAAAACTTATGGCTATGTGGAACTGCACTGATTGAAGCAACTTCCAATTCAGCCAGCGTCCTTGGGAACTGAGAAAAAATTGTACTACTTCCTTTACAAATTACAATGTAAAGCTGAGAAATGTCTTGCTTCTGCCAGTTGATCCAAGCCGTATAATGTAATGAGTATCATCCCATGGTGCATAATTAAAAATACACTGATCTGTGGGACTGCGAGAGGATGAGAATGTTGCTTTGTGCAGTAGGTCTGGCAAGAAGGTTGGGACAGGACAACTTGCAGTAGCTGCGAGTCAGACCCATCAGTAAGGGCATGCTTCTGAGAAGAGAATGGGAGGTAATTATGCAAACTAACATGTGAATTACAGCCAGGAGGATAGCAGCTAGTGATTATCCAACTCTGCAAATGCAAATGTGTTAATTGTCAATAGAAAACCTTATATTAAGCTGATTTTTATGCCCACAACCTCAATTAAAATGGTGAAAAAAACAGCATACAGTAAACAAGGATACATGAAAAGCCTGTGATTACTGGGATTTTACCAACAACTTAAACGAAATAGTTTGTGACTGACCTCAAAAGCTCACAAACAACTAAAAATAACTCTGGTGCTCGTTCTGTCAGTCTGCGCTCTTGAGCAGCCCCGCGTAGTGATGTCTTGGCCTTCCTACTCCCACGCTTGGGTACTGTAGGTCAGGACATGCATGGTGCCAGATCCTGGGACTGCAGGAATCTGGACTTCTTTTGAAGGTGTTCTGGGGAGTCTTGCTTCTTGGGTGGCTTATCCAGGCCACTTTTAACTTGCTTTTAATACGTAGCACAAACTAGGCTGTCTTCAGGTTTGTTCTGCTCTTGCTTGCCGTAGTTCTCTGACATCTTTCATGACTTTCCTGTTTAATTAAGTTCTGTAGCATACACAAATTTCAAGTGTGACTTAAAAATTCCCAACAACATATGTTGTGTTACTTATATTTCTGCAAGCATGTGACAGAGTTGTTTATTCGTTACTATGGAACTTCCCCATAGGCTGTCTGCCTGCTTTGCCCTTTCCACCAGGAATTCTCCTAACACTTGTAATCTGAGCATTTAGCACTTGAGAGCTGTTGGTGGATCCCTTCGTTTTCTCCCTGTCCCCATAACATTAAATAAATACGCTTGCATACAAACAGATGATGAATCAGGTTATGCAGGGCTGCTATGCTGAAACTCTGGGGAACAGCAGGAAATCCTAACACTAAAGCAAGTAACTGCTTCTCCATGCTGTAGGTTGGCAGGTCTCAAGGTAAAGGAATCTTCCTGTTCCGAAAACTGAAGGATATCATAGACTGGAAGAAGGTGAGAAAAACTCTCTTCTCTTTAGGCAATGTCCAACTGGAATTTCTTTCTCTATTTTTTCATCCCCTGTTTTTGCCAATGACTTGTTCTGTCCTCCTCTGCAATATTCCTTTGCTGTTCCCCTGAGTGACAACAAAGCTTCTTACAGTGGGTTTTCCCAATTTGTTGGATACTTTATCAGGAATCTGACTTCTTAAATGGAGACAGAGCTTCCAAAAAAACTGAGTGTATATGGGGAAAGATGGTGGAAAAAGTTTCTTGAAAGAGGAAACTGCATTTTGTTTCTCTCACAGGATGGTGTCCGCACAGATGAGCAGAAAGATGAAACACAAATAGAAACTTACGTAGCCCAGCAATATATTGAAAATCCATACTTAATAGGAGGTAAGATGCCCATCTAAGCCTTGATATCTGTGATGTGGTAGATAATTGGCTTGCTGAGGAAAGGCTTGTGATAATGTAGAAGTGACTTGGTGAACAACCACTGGGACTAGTTCAACGCATAACATGTTAAAAATAAGTGTGCTGTCGCTCTTGAGACAGATCATTATATCATGAGCCTGAGTGCCCAAATATTCATCAAAAGAATGCAAAGGGATGCTTGCTTAGGCTTTGCATTATTTTTCCAGAAACTTGTGAATAGTCATTGACCTGGAATAGTGGTCCTACTGGTGTTTTAAATATTAGGTAAATGTTCACAAAGTTCCCAAGTTTTTTTAAACAAGTATGATTTTCAACCCTTTACCTTTGCGTGTTTATTATAAAACTAATAATTAATAATCATAATAATTATGATATAAACTGATATTGGGTACTTGTAGGTAGTGGTATCAACAACTGTATTGCAATATTTTTCTGTTCTTCATAGGTCGAAAGTTTGACTTGAGAGTTTATGTTCTAGTGACGTCCGTAAGTGCAAGCCACTGTTATTAAATTATTGCATCCAAACTGGATTTTTTCCTCAGTGCTCAGTTGTTCCTTTCCTTTTTCTCCCAGTACATCCCACTGAAGGCTTGGTTATACAGAGATGGATTTGCTCGCTTTTCCAACACACGATTTACTCTGAATAGCATAAATGATCACTGTATCCTACCTGTCTGTGTGTGTGGTAAAGAGGGATAAGAAATGTACAGTTTTACTGCTTGGTAGTAGATACATCAGATGAACCTTGTCACTTCTGACACCTGCAAACACCTACAGGGTTCTCCTGTCCTGTTGTTGCCGCTGTTATTCTGTTTCTCCTGTCTTTTTTTCACTGGAAGGCTGGTGTCACCAGATCATGGGAAATGTCAGTTTGACAAATCAGCTCGGAACCCATGCTGAAATGTCAGTCCTGATTTTATTGTTAGTGGTTGAATTCTGGCAGCCTTTCTTCTTCCTTAGCTTCAGAGAATGGAAGGACAGAGTGATTCACGGGATAGAACTATTTGATTTCCTGTGTGTCACGCTTGTTACTGTATTGAGTTTGATAGCTTTTACTTGATTAACACGTCTTCCCAAAAGGTATCTGGCCTTTAATTTGATGGCTTGTGATGAATTTTCCTGCCTCCTGTCTCTCAGTGAAAGTTCAGCAGAGTTCAAGCGTGCTGTGAGCGACCCAAAGCCGTACCAGGATGGAGGTACAGCAGGCAGTCTTGGGTGGGGGTGCACTGGGGTCTGGAGGCACACTTGCATGAAGAGCTTCATTCCAGCCAGGAGGTACGTGGCTTGTTCAGGGCAGTCACTCTTTTGAGAGTGCTATTTGGAAAGTGACTGCTCTTTTTTATTTTTTCCTGCAATTGTTAGTAAGATATCATGCAGTGCTGTATATATAAGCTCAGGTGGCTGAAGCCTCTGTTTGCAGACAGGGAGGATAATTAATTGGTACTGAGGCAAAGGAGGATGGTTTAGAGTAAAAATTCAGCATTTGCTTGTTCAGCGTCTGTGTGTCTTTGATCCTTATCTCTGCTTTATGCCAGATGTTCATCTCACCAATGTGGCAGTGCAAAAGACTGCTCCTGATTATGATCCCGAGAAGGTGAGCAAGTGTGTGTTGTCTGCAGACTACTCCCCTGATGCCTGCCATTTGGGCTCTTCTGGCAGATGCGAGCAAGCTGACCTCATCATGCCAGCTGCCATGCTGTGGACATGTGCGGCCACTTAAATGTGCTGCCTTGTCTCCAGACACCCATAAATGTGATTTCATTGATAGGAGAGAGGCTGGGTGAGCGTTCTGCTTTAACTATTGCATTGCAGCCGTCTGCTCATCTACAAGGCTGATGTTTTTGACTTTAATAGCTTTCTGCTTAGAACTCTTCTGAGCTGTAGATACCTTATCGCTTAGCCCTTCATTTCTAAGACCTCAGTGATACAACAAGGTTAACATTGCTGCACACAACTGTCACTCTTAAGCCTCATGTCTCAAGAGGTGGCAGCTGAAAGAGAAAATAATCTTAAATGAGATGTCAGATTCCTACTGAATCTGAGATGAGGGTTGACATTTGAGAGTAATAGAGGATTGTGTTGAACATCCCGTTTTTATAGTGTATTCCCTCCTATAAATCTCTCATCTGTATGGAAAGGAGGGTCTCTGCAATAATACCCTGACAGAAGACAAGATGGTGATTTGCTGTTTGGGAACTTCTGATGGGGACCTGGAGACTTTTTTTTTTCCCTTTTAGCTGCACAATAATAAAGCTTGAATTGCTTAACTGCAGTGTGGGGTTAGTGGCCCTTGCCTTCTGCTCTTTGGGTTTTTACTCAGAATTCTTGCTTGGCTGTAGAGATTATGGAGTGATGACTGAAAATCATGCAGATAAAATGTGTGTTCATCCATTGGGAACAGCTTTGTATAATTGTGTTTGGATGTCTCAGGGCTGCAAGTGGATGATTCAGCAGCTCAGGCAGTACTTGACTGCCAAGCATGGAGCAGGATCGGTGGAAGTTCTCTTTGCAGATATGGACAACATTTTCATCAAGAGCCTCCAGAGTGTTCAGAAAGTGATTATCAGTGACAAGCACTGCTTTGAGCTCTACGGCTATGACATCTTGATCGATCGGGATCTGAAACCGTAAGGGTGTTAATGAACATAAAAGGGATTATAGTAGCAGGCCAGCTGCTTTCCCTGTGATGGTGGGGACACCTCGAGATGCTTCTGTCTTCTGCATAGATAGCTGCTTGCAGGCTGGCTACGAGTGAGCCAGTCCAGGAACTACAAGTGAAGCATGGAGAGGTTTGAATTGTTTTAAGCGCAGGAAGCTGAAATACAGAAGGAATACGGCTGGTTTTGTTCAGTGTCAGGGTGTGTTAGCTGGGATCAGCACCATGTGAGTTTGTCTGTAGGATCTCTAGCACTGCATTGTGGAAACCTGCTAATTTGGTTATTTCTGTGATGTTTCCCCCTAAGTATCAGTGTATCACAGCAATTGCCGGAGATGGGAGGGTTACTGTCATCTCTTCTGCTGCAATATACATGAGCAGCAGTGTCCTGTTGGTGATGATAAACGCCCAGCCAGCACCATTAGGCTGCTAGCACTAAAACATGCCCCCTGTGCCTGTGGTACATGGGCTAAAAGGTAGACCCCAACTGGAAGAGATGCCTTTTGTTAATCGTGGAGGAAAAAGAGGCTTCACAGGAGCTGAGGATGTTTAAAACAACCAAACAACCCCTCCTCCCCAAAACTTGAAAACATAAATAGAGTCAATTTAGATATCTTTAAATACAGCTTTTATTCACTTAAGTGAAAAAATATGACTAAAGGTTCAGCTGAAATTCTCAGATTTTTATCTGCTCCATATGCAACCCAAGTATTGCAACAGCAGGAACCTGAAAGCGCAACTGATCTGTCATTACATGAGTTGAGAAAAATAGAAACCTCAAGTACTACTTCAGAAATGACAATTAAATTGGATAATTCTTTCAGCCTTAATCATATAAAATGCAAATAGTACCATAGGTAAGGAAATGTCCCTCAGACTTACGTTGATGGTGTTCTCTTATGAAGTGTATTTCATTTTTTTAAACTGTTTCCTCTTACAACACACAGTAGCTGGCATACCTGTTACAGCGCTGGGTCCTGTCAGCATCAGCCTCATGTAGTGCCACTGGAGACAGCTTTATCTCAAATGAGCAAGTAAATGCGGCTCAGCTGTGGTCCTGGTAGCTCTGATTTGTATAGTCTACTCTGTTCATAGCCTAAAACCGAATTACTGCTTAGGCAGCATGCACATGAACAGCTGGAGTGACTTCAGTTTGTCAGGAAACAAATCCAAGGGGTGAATCGGAATAAAAGCCATTGATGTTACAGCGCTTAGAGGCCACTGCTGCTTTTTGCCATGTTTACTTGGCTCTCGTAGGAGAGCTGTTTGAACGCTGTTGTGCTAGCAAACTGTTCCCAGGACACATCTGCATTCTTCCACCAAAAACGGGTTAGTGCTTATTCCGTAAATTACCCTCAGTGTTTACTGCTTCATCTAGAGTTTGGTTTTAACTTGCATGACTTTCTGGATGCTAGAGGGATTTTTTCTTTATTGCTATTGAGAACAGGAATAGAAACTTTGCAATAAGCTCAGAATGTTCTTTGGCTCGGTGTGCGGTAAAGAGATTTGGGGTTAGATTTCCTATTGCTTCACACTTATTATCCTGCTAGCAGGCAGGAGGGTTATTGCGGATGGACGCTTCTGTTAGATGAACCACTGGCAAAACTGCCTGTTTCCCCCTAAGTTACTCTTGTCTTATCTCTTCAGCTGGCTTCTGGAGGTAAATGCTTCACCTTCCCTTATTGCCAGTAGCCAGGAAGACTATGAACTCAAGTGTCATCTTCTCAAAGACACGCTTCATATTGTGGACATGGAAGGCAGGTGGGCAAAGAAGCTTATTACCTTCTAAGGGTTTTTATTAATGTGTGAAACAGGTGGTCTGTTTCTGTCCTGTCTGTTCTTGGCGACTGATTGTAATGCTCTAAGCTTTATAACTGTTAAATAACTGATTTCCAGAAACGGAGCAAAGCAAGCAAGCCTACTGCCACTTCAGTCGGGAAAACAAAACAGCCCAGGGTTGCAAAGGGAATTAAGTCAGTGTTAGAGCTGGGACTTGCACAAGAACTCTTTCAGTTTATTCTGCATTGTGCCTCCCACACCTATCGCTTCTGGAGCAATCTGTTCCAAGAAGTTTGTCTTGCATCACTTTGTGATTGACTTTACAACTGTGTTAACCTCGGATATTAATAGCAGAAAGATGTCCACTGCTTTCAGCTGTTCAGCTTTGTCTCTGACAGGGAGTTTATTCCCGTGCACAGACAGATAATCATTACTCAGGTACTTCAGTTCATGTATTTGATGTTGTAGGCTGACAGGGAGGGAGAAGCGTGTTGGAGGCTTTGATCTGATATGGAACGACGGGCCTGTCAGCAGAGAGGGAAACCTGGGTACCCCGGTGAATGGGAACTTCATGGCAAACACGCATTTAGGTACGTACTCACCCAGCGCTGGCAGGGTGCCCTACTCATGTCCTTTCCTCAACAAGAGGAGAGCATGCACCTTGCACTTGAGAACAAGGGAACAGGGAGTGTGGACTGTGAGATTAAGGGTCCAAAAGGAACAAACATCTTCCAAAAGCGGATGTAAGCAACCAGACTGCAGAAGCACTGTTGAAAACAAGCACATAAGTGTAGGGGAACAACTTTGTTTATAGCCTTGCTTTTCAAGTTTTAAGTCACTGCAGAGTTTTTTCATATGTCATTTTTGCTGAAAATCTGCTCTACGGTCATTGTGGTAACCATTCACTAAGCACTCCCCTAAAGCTAGCTGTGTATCTTACTGTTGTGGAGTAGTACATGGATTCTGAAGTCATACTTCCAAGAGGCTAATGTATCTTAAGTTTATTTTGTAGTGCTCAGTGTGCATACAATCATCACTGCCTGTAGTTTCTAACTAATAAAACACGAGTACAGCAATTACCTTACCCTTCACAGGCTTGAAGAGTAAGGTCATGTGCAACTCCCCTGTTGGTATTTTCATTGCAGGCTGCTATAATGACAGGAAGCAACAACTGAAGCAGCTTTTCAGGACTCTCTCTGCACAGCAGACAGCGTAAGGCCGATACCAAGCTTGGGTTGGGAGATCACCATAGGTGAAGTTTGTGGTGTCTCTCCCTCTCTTCCTCCTATCATGCAGCAGCAGATCCCATTCCTCTCTGGACATGGCTGCCTCAGCACAAGACTGCTGACCTTGTTTCCTGAGGGTTCCCCAGCTGGGAGGCTGCAACAGGCTTGAATAAAATATTTCATAATGGCCGACACAAGACATTCACAAGTGATGCTGGCTTCTCAGCTGCCCACCTGCAACCTATGCAGACGGTGAGAAAATAAAGCAGCTCAACACATTCTGCATAGCAAAACAAAGCTTTTAAGGAAGGCGGGCACCTGATCCTTCTGCTGCTACTACTATGGAAACATGTCAGACCATAAAACCTGTTGCCATGATACTGTAAAAATAACCTTGCCATCACATGTTAAGGAGACATTTCCTGGCTGTACTACACAGGTTATGTAAGAGCGTAGTTACAACACAGGCACTTGGCAGGGTACTGCCATTCACTTCCAGAAGAGATGCAGCTTTCTGAAAAGCTACTGGTAAGACAGATCAGATAAGCTGATGTTACTCTTAATTTATGTGTCTGAAGCGTATGCCTGAAGTGGGCAGCCTTGCTTCTTGCAGTTGAGCACTTAGGCTGTGTTGTGTTAGCTGCAGAATTTTAAAACGTAGATCAAATAAGTAGTAGTTGGCTTTATAGATTTTAAAAATGAGCAATCCCTCAGTTTTAATGAGTCCGATGGGATTATTTTTTTTTGAATTCTGCATAATTTGAAGTGCATGTGGAACTAGACAAGGCAATGCAGGGCTGCCTGCAGGCCACACCTCTAACCTGCTGCGCTGGAAGGTGGGTCACGGAGCCAGGAAAACAGTGGTGCTGTGTGGAGTCTGACATGGCTGTGCAAAAGCTGCAGAAAGGCACAGCAAGGGCAGAGTTAGATCCAACTTTGTGTTAGGTTTGACAGAACAGGTGAGCTAGCTGGCGAGACAGTGAAACATAGACAAGTGCAACGTTTGAAGTACTTAAATTATATTAACGACAGTCTTTACAGAAGTTTGGAAAAGAAAGGGCAGATGGTTTCCTGTACCAAAAAAAAATCACTGTAGTCCATTCCTCATTATGATTATTTTTTCAAAAACTTAATAAGGTCTTAACTTGTAGTGACATAGAAAGTTCAGACTAAAGAGGGTAGTGCAGAAGACAAATTTTAAAGCCTTTGAAGAAATCATTGGTCATGTCAACTGGACAGGCCCAGTGAATATCCCTGGTCAGCCCTCCTTAAGCTGCGGGGTTTTGTTAATGTACGTACATTTTAACCCTTCATCTTGTTTTTGACAGCCTCACTTTCTGTGTTCTCTTGCCTCTCAACATGACAACAGAATGTGTTTTCCCAGTGAGACTAAAAGGATGCTGCCTTCTGTCCATCCCTATACCTCTTTAAGGAGATTCCTGACATGTTTCAGACGCACAGTTTCACTTTGTTTTAATACCACAGGCACACACAGCTCTTCTATGCTTTGGGCACGCTGTGGATTTACAATTCCTCCTACTCCTGTTCCTAGCTCTGAAGCCAAACTACAGAAGCTCTCACACAAAAATCTGAAAACACACACGCACAGTTAGGAATGTCCCACAGCTCTGATTTTAATAATCCCACTTGCAAGAGGGTGTTAGTCAGAGGCCATGAATGCGCCTGTGTTCCAGCATTGCCTCTGCACTGCTCCGCCACCCAGTCCCCAGCAAGGAGCAGGAAGGGTTTAGAGCCAGAGGAGCTGCAGCTGAGGAGCCAAATGTTTCCCTGTGTCTGCTCAGTCCATCACCTGAGAGAGGCTCCAGCAACACAGGTGTTCTGGAAGTCTTTGAGGCTATAGCTGACAGAGTGCGAGTGCTGTGAGTGACAGCCTGAACACAGCACGTCGAGTGGTGTGTGCAAACAGCCCCAGCGATGGCACCACTGCCTCAGCCTTCCAGTATGCGATTGATGAGTTTCATTTCCTCAGCGGTCATGGGGTTCAGGTTAAATCCCTTCAGCTCAGCTTTACCTGTGAGAACATGCAGAAAATCAGGGTTTTGCTATAAAATAAGTAGCCCCCATTAAACTGTTCTGGGAATTGTGGGGAGGGCAGTGGCAGCACTGGAAGCTGACACAGGGTTCCCCCGTGTGCTTTGGGAGTACATTCAGCACGCTACTGCATGACAGCTTCCTAGCAAAAGCAGCATGATATTGTTGGAACAGGGAAGGAGTTGCAAAGCAAGAGGAAAAGGGGCCCCAGGAGCCTCCAGACCTCGAGTTTCTGGAACCTCCTCCTGACATCTGCTCTCAGATGCACACTGTAGGGTTCAAGAACAGGAGCATTTACCTTGAGCCTCATAGAGACGGTTGACTTTGACGCGCAGCTCCTTCCGCAGCTTGTTTATCTCCTCATCCAGATGTTCCTGATCTGAGAAAAGGGGGACAGGGATAAGGAGGACTGAGGGCTCTGGGGTTCACACAGGAACAACACGCAACCTGTAGGATGCTCGGTGCTGAAGCGCAGACCTGGGGGCAGGAGGGGCCCTTTGCGAGCCACGTACCTGAACCTCCACGTCCCACCTCAGCCCCCAGTGCCCACAGGCACCGAGCCCCCGGCAGCCTGGAGCCAAAACGTGCCCTGAGGCCCTGCCAGGGGCAGCGGGGTGATGGCAGCAGGGCGATGGCAGCGGCCAGCCTCGGTAAGCGTTTCTGGGCACCCACAGAACCCAGCACCGCACGGAAGCATCGCTCTGCTCATCTCCAGCCTTATTGGGGCCTCCGTACCCTTCTGCATCATCTCCTTGGTGCGGGACTTCGGGAGCTCGACGAACATGTTCCCGAAGCACACCATGGCTTTTCCTGTGGGGGGGAGAGAGACAAGAAGGGGCTCAGCAGAGAACCACTGCCCACGCAGTGCCAGCCGTCCCCTCGCGCCGCCGGGCTCCTGCTGCTCACCCCCGGCACCGGGCAAGGCTCGGGGCCCGGACTCACCGTCGGGCTCCGGGTCCTTGTGCAGCGCCCGCAGGGCCTCGCGGTTTCGGTTGCGTTTCACGTCCAGGTCCACGATCTGCGAAGGGAGAGAGGCGGCCTCAGCCGGGCCTTACCGGGCCGGGCCGGGCCCTACGGGCCCGTACCGTGCTGTACCGGGCCGTACCGTACCTGCTGCCGCGCCGCCAGCACGTCCTCAGCCAGCTCCTCCACCTCGGCCAGGTATCGCAGCACGAAGGCCGGGTCCCTCGCCATGCCCGCCGGCTCCGTCCCGCTCCGTCCCCGCTCCCCGCCCGGCGGAGGCCGCGGCCGCGTTCCCGAGTTCCGCGCCCGGAGGGGCCGGGCCGCAGCGCGCCCCCGCGCGGCCGCAGCGGGAGCGGACCGGGAGCGGAGCCCGGAGCTCGGCGCCTCGCTAGGGGAAGGGCCGCCGGGCCGGGGACCTCCGGGCCGGGGACCTGCAGGCCAAGGAGGCCAAGGGTCTCCAGGCCGGGGACCTGCAGGCCGGGGACCTCCAGGGCGGGGACAGAATCCCAGAATCACCTCGGTGGGAAGAGACCTCCAAGATCACCGAGTACAACCTCTGACCCAACGCTACAAGTCCTCCACTAAACCATAGCACTAAGCTCTACATCTAAACGTCTCTTAAATACCTCCCTGGAGGTATTTAGACTCAACCACTTCCCTGGGCAGCCCATCCCAGTGCCCAACAACCCTTTCGGTAAAGAAGTTCTTCCTAATATCCAACCTAAACCTCCCCTGGCGCAACTTTAGCCCATTCCCCCTCACCCTGTCACCAGGCACGTGGGAGAACAGACCGACCCCCACCTCGCTACAGCCTCCTTTAAAGTATCTATAGGGAGCGATAAGGTCGCCCCTGAGCCTCCTCTTCTCCAGGCTGAACAACCCCAGCTCCCTCAGCCCTCCAGGCCAGGGATCTGCAGGCCACGCATCTCCGGGCCAAGGGCTTCCACCGCCTCCTTCCGAGGTCCCCGCGGCTGCTGTGGCGAGGGGACCCGTCGGGCAGCGAGCTGACCCCAGCAGCCAGGAGGGCCAGCCCTGCCTTGGTGCCTCAGGCACGGCACGGCTGCTGGCCAAGGGAAGGGGTCCTGCTCTGCTCGGCAAAGCTGAGGACAAAGCTGTTAGACAGGACCCGAGGGAACGGCATGGAGCTGCAGCAGGGGAGGGTCAGGCGGGTGTCAGGGGAAGGCTCTGCACCCAGAGGTGGTCGGGCACTGAACAGGCTCCCCAGGTCCCAGCACCGAGCTGCCGGAGTTCAAGGAGTGTTTGGACAGTGCTCAGACACGGGGTCTGGCTTTGGGTGGTCCTGCGCGGAGCCAGCAGCGGGACTCCTGGTGGGTCCCTTCCAACCCGGGGTATTCGATGATTCTGTGACTCGGTGGTCCTGCTCGGAGCCCAGACCAGCAGATCCGCAGCCAGGGGTGTCCTTTGTGCTGGGAGGTGCCACTGTGGAGCCTGGAGAGCGGTGGTGCTGGGCGCATGGAAATGCTGATAGCAGCTGAGCAGAGCGCCAGGCTCACGGCCCTGGTGGGCTGCGAGGTGGAAACGTGCCCTGAGGGATGTCCCGAGCTGGGTGCGGTGGCATCCAGCACTGCAGGGCACCGCCAGGACAAGCGGGGTGGTCGCAGGGGATGGGACAGGGGCGCAAGGTGGTGGCTGGCCGGTGGTCACCACACTTGGTGTGCAAATAGTCCCCGGAGGAAGATTAACCAGATTGGAAGATTACTGGCCCTAATCGCATAAGGTCATTTGTTACAGTTAACTGGAGAGGTCTCAGTCTGCGGCAGCATGTGCTAAAATAAGAAGGCTCCCAGCGAAGTGATGGAAATGAGCACTTATGCACAGCATCCTGGCCGGGATGGGAGTGATTCAGGCTTGGTTTGGATTTTTTCCTGACATCAACCAAAAGAACCAGCAGGATTGGGGCTAAATGCCAAGGCTGAAAAACACTCCCTTTGGTGGGGGCTGCCGGCTGGAGATTTCAGGGCTGGATTGGGAGACAGCTGCTCCCCATCCACAGCCTCAGTGTTTGCTCCTGCGGAGCCCCCATCCGATGTGGGCGCTGGGTCAGCTGCAGAGGGACACGGCACGCGTGGGGCGTGGGGCAAGGACCTGCCCTGCCCCTGCAGCCTCACACCGCAGCATCCACCGCAGAGCAACTGGCTCCAGCTTTCTGCCTGGTGCGAAGGCAGCATTTGATCCATAGTGCTTTGATGGGATCAGAAGGCAGCGTGCCTGATTTTCCTGTGTGCTGGGAGCATGACTAGAGCTGGAGATGGATTTACCTCCTGGGGACACACTTCTCAGAGCAGTGACAAAAAGCTCCATGGGTAGCAGAAGCTCTGTGGGGACGGGGATGGGATGGGGATGGGATGGGATGGGGATGGGATGGGGATGGG
>CM021716.1:14240118-14256546 GCA_011074415.1 Stictonetta naevosa
CAGTGGGGTCCCCAAGGCGCAGCAGGGTCCCCAAGGCGCAGTGGGGTCCCCAAGGCGCAGCGGGGTCCCCAAGGTGCAGTGGGGTCCCCAAGGTGCAGTGGGGTCCCCAAGGCGCAGTGGGGTCCCCAAGGCGCAGAGGGGTCCCCAAGGCGCAGTGGGGTCCCCAAGGCGCAGAGGGGTCCCCAAGGCGCAGCGGGGTGCGCGCTGCCGCTGGTGCCCCCTTGCTTTTGTTTCCCATTTCTCCGTAGCTCGAAGGCCCCGGATGACTGCGGGCTGGGATGGGCCGGGCTGGGGTCACTGGTGCTAACTGGTGCTAACTGCAAGCCTCGGAAATCCTTTCGGAGGAGGGCACAGAGCATCGCTGGGTCTGGGCAGCGGGCTGCCCCCCCCGGGACCCGCACTCCTCCTCTCCCACCAGTAACGGGCAAAAAAATCCCCCATCCAGCCGAGCTCCGGGGGCAGCCCCGCGTCCAGCCGGGCTCTCAGCGGAGGAGGCTTCTGTTATCCTCAGGGAAGCGCGATGGGAAGATGGGACCCGGGGGGGTTTTGGGGTGCGGGAGCAGCCAGGAGCCCCACGGTCAAGCGGTGCCGCTGCAGCCGCCGCGCGGTGCCGTGCCGGTGCCGGTTCCTGCACCCTCTGCCCGTGCCCCCAGGGTTCGGAGCCACACAGCCGGGGGTGATCTGCGCCCCCCCACCCCGTGTGTTCTTTCCTGGGGGGGCGCGGGTCGGAGGGACACTTTTCTATGCACTCAAGCCACGGTACCCTCAGCCCCGGGCTGCTCCCGTGCCGGGGTCAGGGCAGCGGGTGCAGGAGCCGGGGCTGGCTGCGGCACGTGGGGCTGCACGTGGTGCTGGGCCCCCTCCCCACACGCAGCTCCCCCCGCACCGCGCTTGCAGCCCCCATGCCTGGCTTAGCCCCAGGCCAACGGGGCTGAACAGCCAGCGCCGAGGGGGGGCCAACCCGGCTGGTGGTGGCGACGATGGTGGTGCCGGGCCATCAGCACCCGCTGGCAAGGGAGCGCCGAGGGGGCTCGACCCGGGGCTGAGCTGGGCGCTGCGGGGAAGCTCCGGGGCTGCTCCAGCTCCCCCTGGGGAAGGGGGTCCTGGTCTCGGGGGGGCAGCTTGGGGCAGGCAGCGGGGCTGCCCCGGGTTCAGGGAATGGGGGGGGGGGGGACGTGGTTCGGATCGGGGCTGAGCTCTGCTGCTTTTGGCCGGGGCTGTTTTCTCCCCGGAGGGGGCGGCTGGGGGCTGCGTCCCGGCGGGTCTCAGCCACGTCCCCATGGTGCTCGGGACCGGGAGCCCGGCTGTCACGTACTGTAAATACTCTGTGTGCCACCTTCTTCTCTGGGACCCTCGGCGCGGGCAGGGGGTGAGCGGGAGACCGGGGTCTGACCGAGACTTTTTTGTATACCACAAACTTTTTGTATATTTTTAATTTTGCTGCAACATGAGATATTAAATTCATTTCAATAAGCCCTGCCTGCCGGAGCTGTTCCTCGCTGGCACCTCCAGCCCTCCCCGGTCTGCACCGGTGGCTCCAGGTCAGGGCTCTGCAGGGGAGCAGGGCTCTGCGTGGCCGTGCCCGGGTGCTGGGGGGCTCTGTCCTGGGCTGCTGGGGGGCTCTGCCCAGCTGTGCTGGGGTGCTGGGGGGCTCTGTCCTGGGCTGCTGGGGACATCAGGGACAGGGCCCGATGGCTGCGGAGGTGCCGCCTGCCCAAGGCTCGGGGCCCCCGCTGGCACTGCCCTGGCGCAGCAGCCGGCAGCGAAGGGGTGCGCGGGCAGGATGCGGTGTGCCGGGGAGGAAACTGCCGGACACGGCCCCGTCCCAGCTCTCCCAAGCCGAATTCCTCCCTGCCGGAGGCCCTGGTCCCCATCCAGCCCCCAGACCCACGGTGGATCTCGAGCCCCATGGGCAGCTGCGGGGTCGGGGTGCTTCAGGGGCTCCTGCATGGGCTCCAGCTGGAGCCTTGCCCCGTGGCAGGGCCACTCGCAGGCAGGGCAGCACAGGGGCAGCGAGGGGCAGGGAGCCCCCGAGTGAAGCCACGGGGAGGGGGCTGATGTGGGGCCAGGGGAGCCGCGGGGCAGCGAGGGGCAGGGGCTGCTCTGCTGCCTGGTCCCGGGGCACCCCCAGCCCCAGTCCCGGTCCCATCCCAGTCCTAGCCCTATCCCAGTGCCAGCGCCAGTCCCAGTGCCGGACTCATCCCAGTTCCAGCGCAGTCCCAGTCCCAGTCTGAGCCCAGTTCCAGTCCCAGTCCTGTCCCAGTCCCGTCCCAGCCCAGCCCAGCACCCCCGGCGGGGCAGGAACTCACATCAGAGCCGTCCTGGTGGAGTTTCCGACACAGGAAAACAACAAAGGCGTTGGACGGGGAGGACGGCGGCAGCGCCATGGACGGCGAGGCCAAGAGGGGGAAGAAGGTGAGCGCGTTTCGGGGGCCGCGGGGCGGGCAGGAGCAGCTCTGCAGCACCCGTGGTGCCTGGGACGAGGGGTGGGGAGATGGGGGGGGTCCCCACCTGCTGTCCCCTGGGGCCGAGCCCCTAAGTGGCGCAGATTTGGAGACCCCAGCGAGGAGGAGCTGTGCAGTGCCAGGGCTGCCACCCCCCCCCCTCCCCGTGGTGACGTGCCCCCGCACCCCGCTGTCCCTCGCAGGGCTTCGTGTCGCCCATCAAGCGGCTGGTTTTCCCCAAGGCCGCTCGGAAGCCGGCGCTCCGCAGCAGCGTGTACCGGCGGCCGCTGCACTCGGTGCCCCTCTACCCCCCCGACTACCTGATAGACCCCCAGATCCTGCTGCACGACTACGTGGAGAAGGAGGTGAAGGTAACGGGCTGGGGGGGGCCAGGGACACCGGCGACCCCACCTGCCATGCATTGGGCCGCCACCCACGGTGCCCAGCAGGGTCCTGGCCCCCTCCTGTCCTGGACAAACCCCCAAGGAGGGGGGGAGCAGGCTGGGGGTGCGGGCAGGCTCCCCACCGCCCCACCTCAGGGAGGTGCAGGCTGCCCGTGGGGCCGTGGCGGTGGGAGGACGCAGAGCCCCCGCCCCAGTGCCCCCCAGGGCTGGCCTTCCTCCCACAGGGCTCCCCCCTGCCCTCCCCAAAACCCCTTGGGGCTTTGCCCCCCCTCCCCCCCAGTTTTTAGGGCACCTGACCTGGGTGACAGCCTCCCTGAACCCCTCCAGCCGGGATGAGGTGCTGCAGCTGCTGGACACCGCCAGGGTAAGAGGGCGCCCGGCGCCCCACGGGGACGTCCCCGCGCTGCCCCGCGGTGCCACCGGTCCCCCCGCGACCCGGCACTGGCTCTGCCCCGCAGCAGCTGAAGGAGCTGCCCCTGCAGACGACGCCGGAGCAGGACAGCATCCTGAGCCTGTCCGCCCGCTGCCTCCTGCTCACCTGGCGCGACGACGAGGAGCTGATCCTGCGCATCCCCACGCACGAGATCGCCGCAGCCTCCTACCTGCGCGACGACGCCCTGCACCTCCTCATCCTCAAAACGGGTGCGGGCGCCCTGCTGGGGCCCCAGCGCGATGCCCTGACCCCGAGCACCCCGTGTGCCCTCCCGGGGCGGCAGCCTTGCTCCCAGCACCGGCTGCATTTAACGGTGGTGGGAAAGGTTGCTGGAAGTGCCCCCCCCCCCCCCCCCCCCCGTGTACATCCTGATGGGCGCACAGGGGCTCTGGTGCTTTGATCACCAACCCTGTGCTCAGCCACCAGCCACAGCTGTGCCCTAATCCCCCTGCTCCCACCACACCACAGCCCCCAGCCCCCGGCCCCACCGCCCCCGGCTCACTGGGCCTCCCACATCCCCCCGCCCCCCCCAGCCCCTCTGCTTCCCACCCGGCTAGGGAGCCAGGGCTGAACTGGGGGCCGGGTGGGCTGGGGATCACAGCCCCCACCCTGACACCCCGTCCCTCCTCGCTGCCCCCAGGCCTGGGAGTGGACCCGGTCCCTGCCGGAGCACACCCCGAGGCGGCCCCCATCGGCGTGCCGGAGGCAGCCCCCGCCGAGAAGCGTCCGGGGGGCGCGTGGCCAGAGCCGGGGCGTCTGGGGGGCCCGATGGAGCGGCGGCACACCATCTGCAGCCTGGACTGGCGGGCGGCGCGGGGCGGGCAGGAGGGCCGGCAGGGCGGCAGCCTGGAGCGGCGGCGGGGCGGCAGCTGGGAGCGGCGGCAGCGCGGGCGGCCCTCGGGGAGCTGGGAGCGGCGGCAGCCCTGCGGAGGCAGCTGGGAGCGGCGTCGAGCCGGCACGGCCGGCGGCAGCTGGGAGCGCGGCACCGGCTTCGGCAGCTGGGAGCGGCGGCACGCCGGCAGCAACCCCTTGGACCCCCAGGAGCCCTGCCCCGACGCCTACTCCAACCTCGTCATCCTCGCCGTGCCCAACAGGGTGAGCGGCCCCGGCGTGCGCCCACCCTTCTGGCACGCGCCCACCCCCCCGGCACGCGCCCACCTTCCCTTCTCCCCCCCTTCCTGCTGCAGGATGCCGCCGAGGAGTCCTGCGCGCTCATCTGCCAGGTCTTCCAGATCATCTACGGGGACCAGAGCATCGAGTGCGTGGACCGCGCCGGGTACCACTACACCTCCACGCCCACGCGGCCCTGGCTCTCCAGCAGGAGTGAGTGGCTGGGGGGGGTGCGGGATGCCGCGTGGGACTGCAGGGGGCTGGGGGGCTTGGGCACAGCGCGGGGGGACCTGCCCTGGCTCTCAGATCTCGGCTCTCCCTCCCCAGGTGAGAGCTGCCGCACGGATGGGACGTACGGCTACGACGCCGACTTCAGCTCCTTGTGAGTCTGGCTTCCCCTGGGTGCCCCCGTGGTGGGTGCCCGTCCCAGCTGCAGACCCCCCAGCCCTGCCCAACGGACCCGCTGACCCCACGCCCCTGCCCTCCCACAGCAATGGCTCCGAGACGTTCGAGGCGTATTACAGCGGGGCCTCCTCGCCCTCCTTCCACCAGTCCCACCACAGCCTGGCCACCGCCTGCAGCGGCAGCGACCAGAGCAGCGCGGGGCTGGAGCAGCTGCAGGACTACATGGTGACGGTGAGGGCGCGGGGGGGACCCCGCTCCTCTCCGGGGGCCGGGGAGCAGCCGGCCGGGTGCGGGGTGGTGGGGCCAGGGGCTGTGCGCTGCCCCCCAGTCCCGAGCCGTCCCCGTGTCCCCGCAGCTGCGCAACAAGCTGTCACCCCAGGAGATCCAGCAGTTCGCCCTGATGCTCCGCGAGTACCGGCTGGGCACGCCGGTGCAGGAGTACTGCGCCGACCTCCTGCGCCTCTACGGGGACCGGAGGAAGTTCCTGCTCCTGGGTGAGTGCAGGGGCACCCGCCCCAGCTGCTGGGGTGTCTGAGCAGCCCCAGCAATGGGTGCCTGTGTCCTGTTGGCCGTGTCCGTGTGTCCTTTGGGGATGGGGAGCTGGTCCTGGCTGTGCACCAGGGGGTGTTGGGCCCCCGCTGCTTTGCGAATGCCTCTGCCCGGGCTGGCTGGCACCTCCCGGGCACGGTCACCCCGAGCCTCACGGCGCCTGTCGCAGGAATGAGGCCCTTCATCCCCGACCAAGACATCGGGTACTTCGAGACCTTCCTGGAGAGCATCGGCATCCGCGAGGGCGGCATCCTCACCGACAGCTTCGGCCGCATCAAGCGCAGCATGAGCAACACGTCGGCCTCGGCCGTGCGGAGCTACGACAGCTGGTCCCTGCGCTCCGAGTCCGAGTCCTTCAACCGCATGATCACGGACATCACCCACGACATCGAGGCGCTGGCGCGGGACGAAGAGGAGGAGGAGGAGGAGGACAACTATCTGTGAGGGGCTGCTGCAACCCGGCGGACCCCTCGCTGCTCTCCAGCGCGGTGCTGGAGCTGCACGCCTGGATGGGCAGGGTGCCGGCTGCCTGGCACTGTCCCCACTTTGTCCCCACGGGAGGGGACAAGGCTCTGCGCTGCCCTGGCAGCTCTCGGCTGGGCTGGTGGCGAGGCAGGGCAGCCCCCTCCCAGCAGCGCCCCGTGCTGTAATTTTGGCAGATCGCAATTAAACGCCTGGCCCGGGAGCAGCCGCCGTCCCGATGTCCCGGGGCACTGCCTCGGGGGGCCCCCCCGGCAGGACCGGGCTGGGGCAGGGGGCAGCGGGGCGGGCAGGGGCCGTGCTGCCCGCAGAGCTGTCCCCTAACAGCGCTGTACCCAAATCCTGGACGGCAGGGGGGCGGCGGGGGCTGCTCGGTGCCACGGGGGTGCCACACGGCCCCTGCTGCCGTCGCCCCCAGCCCACTCGGGGGCGCTCGGGGTGCCGGAGCCGAGCAGGGGCCGCGCAGCGGGCGCCCCGGGGACACCGGGACCGGGAGAGGAGCGGCACGGCCCGGGAGGGGGGCACCGGCTGTCCCCGACCCCGCTCCGCGGGGGGCGCAGCGCGGGGGTCCCGCCCCGGCCGCCGGCACCCGGGAGGGGAGGGGGCGTTACCCGGAGGGGAGGGGGCGTTACCGGGAGGGGCGGGGCCACACCGGGAGGGGCGGGGCCTCGACGGGGCGGGGCGAGGCGCGCACCCGAGCTGAGCGCGGCGGCGGCAGCCCCGGCTCCAGGAGCGGGACCGGGAACGGGACGTGCCCCGGGACGTGCCCCCGGACGGCGGCCGAGGTGAGAGCGGAGTCCCGGGGGGCGGCAGGGCGCACGGAGCTCCCGGTACCGGGCTGCCCGGCTGGACGGTCGTTGCCCGGGACAGCCGGTGCAGGACACGGGTCTGGCACCGTCCTGTCCCCGGGTGGTCCGGGGAGGGTCCCGGGGTGGGGGGGGGGGGGGCTCTCCCGGGAGGGGGGGAAAAGTCACCCGGGGGTGGGGGGGGGGGAGGGTCGGGGTGGTGCGGGGGTGCCCCGGGGCTCGTGGGGGGCTGCCAGGGCCCCGCCACCCCCGTCCCAGCAGCGAGGACAAGGGGCCGCGGGCGGCTGCGCTGAGGTGTGCCCACGCCTTCACACCTCCGCCACTTCCCGTCCCGTCCCCAGCGCTCGGGGATGGCCAGGCCAGCTGCGGGACCCGGGACGTGCCAGGGAACAGCTCCCAACGCCGGTGCTCCCGGTGCCGCCGGAGCCTGCGGGAAAGCCCTCGGCACCGGGTCGCTGCGTGTGATGGTGACCTGGGATGCTGCAGGGCTTGGGGCCGCGGGATGCTCGGCTCCCCAGGGGCCTGATGCTGCCCTGCTCAGCGCTGGGCCCTTGGGGATCGCTGGGAGCTCGTCCCGATGTCCGAGTCCAGGGTGTCCTCTGGGAGAGGGACGTGCTCCCTGCCCCTGTCGGCTCGGGCTGCTGCTGCCACCCTGACGAGGGGTCTGGCGGAGGCTTTGGCGCACTAGAAAGGACGAGGAGTGACGGTGGCTCGGTTGGGAGGTGACAGCGGTGGTCCCTCGAGGGCTGTGGGACCAAGGCAGTGTTGTGCACATCCCCCGCAATGCAGGGGCCGTTTGCTTCCTCCTTCGCTGTCACCGCCTGCACCCTTCTCCTTTCCCCTGTGCTGAGGTCTCCACCGGACAAAGGGAAGTGTCCTTTCTGGGGGGTTTTCCCCAGCACTTGCTGCTTCTGGCAGCAGGTTTTCCTGCTGACGTTTCTTTGGGGGAGCTGGGGAAAGCTGAGCACTTGGATTCATCCTGGGCTGGTGGCTGCCAAAGGCAGCTTCACCCTGCAGGGTGCATCTGGGGGCCTGTGCCGAGGGGTGCCAGCCCACACCAACACCCAGGGCTGCTCTTGCCTCCTCTCTGGCCTCCCAGGGCTTCCACCCCATGGGCTCCGTGCCCGGATGGGCTCCCCGGGCCCCTGCTGGCTCTGGCTACCCTTCTGTACCCATCCCCAGGTCTTGGCAGGACCCTGCCCACAGCACAGCCATTGTCTTGGATGTGGTCGTGTCCTGGGCTGAACCACTTTTCATTTCCCTTCTTTAAAAGAAAAAAGAATAACAGTGCCAAAACCGTGCTGGGCTGGTGAGCTCCGAGCACCAGGAGACACCGGAGCGGCGCTTCCCGGCTGCGGAGCTCAGCCCAGGCAGGGAAAGCTTTTGGGGGAGCAGCTGCGGAGCTGCGTCATGGCACCCTGCCTGTCCCAAACTCACCTCCTGCCACGGCTTTCTCTACACCACAAGATCCCTTTTCCTTCTCGCCCCTTGCCGCCCCTGCCGGGCTGCCCATGGCTCCGACCATCCGGGCTGGGTGCTGGTGCTGTGCGCGGTGCTGGGGGAGCGGAGCCCGTCCTGCCCGTGGGAGCGGGGCCGGGGCAGGAGCTGCAGGCGCGGGGCTTTCTGCTCTGTCGCAACGGCTCCACTTCCCCTGCCCCCCTTCACAGGATGGGTTGCGTGAAGTCGAAGGAAGCTGACATCCCAGACAAGGTGATAAAAACGGATCTCGGCCCCGGCCTGCAGCTGGGCCACTACGTGAAGGACCCCACGGCTGACAACAAGCACGTAAGTGGGAGCCGCCGTGCCCCCGTGGGGGGGGCGCACAGCCCTGGAGCCACCCGTGCGGGCTCTGCCCGTGGCCTCGCTGGAGCTGCGTGAGCGCCAAGCCTGGGGCTGGCCGGGGGCGCTGGGATGGGAGCACAGGGCCTGCCCAGCCCAGGCCGGAGCAAGGCACAGGGCGAACCCGGTGGAAATAAAGGAATTACGGAGAAATGAGGGTGTTGGGAAGGGAGACAGGGAGATGCCGGTGCAGTGGCCGGGAGCCCCGCGGTGTACCGGTCTCTGCCACCCGTGACGTCCCTCTGTTTGTTGTCCTGCTTTCCAGCACAATGCCTGCAGCGCCGTGCCCCTGCCCGTGGATGGTGAGTACGCGTGGTCCTGGGGGCACGTGGGGGTCTTCAGCCCAGGATCGAGCCCAGCTGGACCTGGCAGCCTGGGAGCTCTGGGCTCCCTCTGAGCGCAGTGCGGCCGTGGCGCGGGGTGGCAGGGACCTGGTCCCACCGCAGGGACGGGTGCCCAGGACCACCTCTTGCCGCAGGCAATGTGGTGCTGGCGCTCTATGACTACGAGGCGATGCACCCTGGGGACCTGAGCTTCAAGAAGGGAGAGCGGCTGAAGGTCCTGGAGGAGTAAGTGTCCCCCGCCGCAGGGTGTCCTGAAGGCTCGTGTGGCCCTGCTTGCTGTTTTTCTGGACTTTGCCCGTTTGCTCTGTGCTGTAGCGCGCCGGTGACCACCCACCGTCAGCTCGCTCACGGCTGTGCCCAGCGCTGCCACGCGCCCTGGGTGCCGCTGGCACGAAGGAGCTGGTGGTGCCCAGCACTGACCCGCTGCCGTCTTTATCCTCAGGAAGGGGGAGTGGTGGCAGGCACGGTCGCTGGTGACAGGGCACGAGGGCTTCATCCCCAGCAACTACGTGGCCCGAGCCGACTCGCTGGAGACAGAAGAGTGAGCGTCCCCCCGGGGCCAGCCCCTCCTGTGTGCTCCCCGCGAGCCCCTGCATTGCCCAGCGTGGCCATCCCCCCTCCTGCCCCGTGTCCACCCTGTGGCAGGGGCTGACGCCCCCCAGCCCACACCGCCTTGGCTTTCTGGTCCCCGACGGAGGTTGTTGTGTGCTCTGTTCCTGCCGCAGGTGGTTTTTTAAGGGCATCAGCAGGAAGGATGCGGAGCGGCTGCTGCTTGGCCCCGGGAACGTGATCGGATCCTTCATGATACGGGACAGCGAGACCACCAAAGGTACCGAGGGACCCCACAGGGTGAGGGAGAGCTTCCCTCGTGCAGATCTGCCTGGATGAGGGGCTCAGGACCCTCCAGGGAGCTCTGCTTTCCTGCTGGGCAGGAGCTGGGCTCTGCTCCCTCTGCCAGCACCCCTACGAGAGCCGCAGCACTGCCGTGTGCCTGAGCCCTGCAGGGTCCAGGGATGCCCGGTCCCTCCGAGGCTGCCTTTGGTGTTTGGGGCTCAGCTGGCCTTGTTCTGGGGCTGAGGGGGTGGTGGTGGCAAGGAGGGGACAGTGCTGAGCTGGTGGCTCGGCCGGACGGTGCTGGGACCCGCGTGGGTGTCCGGGAGCCGATGGGGCACTGCCCCATGCTGCAGCTCGCCCTTCCCCGAGCAGGCTGCTACTCCTTGTCGGTGCGGGACGGGGACGGCCTGCAGGGAGGCAGCGTGAAGCATTACAAGATCCGGACGCTGGATAGCGGCGGCTTCTACATCTCCCCACGCAGCAGCTTCGACACGCTGCAGGAGCTGGTCGAGCACTACAAGGGTGAGCCCCGGGGCTCCAGCACGGTCCTGCCCGTGCCCGTGCCCCAAATGCCTGCAGTGCCCTGGACTGCCCGTCCTCAGGCCGGTGCCCTGGCTGTGCCATGTCCCTGCTGTGGTGCTGGTGTCTGACACCGGGTCGTGTCCTGCACCCCCGGGGGCTGTTGTGGGCTCTGCGCTTTGTAGCACGAAGCCCGGCTGATGGCACTGGCCGCTCCCCGGCAGGGCAAAGCGACGGGCTGTGCCAGAAGCTCACCTACCCCTGCTGCGTGCCCAAACCCCAGAAGCCCTGGGAGAAAGATGCGTGGGAAATCCCTCGGGAGTCTCTGCAGCTGGAGAGGAAGCTGGGAGCCGGGCAGTTCGGAGAAGTGTGGATGGGTGAGAGCGGGGGAAGGCGGCTGGGAGGAGGAGGAAGGCGATGGTGAAGGAGGAAGGGCGAGGGGTGGGAGAGGAGGTGGAGGGGTGGCAGGGGGTGTAGGGGGTGCCCTGTGAGCAGACAGTGAGGAAGCAACTGGTGGGAGGAGAGAGGGGCACTGGGAAGTAGTGGTGGCCCTGTCCTTCCCGTGGGGACAGCCAGGGACTGCGCGTGGTCTCCAGCCATCACGCAGCAGCTCTGCCTGCGGGAGTGGGGGTTTGGCTGCAAAGCCCAGTGCTCCCAGCGTGGGGGGCTTGGGGAGGGCTGGGCACCCTGGGGAACGGCCTGCGTCTCCCCCAGCTACCTACAACAAGCACACCAAGGTGGCGGTGAAGACCATGAAGCCCGGCAGCATGTCCGTGAGCGCCTTCCTGGAGGAGGCCAACCTCATGAAGACCCTGCAGCATGGCAAGCTGGTGAAGCTGCACGCCGTCGTGACCAAGGAGGAGCCCATCTACATCATCACCGAGTTCATGGAGAAAGGTGCCGCCCGCGTCCCTGCGGTGCAGGACCGGCTCCCCCCATCCCCGGGGGAGACGTGGGCTCTGGGGGGACGTGGGGACGGCCCTGGGAGAGGAGGGATGGGGACAGATGGAGGAGGATGGGACCTGTGCTGCCTGCGGGTGGGTTTGGGAGCCGGTGAGCCCCAGAGGGTCCTGGAGCAGCATCACGGCCCTGGCCGAGCTGAGCCCAGCACCCTGCCTGCCCGCAGGGAGCTTGCTGGATTTCCTGAAGAGCGAGGAGGGGAACAAGCAGCCGCTGCCGAAGCTGATCGACTTCTCCGCCCAGGTGAGGAGGGGACAGACCTTTCTTGGCTCCCCGCTCCAGCTCCCGGGACATGGGGCCGGCTGCTGGCACCCTGGGGTTTGCAAAGCTGAGCTCAAGCCCCTCCGATCCCCCTGAGAGCTCATCTCCAGGCGTTTGGGAGGCAGCCTGAGAGCAGCCCACCCGCAGCTTGGGTGGGAAGGCCTCGCTGCCTGCAGAGCACCCCGTGGGCAGGTGCATGGGCTGGGAAATGTGGGGAAGGGGCTGGTGAGGGTCACGGTGCCATGCGAGGCAGCCCGCTGCGTGCTCCTAGCGTGGGAGCAGGTGTGCAGGAAAGGAGAAGTGGTTGCTTCCTCCCCGTTAACCCGGTAGCTGCAGCCAGCGCCGGGCTGTGCCCAGCACCCCGAAGCAGAGCAGACCCTGTCAGGAGCCGGGAAGGCTCCTCTGTTAGGGCCGAGGGTCTCTGCCCTGCGGATCACAGCCCCGGGGGCCCACGGCACAGTTCTGTGTTTTGGAAGCTGCGGGGTGAAGGGCCGGAGCTGGTTCTCACCTGCTCACGTTTGCACAGTCCCGTGTCCAGGACACCCCGGGTCTGGCTGGCGTGGCCCCCCCAGGGAGCAGCAGCGTTGGAGCTACCGATCTGTGTCCATCGCTGCTGATGTGACAGTCACCTGAAAACAGTGCTCGGTGCGATACAGCCCAGGGGACAGCCTTCACGAGAGCACCGCAAGGAACATAACGTGCTATTTCACCCCACGGCAGTGCCTGTGGGAGCTTTATGGCAGTGACTACACTTAAAATCATCTTCCAGCCACGGGCTGGAGGAAAGCATCTGGAGAGGAAGGGGTACTCAGTGAAAACAGTGTCGGGGTTATTTTCAGGAGCTGATTTCGGGTACAGCTGAGTGTGCTCTTACACATATAGCTTCGCATGTGCAATCATTTGTGCAACCACTGTCTTGTCGCTGCTGCTTCTGCAGCGCTCACAGCCAGCGACCACTGAGCTGAGCCCGGTGCCTCAGCGAAATAATTCATGGAGGAACCTGAGCAACAGCAGGGCCCAGGCGCAGGAGGTTTACACCAGGTCGCTGGCTCCTCGAGCCGGCTGTGGCCGTGCCGAGCAGCGAGGCAGGCGCGCAGCCATCTGCTCCCGGCAGGCTGTCCCCTCCACACCTCGTGCCACGGCTGCAGCACCGGGGCAGAGCCCCCAACGCCTGCACGAGGGCAGCAGCCGGTGAGCCCCGGGCTGGGGCTGAGTCACTGCGAGCAAAACCGCCCGTGGCCCTGGAAATGATCCTTCCGCTCTTGTGGTGCTGGTTTACTTCTGTATTTTGTGGGTCTCTGCACCTTGGCGGGGCTGACTTCGTGGGCTGCTCTCGAAGCCCTCAGGCAACTCCCTGTCCTCGCCCAGGGACGCTCATGGGTTTTCTCTGTCCACCCCAGAGAAGCTCTGTAGTGCTGACAGATTCTGACTGCAGCAGTTAAAGTCCATTTGTTGTCCCCTCAGCAGAGCGTGGCTTGCCCAGCTGTTACACCTCGACCCGTGGACATCCACAGACACTTGCTCACGAGCACGTCAGCTGCTCGGACACCAGCTCTTGCTGCTTTTTTCACGTGTGGCCTTTGTGCTGGCCTGGCCACCCAAAACCCTCATTTCTTTCACAAGGGGCTCCCTGTGCTGGGAGTGGTTCCCATGCAGCAGTCGATCACGTTTCCACTGTGGCTGTCCCGTGCTCTGCCACGGCTCAGCCGCCTTTGGCCCTGCTTCTCTTGTACTCCCCAGAAGCAATTAAGCTCTTTTCTATTCCTAGCAACAGCCACTTGTAGGGTTTTTGTGTTATTTCAGACAGCCCCCTTGCCTTTTTCTCTTTCTGCTTTTTGCAGATTGCAGAAGGAATGGCTTTTATTGAGAAGAGGAACTACATCCACAGAGACTTGAGGGCTGCCAATATTCTAGTGTCAGCAATACTGGTGTGCAAGATCGCAGACTTCGGCCTGGCCAGGGTCATTGAGGACGACGAGTACACGGCCCGGGAAGGTAGGAGAGCTGCTGTGGGAGCCTGGCCGCTTTCTGAGATGATGAAGGGTTGTGGGATTCCTTTAAAGCCACTTAAAATGTGCAGCTTTGGCAGCAAGGGCCCAGGGAGGGACACACTGTGTAAATGGACAGATGAGTGGAAGCTCCTCTCATTTGCATTGCTTCACATCTTCCTGTTTGCTTCTTGTTCCCCATATTTCACTACGAGTTTCTCAGCATTTGGGTCATAGCTCATGCTTCTCATTGGATCTCTTTGTCCAGGCGCCAAGTTTCCCATTAAATGGACCGCACCAGAAGCCATCAATTACGGATCTTTCACTATAAAATCAGATGTCTGGTCCTTTGGGATCCTCCTGACCGAGATCATTACCTACGGGCGCATCCCATACCCAGGTACGGAGCTGAAATGCGTCCTCTAATCTGCTTCCAAAAGATGTGCTCCATGTTCTGGGCCCCGTCTATGGGATCTGCTTCTCCGTGAAGTTAGGTCACTGAAAATAGGGGCAATGGCAGGAAATTTGAATCTGACACTGGGAGCAGAGCTGGAAGATCTCTGGCCAGCACACAGATTTGTGTGCACACCACTAACCCATGCTCTTCTGCTTCCTGCAGATTAAGCGTGTTTGGAAGTAGCGCAGGAGTTCAGGGCTGATAGCTGGGCCAGATGTTTTAGGGAAGGCTCAAACAATCTGCAAATCGTCATCATTAGGAGCCACCCTGTACTGTATACTAATTGTTTCTCTGGTGCCTTTTTTCAATGGAAAATGGTTCTGCACAAGGACATTGCCACAAGCGGTCCGTGAAGCATGTGGGGTGGCTTGAAGGGTTGTGAGGGAAAGACCAGCTCTGCCATCGGCACTAACTTATTTTTATCGGTGACGCTGGAAGGAATGGCTCATTAAAGACTCAGCAGATGGAGAAATGCCGCCTTTATTTTGGGGGGAATGTATACAAAACAATTACAATTCCCATCTGATCTGCTCAAACGGGGTACAAAACCGCATGCAACAGGTGATGCACCAGCCCAGTTGTTCGCATGTTTCCCCGAACAGTAGGAGCTCCCCTTCCCCGCTCCTCCAACCTGTCTCTTTTCTTCCTAGTGACAGTGTCCAAAGTGTGACTGTTGGGTTTTATTTCTTCGTTGCCTTTTCAATAAATCAGTGACCAGCTGTGAAACATTCACCCGTTCTGCTCCATTCCTCTAGGGATGTCGAGCGTGGATGTGATCCGGGCCCTGGAGCGTGGCTACCGCATGCCCCGCACGGAGAACTGCCCCGAGGAGCTGTACGACATTATGCTGAGGTGCTGGAAGACCAGACCAGAGGATCGCCCCACCTTCGAGTACACGCAGAGTATTTTGGAGGATTTCTTTACTGCGACAGAGGGCCAGTATCAGCAGCAGCCGTAACGCAGAAAGTTTGGTGGACACGGCGGACAGCCCTGCACTGTGCGCGCCGTGTTAGCAGCAGCGAGCACATGCGCCCTGCTCTCCCCTGTCCCGCTCTCGATCTGTGCACACCTTCCTCGTCTGCTGGCCTGGCCCAGAAACCAAAGACTTCCCGAGGAGGCTTGGGTAGGAGCAAGGGCACGACGAAGCAGCGCTCCGGCCACCCCTGGGGCTGCCAGAGCGAGGATAAGCGAGGCAGGGCTGTGCCTTGTGCCTTCTGCACGTGCCAGACTGCGGGGCAGCAGCAGCCCCGGGCCGTGCCTGCTGGTGGGTGTCCAGCTGCCGTGGGAGCACCACGCGAACAGGGCTGGGGCCACGGCTGCTTCGGCTACAGGGGGAAAAAAGAAATAGTTTTTTTTTTTTTTTTTTGAGCCGTCAGAGATCTTATCGTGCTGTTTTGCAGAAGTAGGTGCTTGTGCTGCACGGTGCTTAATGAAAAGCCGTTCTGCCCTGGGCGTGCTGTGCAGTGCCCACCGCCCGCACAACCTGGCCGCTCGCGCCCGCGCGCTGCTGAAATCCCGATGGATCGCCACCGGGCGCTGCGCGGCGGCACCTCAGCTCGTCTCTGCCTCAGGGGCCTCGGTTTGAAGCCTTACTGAAACGAGTCTGTCCCGAAGCCCTGCTGGATGTGTGGTTTTTTTTTTGGTTGGTTTTTTGTTTGTTTGTTTTTGCTTGTTTGGTTGTTTTTTTTTTTTTTTTTTACTTTTTTTTGGGGGGGTACTTTTTTTTGTGGTACTTCATCTGTTGAGTGCAAGTTTTGGTGAGCCCACTTCAGCACGGAGGGCTGCATGTGCTTCAGGGAGTGGCTATGCAATTACAGAGTTTTTTAGCGATGGGACAGGTCTAACCCCCCCGATCTGCCCCCGTACGACCTTCTCGAGCCCTTGCTGGAGCCTGGCCCCTGCTTCAGCTGCAGCTCCTGGGGCTGCTCCCCTCCACTCCAACACCTCCGCTTCGCCCACGGATGTCGTTTACCTCGTACCCTCTGATTTGCATTTCCAGCAACGAACCATGCGCTCCTTCCCCGCTCATTTTATGGTTCTGATCATTTTTCGTATTTAATGGCAGGTTGTTTAGGGAAGAGGGGTAGAGGAAGTAATGTTTTTAGGGGGTGTTCTTTACTTCTTCCAACAACGAACTTCCACGACTGATTATTTTTTCCTCATATAGAGACAAACACCATTTTTGTATGCTTTTATTATCAGCTTTGAGAAGCTTTTTTTTTTTTTTCAGTCAATAAACTATTTAAACAGCCCCGGCGTTGCAGCACTCCCTGGGACGACCCGGTGGCAGCGGGCCCAGAGCTCGCCCAACGCTCCCGAGGCGCCTCCTCTCGGCTGCCCCCGGCGCAGACGGAGCCTCAGCCCCCGGGGCCTTGCCAAGGCCTCCCCGGGGTTGCTGCCGCCCGGGGCCGGCCCGCGGCGCCGTGTACCGGGAGGGCCGGGCCGCGGCCCCGCTGCCCGCCCAGGCCTCGGTGCCCGCGCTCGGGGCGCTGCCCTCAGTAAAGATGGCGGCGCGGGCCTCGCCTCACACCCAGCGCCGCCCCGGCCCCCGCCGCCGCCGCCGCCGTCGCCCCAAGCCCCGTTAGCGCCGGGCCG
>CM021716.1:14256946-14291822 GCA_011074415.1 Stictonetta naevosa
CCCCCGCGGCCGGGCGCGGCGCCCCCGGTCGGGCCGAGGCCTCGCAGCCTCCCGGGGCGGCCCCGTCCCGGCCCCGTCCCTCCCGGGCAGCGCCGGCGGGGAGGCGGCGGCCGGCCCCAGGCGCCGCGGGGCGAGGCTGTCACGACCCGCTGCGGCTTTTCAGCAGGGCCGGGCGGGAGCCTGTCGTTCCCCCGGTACCGAGCCGTGCCCCGGGGCTGTTCCCGGTGGGAATCCCTTGAGGGAGGCCCCGGCTGGCGCTGGTGAGCGGCCTGCAGCTTCCTGGTGGAGCAGCGAGCGTGCCCCCGGGCTCGCGGGGAAGGTTTTCGAGGAGGAGGCGCTGCAGGAGCAGGATTACGGGCAAACGGTGGGCGCTGCTGGCCGGCACCGGGGCGCGGGGAATCCCGCAGCGGGAACCGGACGGGAATCGGGCAGTGGAGCTGCCCGTCTAGTCGGCTTTAGGCGTCGTTACGTGCTGCTGGCTCTCTCCCAGGCAGGGAGGAGGCAGGGCCCGAGCTTGTGTCGAGAGCTGAAGACGGTTCTCCGGGGAATCTCCTCCCGTAGCCTCCTCTTTCACGAAGGGCAGACTGCTGACAGCCCTTCTGGTGTCAAAGGGGCTCTTGGAGATCAACGTGAATGCAGCGCTTGTCTCCTTCCCAAAGCCTTTCAGTGACTCCTCTGAGCACAAGTGTAAGCCGGGCAGACCGGCAATAAAGCTGGGCCTGTGCAAACGGTTGGGGGACACCCGAGGAGGCAGCCTGCGAGCGGGAAGGTGGCAGGCTGGCACCTGGCAGGGGCGAGGAGCAGGAGCTGTTTGCGCCCCGCTAACCTCCTGATCACCGAGCAGATATTGATCGTACGTGGCAGGGAGCTTGGGGTGCTCTGGTGTCCGTTGGCCTTTGTTTCCTGCCACATGTTAATGGGTGATGTCCGTCTTCCCTTTCTGACCTGATACCAAAAAGTCTTGGTAATTGGACCAGGTCATCAGAGCTTTGTGCATCTGCCTGGACGAGTGGCTGTGCACAGGTCGTTTTCCCTGGTTTTCCTCAAAACCGGAAGTTAGAAGCCCTCAGTTATTGCTGTTCGTACCTTTTGCCCTTCTCTGTGTGAGAGATAACGCTGCATCTCTCTTATCTCATTCATACGCTATCCATTGCTGTCATTTCCTGCTTCCTTTTCTTCTCTTTGAGCAAACGCTTTGCTGTGTTCTCACGTTCCTGGGTGAATTATCAACCAGGAAGCCAGCCCTAACGCGGTGCCAGGCGTATCGCCGGGCTGCAGGGAGCTGGAAATCGCTGCTGCTCGAAGGCTTCTTTGTGTTGGCAGCCTCTAGAAAACGCCTGCCAGCAGCCGAGCAGGGACATCCCGGGCCCGGCTGCACTGGGCGATGCTGAAGTGCGTTGGCAGAGTGCCTCGGGCTCCTGTTTGCCCCTTCCCCTGAATAAACTTAGGAAATTTTGGAGTTCAGACTCTGGCACCGGCAGCTTCCGAGCCTGCAAACTGTGCGTGCGTGCACGTGTGTGGTCACAGAAAGCTGGCCTGGGGGGTCTCCTCCTGCTGGGTCAGGCCGGGGCGTAGCTCGACAGCCCCGCTTTTTTGGCAGTGATTGGTAAGGCTTTTGTGAATCTTCGGAAGAAAAAAAAAAGGCAATATTTTTAAATCTTTCTAAATGAGATAAAGAAACTCTCCTGGAATTGTTTGCAAATGTTAAGCCTCGTGATAATTAGTGAGAAGTAGCTTCCTGGAAGGGTTTCTGTGCGAGCTTCTGTTGGTGCCTGTGCAAGAAACGCGCTGTGAGAATGGCCGCAAGGAAGGCTTGAGTCAAACTACTCTTACTGCTAAGTGCTTCCTTCCAAAGTTCATCACAGGGACGGATTTTTCAGAGGAGATTGCCCGTCACGTTTTCAGAACTGATAGAAGTCCCCAGGCTTCGGGCAGGCTGACTTTCCGCGATGGGAAGAGGCAGCCCCTGTCGCTGCTGAGGGTGGCCTCGTGCTCGTGCGGCAGCGCCCGCCCCGCCGCAGGTGTCCTGGGGTGACGTGCCGGCTGCTCTCTCGGCCGTTCCCCTGGGGTAACTTTCCAGGTCTGGAGTTGTGCGTGTCTGCTGTGCTGCGTGTTGCTCCGTTGTACCATTCCCTGCCACCTTAGAATAAAGACCGTCGCCTGAGTGATTTTTCATGCAGGCTTTTTGAAGTGTACAGAGTCGGGGAAGGCCACGAAGGCAGTCCCCTGCCTTCTGAAGCCTGTGCCTCGCCAGGGCTCTGGGACTCGCCTAAAGCAGGGCTGCATGCATCGCGTTTTGATCTTGCGCAGGAGGTGATCTGCCCTGCAGGCATCTGAAATGAACCGATTGCCGGGCCAGGCCCAGGAGCTGTGCAGGTGCCCGCATTGCCACGCTAACTGCTGGAGGAGCAGCACGTCCCTGAGTGTGGAAGCACAGATCCTGCTCGGGAAGGCTCCAGGCTTCTCCCGGCACGTGCTCTGCCAGGCAGAGCTGGCTGCTGAGGAGCCCGCATTGGAAATTTCCCTTCAAATTTCACTTTCAAAAGTCAGCCCCACCTGTTGCGTAGCAGTGTTCCCGTTTCTTGTTACCAAATGTCTTTTCTTGGCAGCGCTTTCCATAGCCCCCCTCCTGCCTTTCCTGTTGCTTGGCACTGCCTGAGTCATCGTCATCTGCATGCAGACAGCCCGATTTCTGCCCAAGGTGTCATCGCAGACTTCATCGTCCACGTGCCCGCGTGTCTCGAAGCGCCTTCCAAAGCTCTGTCCTTATTTTTGTCATCCTGCAAGCTCCGTTCTCCCTGATGCTGAGCTGTGGTGTGGCCCAGAGGGGCAGGGAGAGAAGAGTGGGCTGGAAGGCGAGGTGACGTGCCCAGCCGCTGCCGAACCCCTCCGCGCTGATCGCCGCAGGCAGCGGGGTGGGGCAGCCCGCGAGCTGCTGCCGGGCAGCTCCTGGTGGGCAGGGTGATCCGGTGCCGGGGTTGGTGCCCAGTTCTCCAGTAATCCCCGGGGCTGTGCCGTTCTCCCAGGTGTGTTGGGTGGGTGGGAGTAAAGTCAGATGACAGCCTGCTAGGTGAAACGTTCCGGATGAACGCATCTTTCCAGCAGCTCAGCAAAGCCAGTGCTTTCCTGAGTGCAGGTGAAGAAGCAGAGTGCAAAGTGACCCGATGAGAGTCACAAATCGAAGTTAAGAAAGCTTTCCTGAATTTGTGCGTAATCCCGTGACTTTACAGATTTTGTAACGTCTGGGATTAATGCTTTCAGTGTTCTTGCCCATATCTAACGTTGCTCTGGTGTTTATTTTACGATTTTAATATTAAATATTTAGATTTATATTTTAGTGCTAACATTAAACATAAAAGTATGTTCTTATTTCTTTTCCTGTCTGCAGGAAAGGCTAAGATGTTTGCTGGTCTTGCTGTTGTGGCTTTGTGGTACGGATTCTTTCTATGTGCCCGGGGTGGCTCCTATCAACTTCCATCGGAATGATCCCGTAGAAATAAAGGTGGGAGGAACTTGGATCTGGTTGGATGTTTGTTTTGTTTCTTTGTGTGTAGTTTTTAATTCCTTGTTTATATCAGCGTAGCGACATGGGATGGGCAAGCCAAACTTTTGAGATCCTGTTACTAAATTTTTGGTGGGGCTTATTTCTCTTTTTTACAACCTTCATGTAGGGTGTTGGGGATAAGCAGCCCACAAGTGGTCACTGATGTCACCTCACCCTGCAATTCCCAGCATGATTCTCTTTCTTGTTTCTGATTTCTTCTACCAAATCCCTTCAGCAATTGCACCGAAGTCCTCAAGCTGTTGCTCTGTTTGGCCAAGGAGCGCGCTCTTTCTGCAGTTTTGAAGTGAATTTAACCTGATTTTTTTTTTTTTCTGGCACCATGCTGACTCCCAGAGTGCTTATGGAGGATGAGCCTGAGGATGGTAGGATAAAGCAGGAGTCGAGTCAGACTTTTTCAGTGTTCTCTTCTACCCAGTTTGCACGTAGAACGTCTTCAAGTCAAGTGAAACCCATGCTAAGCCCTTTCCAGGAGCAGGCATTTGTCCTTGAGTGTTGGGACCTTGCAGCCCAGGCTTGCTGCAGAGCTGTTCTCTTACAACGTTGCTGGTAGCGGATGATGGAACCGCTTCTCCTCTGCAGGAGGAAGCCAGGCCTCGCTTCCAGACATCGGCAATTTATAGCCCTTTTCATTTATTTTTCTAAAGCTGTGGCCTCTGTCTCAGCAAAATCCAGCACCCCTGGGGCTGCTGAGGTTTGATGCTCCCACGTGAAGCCCAACACAACTTGCTCCATGGCTGCAGGCTGCCAGACCTTGGCTAATTTTAAGCAAATGTGATTTGCCTGTGGCTACAGTGAGCTTCCTGGAAGGGGGGGTATTGGAGTGGCTGGTCTCAAAGGGATTTCATGAGCCAGATGCTTCTTCAAGTGATAAGGCAAGTCAGCGTGTTTGCCAGCGCTCTTCCAATAAAGGAGCTTGGCTGCGTTACAAAACACTCCTGTTTTTCTGAGCAACTGTGGCCTTGGCTGTGGTGGTATATGTCTGTGCTTCCCTTGTGCTGTGTGATTTGTGGGAACTCTCCAGAAATGTTTGGGTTTTGTCGCTGCCCTTTGTCTCCCCAAGCTGGTGGCTCTCTGGTTTTTCTTCTAGCGACAAAAATTGCTCAACTCTTCATGTAGCTAGAGGCCAGACCTCTAGGGCTGGTGTGATGTGATTTTTTTTTTTTAACTTTATTTTTTTAGGAAATAACTGCAGTCTCGTATGAAATTTGATTCTTGAATCTCTGCATCTCTTTCAAGCTCTTTGTTGTTTTGTGGGACTTCACCAAGTCATAAACTTGTAAAAATAAAAAATTAAAAAATCCGCCATGCTTCTTTCTTCAGGGGTGTCTCTGTTTGTGATTGAAATGCTACGAAGTCGTAGGGTAGAGAATGTAGGACTAGGAACTGCGCAGAAGGAGTATCTGTCTCCTTTCTTACAAAAGTGATCTTAGCGAGAGGTGTGTTAACCAGAGGGCAGGAAACTGAGTTCTGTCATGGGGATAATCCTTCCTTTCTTCCTCCAGGCTGTGAAGCTCACCAGCTCACGAACCCAGTTACCGTATGAGTACTACTCGTTGCCCTTCTGCCAGCCCACCAAGATAACGTACAAGGCGGAGAATCTCGGTACGTATCCGCTGAACAGCATGCTCCCAGCAATGAACGGGCTGCTGCTCGTGAGCTGAGTGAGAGTGTGTTTAAAGGAGGAAAATGATTTGCAAGTATCCTCTCTAATAAATGGTTTGTGGAGAGCCTGCTCCCTCTATTTCTTTATGTGCTGGCAGTTTGCAAACTAGGATGTCCATATGCTGGAAAAAGGAAACAACTTACTTGAAGGAGAGAGCACGCAACCAGTCATACCTAGTGCTTGGTACTTCCAACAAAGTCAGCTACCCTGGAATTTTTTCTTTGCGTCTGTGGTAACGGAGGAGACTTGCTCTCATCACCCTAGCTGTACAGCGCTCTGCAAACTGGGCAGCAGGATCAGTGGCAGGAAGCCTGGAAGTCTTAAACCCTGCTCTTATTCTCCTGTTTTCCAGGTGAGGTTCTCCGGGGGGATCGAATTGTAAATACACCTTTCCAGGTTTCCATGAACGTGGAGAAGAAATGTGAGGTTCTTTGCAACTTTCCCAACAAGCCGGTCACTCTGACTGTGGAGCAGAGCAAGCTGATCGCTGAGCGGATCAGGGAAGATTACTATGTCCACCTGTGAGTCACCTGGAGCATGGGTGTGTGTCAGTGGGGATTCTGTGGTGTGGACAAATTTGATCTGAAATATGTGCTTTCAGCATTGCTGATAACCTCCCTGTGGCAACACGGCTGGAGTTTTATTCCAATCGTGAGGAAGAGGAAAAGAAGAAGGAGAAGGATGTGCAGTTCGAGCATGGATACAGGCTTGGGTTTATGGACGGTAACAAGGTAGAGAATCTGGGTGCTGTCTGAGGGGTGCGTAGAGGAGCGGTGGGAGTCTCTTAGAGTGTTGGAAATCCACCAGAGAGCGTCAGGGCTAGGAATGCAACCAACAGTTTTATATAGAATAGAAATACAAGAGGTCTTCTAATGGAAGAGAGTGAGGGCAGGTGCTGGAATACCGGTACGACAGCCAAAGCTCCTAGCATGGACTTGCTGTAAAGCTTTGGATGTACCTGAGGAGTGGTTTCCCCTCGGTAGACCAAAGGTGTTGTACCCCAAAGGCTGGCTGATCTTTAGCAATCTTGGAGCATCTTGTATTTTAAAAAAACAGCTGCAGTATTTGTTAGTATTTATTCTAATATTTAGTATTTATTCTAATATTTATTAGTAGATTGGAATGTGGTGGGAAGTTTGATTCAGAAGGTAGCAATTTGAATTCCTTCGGTGCAGTGCAATTGCTTATGGGTGAAAGAAACCTAGTTACCAAAGGGGAGGAAAGGGTATGGGAAATTAGAAAGTAAAAGCACTGGCAAATTGTAAAAACAAACAAACAAACAAAAAACATATCCCTTTTTGTAACTGTCTAGAAGAAGCTTCTTAAGTTCGCAAATGGAAATTTAGCATGTGTATTCCTGCAGATATTTTAATTGTGTGCCTTAAAGATCAGCTGCACTTGACTTAACCAATGTATCTAACATGGTCAGGAGTTCAGTTGCACACACGGCTCTGATTGCTTGAGTACAAGTTCTTACAGGTGAATGAACTTTCTGTGCCTGCAGAGAGAGCTGCTGCACTTTGTTCCTGCCGTAGGTGATGTAAGAGCTTTTTGAAAGTATAAGCTTAGGACAGCTGTGAGCGCCAGCAGGCTGATTAATATTTATCTGTCAGAAAAAGCAAGCAGGAAACTCAAGGCTGTAGCTACTGAGGTCCTTCCGACATAAATTCTGTGGTTCTTTTGCCACTGAAGTCTCCCCTGAGTGCACGGTTGAGATGTTTCTCAACGCAATGGTGTTGTCTGGGCCAGAAATAGACTGGAACCTCGTGACTGATGCTTGGAGTGTTTGAGGTGTCACCTCTTCGATACCCGTGTTCTCTCCTCTTGTTCTTTTAAACTTGGCAGTGTTAGCTTGAGCTCGCCCTATAGCACAATGTATGTGGGGACAGTAGGAGTCTTCACTTCTCTGCACTGAAACTGCTTTCTCCAGTTGCTTCTGAACTTTGCTTGTTCCTCTCTCGGGTGGCTAACATTATATTTAATGTCAATCTGTTTTAGTTCTACCTGCACAACCACCTCTCCTTCATCCTTTACTACCACAGAGAGGATGTGGAAGAAAACCAGGAGCCCACCTACAGGGTTGTGCGCTTTGAAGTGATTCCCCAGAGTATTAAGCAAGAAGGTGAGTGACTTTTAGGGAGGGGAGCAAGGGAGAAGAATCACTTGTAGGCCAAGTGTTGAACACACATGGATGTACCAGTGCCAGTTGTTCCTTCCTTGTCTCAGGGCACAGAAAGGAGGGAGTCTGAATTATAAGAACAGTATTAGCTGTAACAATAAAATCTTTCCTTAAAATTTGTTTATGCTGTTCACTGCTGATTGGAAGAACAGTTTTGCAAACTGCAGAGCAGCTGGGAAAGGAATGAATGTTTTCCATGCTGTATTTCGATTAATAGTGGCACAGTGCCTTGAATTTGGGGCCAGGCTGATCAGCGGGAGAGGTGCCTCAGGGAAGGTCTGACCTAGTGTGTGCCTTGTTTTCTGTTACAGACTTGAAGGCTGATGAGAAGGGGATGTGCACCCTACCTGAAGCCACAGGCTCAGCCCCTCAGGAAATTGATCCCTCTAAGGAGAACCAGATGCTCTTCACGTACTCTGTCCACTGGGAGGTGAGGGAGTAGTGGGAAGCTGGCTGGCAGCTAACTGCCCCTGCCTGGCACGGGCTGGCAGTTCATGCTCCAAGTATTATCCACAGGGGTGTTGTGGAAGACATTGGGAAGGTGCTGGTGTGAGAAGACACGGGGCAATGATAGCTTCTGGGGTGTCCGAAGGGCTTCTGGTCACACCGTGCTGTTCTTTCAGGAAAGCGACATTAAATGGGCTTCCCGCTGGGACACCTACCTGACCATGAGCGATGTGCAGATTCACTGGTTTTCTATCATCAACTCCGTTGTGGTCGTCTTTTTCCTTTCGGGTGAGTGAGATGTGTGGGCTGAAGAAGGCTTTACCGTACGTGCAGGGAATTGGCTTTAAGCCTCAGTTGTCTGTAGCTCAAGGAGGAAGCGGCCATGTCTGAACCTGCTTGGAAGGGGCAGGAAATGAGCATTGGCACGTATGAAACCTCCTGGTTTGGGCATGGGGTCAGGCTGCTACCCGCTTCTGCGCTCTGACTGGGGTAGTTGGGGGAGTAGAATCGTTAATGTGTTTGTTTTTATTTTTATTTTTTTAAGAAAAACCAGGAAAGCCACAGTGCCTTGTTCATGTTGGAATTCTGCCTTCCCTGCTCCCTGGGGCTTTGTTTCTGTTTTTGCTGTAGGCTAGGGGAGAAGAGTAATGATTCAAGGCGGCCTCTCCTAGCCAGAACTGTGTATGTTGGTGGGATCAGTGTGGTTGCACAGCACGAGAGCAGCAGGGCCACACAGGAGCCCCTGAGCTAACCTGTACTTGTTTTCAGGTATTCTCAGCATGATCATCATCCGCACCCTCCGGAAGGACATCGCCAACTACAACAAAGAAGATGACATTGTATGATGTGTTTGTTCCTGGGGCTGGGATCACAGAGGGAGGGAAGCACAGATGAGGAGGGATTTGGTTTGAAGATGTGGCTGTAGTATCTCTTCCCACCTTGCCTCCCATTTTTCTTTGAACCCTGAAGATCGGAGAGGTGGTTCCGTAATGTGCTGTCAGGACACTTCCCGTCACTGGAAGTATTCAAAGTCGGACGGGATGGGGCACCGAGGAACCTGATCTAATGAAGGATGTCCCTGCCTGTGGTAGGGGGGTTGAGGTAGCTGATCCTTAAAGGTCCTCCCAGACTGTTCCATGATGTGCTTCTGTGACGCCTTTGGCACTCTGTATGCGACAGCTAATTACCAGTACAGATGTCTTCATACCTAGGTGGTGACTGCTGACAGTTCCATAAATGTGTGTCCTGGCTCTGGCAGTTCGGGTCTTAACTGCTTTAAGTGCAAGAGGAAAGAAGTTTGTTAACTAGAGCAATATGAATCTGTAGAGCTAGTACAAGGAAATGAGCCTCTTAGGGTGGCTGTGATAGGACCATTATTTCCATTGCTAAATTGTATTTAAATACCTTATTTTCTTGTTGTTACAGGAAGATACCATGGAGGAATCTGGTTGGAAACTTGTGCACGGAGATGTCTTCAGGCCTCCACAGTATCCCATGATCCTCAGTTCTCTCCTGGGTTCTGGAATTCAGCTCTTCTGTATGATCCTGATCGTCATCTGTAAGTGGCACGTGTTGTATGGAGTGGCCATAGCAAGAAGAGGAACAACGCTCAAGGGTGTTTGCAGCTCCAGACTGCAACTTCCATCTAGGCTCACCTTAGCTTGAGTGAAGTCACATGAGTCTGCTTCCTGAAGGAGGCGTAGGCCTGTGCTCAGCATTTCTGAGTTTCTAGATAGATGCCTTCAGCTGAGAGATGCTTTTTGAGTTTGTATTTTCTGTGAGCAAGATAGGAGAGGCAGGGATTCTGCAGAAACAAGCACCGGGTGGTAATGGGCTGAGAGACATTTGCACGTGTGCTTTGCCTTCTGAGCTGCACCTGCTCAAATCTCTGGGCTAAAGCGTGATCTGTAGCTTGAGAGCAAAGCTGTGACTTTCTCTCTGGCCAGTGCTGGAGGCTGTGGGTGCATTATGCTTTAAAGGAAATGAGGTCTGTGCAGGAGGCGGCGATCCCAGGCGGCTGCATTCAGCTTGAGGGATGGCCCCTGACCTCCAGGTGCAGGCTGGCACGTGTGCATCAGAGCCATCGTGCTTTGTCCTGGTTTTCCTCCGCAGTTGTTGCCATGCTGGGGATGCTGTCACCTTCTAGCCGGGGTGCACTGATGACTACTGCCTGCTTCCTCTTCATGTTCATGGGGTAGGTGTCCACTGCTTTCCACAACTGAACTGTCCTGCCTACACCTGCCCTCCCTTTCCCCAGCAATGAAAGCTCATTTTCTTTGTCTTGGCTTGTTTCTGTCCAGGGTGTTTGGTGGATTCTTCGCGGGCCGCTTGTACCGGACTCTGAAAGGACATCGATGGAAGAAGGGAGCCTTTTGTGTGAGTCTCTTGGTATTCTGTGCTGCTTATCTAGGCTGATGATGGCAAGGTCTGGGGTTAGTTCCACATGCATTTGTGGGTGGCTGGATGCACGCTGGCTGGACGTGCAGAGATTTGGTGTTGAGTCCTCGTAGCTTTACATGAAAGGGTAAACACCAGAGCATGTACTGCTGCAAAGCAAGAGGGTTGTCTGAGATCCTCCGCACTGCCCATCTGCTGTGGGAGCAGAAGGGATGCTTCCTCCACGTGTGCTTTGTCCCAGCAATGGACTCATTAAAAAAAAAGCATCTGGTTAATAAGTCAGGTGTTTTCTCTTAACCTGCGTTTGCTCTTGCAGACAGCTACCTTGTATCCGGGTGTCGTTTTCGGTATCTGCTTTGTCCTGAACTGTTTCATCTGGGGAAAACACTCCTCTGGAGCGGTAGGTACCTCCTTCACCCTGGGAGCCCACTGGAGTGGGAGGCGGGGGACTGGGCTGTTGGGGAGTTGCCTACTTTCACAGCACCTTTCTCATGTGGGTGCCAGTGCAGTGGCTGACTGGAGGGTTGGTCTGGCCAGTGACTTCAGTCTCCAGGGCGGATGGACTTGCTTGTTTTTATGACTCTGTGTGATTCCAGGTACCTTTCCCTACCATGGTGGCCTTGCTCTGCATGTGGTTTGGGATCTCGTTGCCCTTGGTCTACCTGGGGTACTACTTTGGATTTCGCAAGCAGCCGTATGACAATCCCGTGCGGACCAACCAAATTCCCAGGCAGATCCCGGAGCAGAGGTGGTATATGAATAAATTTGTCGGGTGAGTGATGAGTGTCTAGGAAATGTGGTGAGTTAAGCCCCATTCCCTCAGCTCTCTTAGGCTGCTGACCATCACCTTTCTGCTGGTGTCTGGACACAGACAGGTCAGAGGTGTTTTCTTGAGTAATGCGGTATCAGAGACTTAATCTTGACATGTTTAATGTACCCAACAACAGGAGCAGCCGTGTCATTTACTGCATGAAACTTATTCTAGCAATCTGGAGCTGTAGAGCTTCTGCTCGGAGTGCTCTGGGTGGTTACAGGGAGCTTCTGATGGCCAGACAGTTATGTTGTGCTGCTTAACATTTTCTCTTTCTCGCTCTACAGGATTCTCATGGCTGGTATTCTGCCTTTTGGAGCTATGTTCATTGAACTGTTCTTCATTTTCAGTGTAAGCATTTAACCCACTTCATTCTTGAATAGGATTCCTCTTGTGCCAAAGCCAATATGTCTTTGTAAGGGAGGGAGCACCCACCTGGAGCAATTTCATACTCCTGTACTTACTGGAGGGGCTGACAGGTGCCCTCCGGGTCTTTCAGTGTTGTTCCTAGAGAGAGCTGGGCTGTGGGTCTCTGCAGACTGTCTTCTTGCTGAAAACACGTGGAGATGTCTGCAGAACCTTCTGAAGGGTGATTTGAAGGATGGTGGTGAAGATAAAGCTTGCTGTAACATTATGACAGGGAGGGGACCTGACATTAAGGTGTTCAGCTGCTGTTTATTTCTCACCCTTCTGTGGACAAGGAGGAATTTGCTGTTCCATTGCTAGGAAGATGAAGGGGAGTGAGCAAGCTACCTCGTAGCTGTCTTGCAACCCAGTCCCTTTGGGAAATGCACTTGAACTGATGCCTCATCTCTATAGGGCTGAGGGTCCCTATATTTTTTTTCTTGCGTTAGCTGGAAGAAGTTAGTCTCACATTTGCTGATTGATTACAGAAGCATGGAAACAATTTTATGCTGTGTCTTTGTTTCAGGCAATCTGGGAGAACCAGTTCTATTACCTTTTTGGCTTTCTCTTCCTGGTGTTTATAATCCTGGTGGTATCCTGCTCACAGATCAGCATTGTCATGGTGTACTTCCAGCTTTGTGCTGAGGTGAGATTTCCCCTGTCGTAGTTTCAGCAGCTCAGGGTGCACGCTCGTTCCTGGCAAAGCACAGGTCACGTTCCTGCTGCTGCTTAGCAAAAATCTAGCACGGCCCAGATTCGTGGGTGTGGTTGTTCTTTACACCTCTAGACTTTAAGGAGAGTTGAAACTACTTGACATCTAGGCTGGGAACTGTGGTTTTGTACAGAAAATTCTGGTGGGAGCAGGGTATTTTGCGCTGACATCTCTTCCCAGAGAAACCATTTAATTCCATCCATGTCTGAAGAGAAATGCAGGGCCAAAGTCTGAGCCGTGTTCTCCGGTAGCAAGTGCTGTGCTACTGACCTGGCATGTTACACTGTCAGCTTTTCATCCTTTGTTTGGAAATACTTCTGTGACAAAGTAGCTCCCAACCAGTTTGAGTAGCTCTCAAACTGGTTTTCCTTTGAAGGAAAATGGGTAGTGTTCTCCCTGTCCCAAAAAAGTTCACAGCTCCCCTGAGCCAGTGGAGCTGGTGACACAGAAAGGAGGCCTGTGGAGTAATGCTGAGGCTTTTCACCCTGTCAGGATTACCGCTGGTGGTGGAGGACCTTCTTGGTGTCTGGAGGATCTGCCTTCTATGTGCTCATCTATGCCATCTTCTACTTTGTGAACAAGGTATTGTCATTCCTCTTGTATGGAAGTGCCACTTCCTAGGAGAGGTTGTTGGATCTGGGGAAGGACATGGTGGGGCTGCCTAGTCCGAGTCCATCCCTGTGCTAGCACAAAGCAGCCAGCTGAGCTGATGGCATCTCCAAGGCAGGGAGGAGGATTTAAGTACCTGAGGCCCCTGCCTGGGATACCTGCGTGGAGTGATCAGTTGCCAGCAGTGGTCCCCAGCCCCTTTCTTGAAGGGGACATCTCAGCTGAACCACAACGCGCTGAGCAGAGGGTTGCTTCTGCTTTGAATGCCCCTTGGAGAGGGCGTTGGCTGGTGTGGGAGCTGATTCACACTACCTCTGAACACAATTTTACTTATTTTTAACTCCTCTTCCGTTTTAGCTGGATATTGTTGAGTTCATTCCCTCCTTACTGTACTTCGGCTACACCGCCCTTATGGTCTTGTCCTTCTGGCTCCTCACTGGCACCATTGGCTTCTATGCAGCCTACATGTTTGTCCGGAAGATCTACGCCGCAGTGAAAATAGACTGAAGATGCACAGAGCCAGCAGAAATCAGACACCTCTGAATACATGTCCTCCTGGGAGCGAAGGAGACATCTCCCAATTCTTTTAAGGAAACAAAATCCAGTGGGAGAGTGACGAGAAATAAATAACTCCTCATTTTGGAATGTAACTTTTGGCACAGTGTACATGGATTCTGGGCTACTTCTGGGGGGAAAAGGGGCCTGTAGATACCTTACATTTTAACTTTATTATCCTGTTCCAGATTTGAGGGAGTTTTTTAGCAGAGAAATATCCCTCTGTATAAGTAAACCCCATTTTGCTAATTCATCTTTTTTTTTTTATGTTGATGATGAATGGATTTAAGACAGCAGTGGAAACACTTGTGAAAACATTTTCTTCCAGCCCCTAGGGTGCTCTAGGATTCAGGGAGACTCTTCAGACAAGTATCAGACTGGATTTCTTTCCTGCCTTCATGTCTGCACAGAAGAGGGAACTTGACTGTGGCAAAACAAAAGGATCCTAAAGGCTCACCCAGCATGGGTCTGGCGTGCTCTCGCTGCAGAAGTCCTGGCATCAGCTTGTTTACAGTTTGATGGAGGTGCCATTCGGAGCCTAGGAAGTGCAATTTCACCGTGAGAGAGCTGGAGAACTGCAACCCTCAGCATCATTTCTCCCAGCTTCTGGCCTTGGACAGCATGGGAGGGTGGGATTTCCTCTTTCGGAAGGTGCAGCGGGACGCAGTGTTCTGGTGGAAGCGTGCGATTGTGCTGGTGCTAGAACACGCCACTGGAAGGATGCATGAGGTAACGGCCAGGGTTTGTGGTGTGCATAGCTCTGCTCCAGCCGGGTGAGGAAACGGGGCCGGCTTCCTTCCTGGGAACCCCACGGTTCTGGGAAGCCTGAAGTTGGTGCCGCCGTTGCGTTAGTGCCAAGCAATCTGATGCAGTGTTGGGCCTCAGCTGCGGCGAGGCGTGTGCCGGCCGTGCAGAAGAGGCTGGGGACGAGGAGTGGCCCCAGGGAGTTCTCCCATTGCCAGAAGAGGGCTGCCTCACTGCCTGCCCTGTTCCCCAGCTGCTCTTGCTGCTCTCTTCTCCTCTCTTAGATTCTCTACCTCCAGGGAACAGAAGTTCACACCCCCTCAGCTGTATTTTGTTCTCCACAAAACAGTCTAAGTCCTCTGGGCAGCCAGTGTGGGCTCTTCTGCAGCAGGCTCCTCTTTTTCTGTGGCTTGATGCCTGAATAAGCCCCTGGGAAGATCTTTTTAAACGAGGTTTGAAGTTTCACGTTGGTCATTTCTGACGTTTACCAGTAAAAAATTTCCACGTTGCAGTGAAGGCTCCCTCCATCCCCAGAGTAGCTGGATTCAGTCGGGGCTACAGGGAGAGGCGTGGTTTGTGAGATCTACTAACAATTTTGGTTTTGCTTCTTCCTGTAGTAAGAAATAAGGTCTCCAGGTGACTGGCTGTCCCAGGTGACACCATTCCAACACAACTGTCCCAAGCCCTGCCTGTTACCAGCACTGATGCATGCACTTGAGGGGTTTGGGGCTATTTTAATCCAAATTGCCATAAGAGTTTCCATGAGGTCCACACAAGGACCTGGGTCTCATACTGATGGCCTTGCTCCCTGCAGGGAGCTGGCTCTACAGATGGTTTGATTCCTCCTCAGCCCCAAGTCTTTCTGGCCTTGCCTAATAACTTCCTCAGCCATGCGCCATGCCAAAGTCTGATCAGCCAGGAATCAAGGATGGACAAAAGAGAGCAGGGGATGCACGAGCCAGCTGTGCTGTGGGGTACCGCGTCGGTTCTGATGTAAGATCTTTTTTTTTTTTTTTTTGCTATCCCCACCCGTGGAGAGGCTCAGCCAGCATTGATTTCTCTCCTTTCCCCCGGAGTGTTTTCTCTGTATTCTTTGTAATTTTTAATTAATGTATGTATTCTTTGTGCCCTACTGTAAATAAATCTGCCATTGTCCTGTTCTGGGTTCTCTCAAGGCACCTCTGATTTTCTTCTCGTAGCATTTAGCCTGTTCTGGCACCTGTGTGGTCTTTGACGTGTGGCTTCAGTCAGAAGCAGAGCCTGGAGTACATTCCAGTTTCTTCCCTGATATTTTTCTCCTGGTAAACTTGACGGAGCACTGAAGCTTCTCCCAGTGTGGCACGTCCTGTGTAGTGCTGTGTGTTGTGATTAAAACGCCGCCGGTCAAGGCATTTTGATTTATTCCTCGCTGCCGTGCGCTGGGCGGGAAGAAGGCTTTAAGCAACTCGGGTCTGTCAGCGTGAAACGCGCCGCTCGACTCGCGCAGCGCTAAGGGCTGGAGCTCCGTGGCTCGGTGGCTGGAGCACCGCGAGGGGATTGTCGATGGCTGGCGCCGTGCGTGGCAGCTCCGCGGTGCTTTGGAGCAGTGTGGCTGTGAGCCTACAGCTGAGGGAGCCGCGTTCCCTCCTCCCGTTCTGGAGCTGTGCCGGCGCTGTCGGAAGGTGCCCCTTCACTGTTAGCTTTCAGCTCGGTGTCTTTACCAGCACTTGTGAGTTTTTGCTGCGTGGGGCATTTGTGGGCAAAGCTTCCTTCAGAGGGGGTGACTGCGGGAGGGTTGGCGAGCTCCCTCGTGGTGTTTTGCCCAGCAGAGCGATGGGATGTGAGCAGCTCCGGCTGGTGACGCGTTACGGGGCTGCCAGCGGCTGCTGAATGTCTGTGACGCTGATCAGCTGCCAAGGCCAGTGGGGAAATAGTTTAAATTTTTAATCAAAAATCACTGGAGCAGTCAATTCTACCCTTAAAAAGGGTGAAGGAAGACTTCAGCTCCACCACCAGGACAATCTGTGCTGAGCTCGTTTTTCATTTGTAAGCAGACTGGTAAAGTGTGCCGTTTCCTCCTGAACACAACTAAGGCAGCTCCATTTTTCCTGTCTGTATTAAGAACAAAAATGAGATCGTACCCAGAAAAGCATGTGAACGATGAAAGTGATTGTCAGCTTTTAAACCATGTTCTGAAAAGAGATTTCTGAGAGGGCAGAGTCCTATTTTGTCTCTGTCAAAACGCCTCTGCAGCTGGTGTCAGCAAGACGGTCATGGCTTAAGCTCAAAGTTTTGGTTCTGGGTCCCTTTGTGCAGGGCACGGTCCTGGGGAGCTGAATGGTTCTGGGTTATTTGGGAGGGAGGGGGTGGGCTGCGCTCATCCAGAACACTTCCCCAGGGGCTGATAGTTTTAGTGGGACCAGATCACCGAAGTTCCTGTCTGACAAACGTTTTTCTCCTTGACACAAGATCATGGCACTGGCTGTTGCTACGTCCCAGGCAGGCTGTCCTGTCCTTCCTTGGTGCTCATTCTCTGATTGGAAGAACTTTAAAAGTCTGTGTGGATTCAGGTGGGAAGCTGGGTCTTTGACTTGCTTTATGATTCTGTCTTTAAAACAGGCCAACCAAAAACCCCATTCCCCTCCAAAACGACACTCAGGCTGAGTAATTCAAACGCTTTTAATAAACACCTTCCTTATTAAAAAAACTTCCAATTTGAAGTTCATTTTGTAAGACAAGGAAAGAGCTAATTTTAGTCGTGAGCTGTACATTTCCTAATGGCACTTCGTATTTTTACAATTTAAAAACCTTGTTTATAGCCCCCAAAATACTCCATTAAAAGAGGTTATTCAATGCGTGTAAAAGTGCTAGAAAGTTTCTTTTTAGAAAACCACTCAAGCTTTAACGAGGGGAAGCTCTGGCTCTGAAGCTGTAGCTGCAGGAGGAGGTCAGGTACTGGGTCTGGCACGGCCTGCAGCTGCAGTGGAAGGTGCTGAACCCCTGCCATCGCCTCCCAGGGCTGAGAAATCCCAAGCCCTCTGCCTTAGTGGGACCTCTGCAGGCTCCGGATCAGGTGCTGCCCCCTGCACCTGCAGCTTCCAACAGGAGCAGAACTGGTGCTGCCCTTTCGGGCCAGGATTCTCAGCAGGACCCAGCTTTGAAGGCCCCGCAGCAGCTTCTCCTCCAGCAGCAGTTTGGGTGTGTGACAGCTTCCCGGGGTGAATCCTAGTGGCTTCCACAGGTTCCCTCTCATGACTGCTTCGAAGGCAGACATCTCTACTTTTTTGTTCAATATCCTCATTCAAGTAAAATGCCAGTACAAATATTATAAAACAAGCTTTCTAAAAATAGTTTCTAAGTATTAGGGAACACTAGCACAAGAAAAAGTCAAGGCGTAGGCACTCAGTAGGGCAAGGAGGAGTCAGAAACTCAGGCCAGGCTTCCACCAGCAGTACCTGCAGCTGCCCAGAGCCAGCTCTGCCTGCACGTGACGGCGTCTGCACGGAAAGCAGCAGCTCAGGTGTTACCTTCAAGCACAGGACAGTGAGCTGCAGAGGAAAAGGGGAAGTTGGGGCAGGCACCTGCGTGGGAGCTTTTCACCTGGGCCCATGTGCTGAGTGACACGTGGCAGCTATTCCTGTCCTGTGGGCTTTACGCGGAGCTTTTCTTTTGTCTCAGTACGTTATCCATCGGACCCGGCTGTCCGCTTGCATAGTAGTTTCAAAGACACAGACACGGTATGTGAAACAGAGGGCGAGAACAACAGAATGGGAGGCTGGGGGGTGTTGTTAACGAGACGTTTTCATATTGAGGATTGTTCCCCTAACTGAAAATGACGAGCTAACCTCTTTGATAGCAGTAAAAAAAAAATGGATTCCAAATTCGCTGTTCTTTCTTTTGCAGTGTCTTTAACTTTCCTTGTCACAGTGAGCTCCAGCCACACAGAAGGTACCTCCATGTCAAGTTCTTTGTGGGTTTAGGCACTGCTGGAGAGGACTGGAGCCCTAGCTTCAGCTGTGAGCACCCAGCGCAGACGATGCAGAGGGCTACCTGTACGCACAGAAACAAAGCATGCTCTCAACGGGAAAGCAAAGCTAATTCCAGGGTGTCATTCGTGAAAAGCCAAAAACGATCTATTTGGCCATCGCAAAATCAGACCTAGAAAGAATTCTGCTTGACCTGGTCCCGAGGTCCGAAGCACTCAGTGGTGCGTGGTCTGTGTGAGCGCGCGGCGCTGGGTGCAGATCACCCGGGAGTCTGCTGAGGAAATGCTTTGGAGAAAACTTTCTACCTGAAGCTACAAAATGTCTGAAACGCGTGGGAGGGTTCCTGGAGGCTCCTGGCTGTCCACCAGAATGAAGCGATTACACTGCGGGGTTGGGGCAACAGCACAGAGGGAAGCTGACCCCGAGCACCCGCTAACTGCAGGTGGAACAGCGGGACCTGAATTTACTGACAGCAGCGAGAAGGGGGAGGCAGGGGAACAGGTGAGTAACGGGAACAAGAGGTCCTGCAGGAAAGCCTCAGCAGTACCAGCGTGCTTCAGGGTGTAGCTTCCAGCTGCCTTACGCCGGAGGCTCGCTGTTGCTGTGACCTGACACAGGGAAAAGAGCACAGAAGGGCCGCGAGGTGCCTGGGTCGGTGATTCCAGCGAAAGAGTGCGGTTCCTGAGCCCCAGCCTGGCAGCCCATCGGCCCAACCGGGCGGCCTCCTGCACGTGGGCACCCGGCAGGGCTTCAGGCAGCGCTTCCCATCTCTGAGAATGGGGAAAAATAAAATTTAAAAAAGTAATGAAAAAGAAACAAATTTTGGAAAAAGATGGAAACCCACAAAGTTTTAATGAAGTGGTTCTGTTTGAGCCGTTCTGCTCGGAGCCGTGCGCTCGCTGTCTGGTGGCAGTGTCTGCTGGGCTCCGGCAAGCAATTAGCTGAAAAACAGGCACCCAAGGGAGAATTCAGTGAGCCTGAGTAGCCAGGATTAGAGAGGATAAGCAGGAAGGTAGGGTGATGGGGAGAGCATCTTTGAAGATTGCTTTGTAAAAATTTTAATTGCTGGCGGTAGAAAATGCCTCCGTGGGATTATTCTTTCCAGATAGCAAAAGTGATGCAATGTTAGAGAAAGGAAATAGGGATTTTTAACAGCGAGCTGCAGGAAATCTTCCAAGCAGCTGCTATTCACCTGTCAGCAAGAAAGGAATTAAAGAACAAAGAGCTGAGCTCCCAACAAAAGTACTGAAATCATCAATCTACCAGAGGGAAAAAAGGGATTCCCATTGAAGTGACAACATTTTTCAACACGGAGGCTAAAGAGCAGGCACTATTGTGAGACAGCTGAACAGGATCTGTCAAAACGCCGTACGTGGACATTCTGTCAAGTGAAATTCAGTGGAAACAAATGCAAGTTAACATGTTGTTCCTTCATAGAAATGGATTTTGAGCAAGCTGTAATCCCATGGGGAAAAAGGTCTTCAGACTTTCACACAGCTCCAGAAATCTGAGCCCAGGAAGGGCTGGCTAGGTGAGTTAACCCTGCGCTGCCCTAGAATTGGCTTGTCCTGCATATTTTCTGATGAACGAGCTAGAATTGTTCTTATTTTCAGTGGGACGCTGTGTCCTTGCCTTTTTGATAACTGAGGGACATTCTGATTTGTAATTGCTGGCCTGTTTGTGTCCTGTCCTGTCCTTTCACAGCCTTGTGCTCTCTAATTGTATCTCAGGCATCTGCACAGTTCCTGCAGGTCTTGATTCCTCAAGTCAGCCACACTTCAGAATATTTCTTTACTTAACTAAACCCTTCTGGCCAGTTATTTGCTGTAGTTGCTCCTCTTGGGCTCAATCTGTTGACACCTTTCTGACACGGACGTGCCTGGAATAAAGACGGCACGATGGGGGGAGTCCAGGGGCGCTCCCCCTGAAGTCCACTTAGCACTTAAAATGCTCGGCATCTCTGGAGCCTGTCTGGTACTTAGTAGGCTAAGAGAATGAGAAGTCTGCTGGCACAGTGTTTATTGCAGACAAGTCTCATCAGTGCTCAGAGTCATTCAGAGTTCTGCTCTCCTACAACTGGTGCTTAGTGTCTCAAATCCTGACACGTCCCCACTGCCCTATTTCAGCCTGAGACCCGGTCTAGCTTGCCGTCTCCTATATTCATTTAGCCTCGTTGAAAATACTGCTTTGAAAACTCCTCTCTTCTATCAAAGTATTTTGTGCCTCTCCAGATGCCTTAATTTGTATTTGTCCCGTGTGACTTGCAGAGGTATCCAGCACCTGCAGCCCCGTGCTCGTGGTCCTCAGCGGTCTGCCGCAGAAGGTGGCTCTGTAACCGTAAGGCTTGGTGCTGTGCTCGCTGTGCTCTGGGTCTCTGGTTAAGGAACGCGTTCACGTTCACCATTTTTCCCTGCAGTCTCCCACTCCCTGTTAATCACGATGTTATGGGAGGAAGTAGCATGTTGACTTAAACCTCCCTAAACCTTGCTTTAAAAGAAAAAAACCTTTCTGGGCTGAAACTTTTTATCGTCATGTAAGTATTGTAATGGGTGCTGTTCCCTCGTGCATGAATATCCTGTGCACAACCACAATTGTCCGGGCTGTGCTGCAGCAAGCATCCTCACAGCGGGGCAAGCAGGACGCTGCATTTTACCTACAAACAGCGCTAGCAAGAGCTTGCCTAAGCTGACTTCTACTGATTTTTCAAATAGCTCAGTACACGCCTCCTAAAGAATTTAGATTTAAGTGGCATATCTTAGATTGTCGTAGTCTTTTGTTACAATCAGCTAAAAGATGTTCACTGATCAGCTTCAGAAAATAATTCCTTTTGTGTACGCTCAGTGTTTCAGGTGGAAGCAGACGCTGTAGTTTTGGACTGGCTGACAAACTCCTTGCAAGTGCTAAGCTCTGCTGCGGAACAGAAACTTTGCCTTCAGTTTCCAGTGTCAATATCTGGTATCAGCTTGTACGTGCTGTCTGCAAACACGCTCCCCTTGCTGGTTTAAACTTCCATTTAATTAACAAATGTTACTGCAAGTCCGATCGTTAGAGTAGCTGTGGAAAGCAAATCACACGTGCAAATAATAGTGAAATGAATTCCATTTATTCTTTGACAGACTACTGGTAAGAAAAAGATGCCTGGCTCTAAGTTTAGCTACCGCTGCTAAAGGAATTCCAGTGATGACATCTGTTGAGAGTACAATGCAGGCAAAAAGCAAGAAAGCCGAATATTCGGAAGGGGAAGAAGAAGGTGTGCGATGGCATTGCGTAACTCTGCTAATCCTCACTTGCAGTAAGTGATCAATTCTGGCCATTTATTTCTCAAAAAAAAAAAAATCTCAGCTGAAGACCGGGGTAAGGCTTGCATACTATTGGTAACGTTGAGAAACTCTTCAGTTCGCCAAGAGAAGAGCAGTAGGAGATGGGACTGAGGTATTCAGTGGCGGTAAACAGAAGACTAGCTGAAATGCCCTATTTACCTGTTGTGTTAGAGAACAAGAAGGCACTCGTTGAACTTTGAAAGGCAACGTTTTACAGTGGAGAAAAGGAAGTACTGCATTTAACTCGGGGAGATCATTGCCACGGGATATTGCTGAGGTAAATAAATCTTATATTACATCTCGATACAAAAGTATTATTTGCAGCATCGCTGGCTAACCTAAAACAAATGATCTATGTTTTGGAGAATCAACGGATCACTAAACAGTCCTTCTGGGAGGAATTACTAAACTAAATTAAAATAAAATTTGTGAGTAAAATGGACCGGGGACAAGCCCATAAAACACGAGGCACGGCTGCTGTCAGGCTGTGGGATGGGTGGCTCAGCAGAAGGTAACATGTCCTGACTGAAGTGGGTGTGCTCCGGGGAGATGGGCAAGGGCAGTATCTGGCTTCACGGAAGGAGCTGAGATAACAGAATAGAGGTAGATTCTGCATTTTCTGGATTTATAGAGAACAATATTGACAGGTTTCCTGGTTTATATTGGCCTACAGTGGTTCCTGCATGCTGAGGTACGAGGGCCTGCATGTCTGTGATCATAAGCCTGTACTACTGTACGGTGAGTGACCTCCACGTGTCATTGCTTCAGTACAAGTGCCCAGGAAAACGAGAGCAGGAGACAAGACAGTGCTAAATGACATCCACAGCTCGCTGCCTCTTAGCAGTGTAACCCTTCTGCCCTCGGGAGGGAGACAGTCCGGGGAAGAATTTAAGAGGTGGGGCAGGGAGCAAGGGAAGCAGAACTTCAAGAGGCAAGGCTCAAAAAAAAGGAGAGAACAAAAAGGCAGGGGAACCAAATCCTAAGTGGAAGGGTGACTGCAGGCCCAAACTCTCAGCATTTGTTGCAACTATTAGTGTTGGGAAAAATGCTTCAAATACAGTAACGGAGTGTAAATGAAGCTGGGACCATTTTTTCCTCCCAATTCCTTGCTGTTATCACCCTACAACAGGGGTTTAAAAAAAAAAATCTATCTCTTGAGACTGCTTCGTAGAAAAGCCAAAAGGGTACTGACCTCACTGAACTGTTGTGGTTAAAACAAAACAAAACAAAAAACCAACCAACAAACAACAAACCAAACACTAGAAACTCGTACGCTGTTCCTCATCTCAAGGGAACCCATGGAGCGGGGGCCTGAAGCTCGTTCCCACCCGTGCCTGGTCGGACGGTACTCAGTGCTGCTGCCCCCCTCCTCACCTAGCTTCTTCACATGCTTTGGTTTCCAGAACAGATGCACGATGTTTGCCTGTGGGAGATATTTAAAAGGGCTTTATCCATACACCACGAAAACAAGCTAAGTTCTGCGAGCTGCTCCATCCCCTTGACACGTGGATAGTCTGAGAAAATACACAGGAAGCTGCTGCCTGCAGTGGCAGGGGCTGAAATGGTCCGAAAAAGCAGTGTATTTCCCCATGGGGGAAGAACGTGATAAGTGAAGAGAAATCAGTGCAACCTGACTTCCTCGTGTAAACAGTGTTCTAGCTACACCAGATATAAAGCCAGTGTATCCTGGTGCCTCCTATGTTTGTAACGGTGGGAACAGATTTGCATTGTGTAAACAAAGGTCACTGTCATGAGTTTAACCTAACGGCTCCGCGAAGAAGAACGAGGTGACGTAGCTGAATTCGCTATGTAAACGGTCTCGGTGCTTAACACTGATGTGGAGTAAGCTGTATTCGGTGGAGTAAGCGGTCTGAGGCGATGAGAGGTAGTGGGGAAGGACAGCCTCCTCCCCGTTGGCTTCATACACAGCGGGTGTCCTGACTTCTCCTTCTCCGTGTGAAGGTTTTGGCTGTTTTGCCAGAATTGCAGTGTCATAACGTGAAATGGAAGCTGGACTCTTCAAAAGTTTAGCCCCGGATGAAAGAGTCTCGACTCCTTCTCAGGGACGATCCCTTCCCAAAGAGGAACATCGCTCCAGGATCTCAGGGAAGGTCAGTGCTAAGTGTGGCTCCTGATTCACAGATTAAGAATTAGATAAAATATATCCAGTCTATTAGCTGAAAACTTTTTGCTGTACAGGACTGGGACTCGCATGGGGATCTCTGCTGTTCCAGTCTACAAGTGCTCCCTCCAGAGATCTGAAACCTCCTTTCTGAAACAGCTTTGCAAAGCTTTCGCACCCCAAAGGGAAGTAAGAGTTGTGCGTTTTTAAGGCTCTCCACAGAAGGGTGACTGAAAGATCTGTTCTCCAGTGCTATTTTCAGCTTATTGGAACGCCTGGTGGAAACGTGGCAGCGTGGTTGTGCTCAGGCTGGAGGTGAAGACAGGGGGCAATGAATGAAGGGGCCCAAAGTTCAGGGAGGCCCCAGCTCCAGGAGATTCTTGAGGTTGATGTTGCAAAGTGGTAAGCAGTGGCTGCGTCTCCCCCTGTGAGTAGCCCATGACCAATCCCCCTGAAGACACAGGTGGATTGCAAGGAGGAAGATTTAGGGGGAGGAAGCCAAGAAGATGAGAAAAGTCCATGTTAGCAGCACAGAGAGCCTCTGAAAGGTTAGCAGGGCTCTTGGAAAGCAAAGCCTCATCCAGAGGGGGTGGCTGAGGCGAAGAGGACTGAGGCTCACCAGATGAGAGAGACAGGCTGCCAGGGAAGTCTGACAAAAAGCTGTCCACCTCTACTTTGGGTAGTTTCTCAGGCAAATATGAGGTAGATCCAAGCTGATACTTTGGAGGAGGTTGCGGTGGGGAGGAGATGGGAGAAGAAGGCTCCAGAGGGTAACTCATTCCCATGGGAAGAGAATTAGGAACCAAAGAGTGGGGCATTCCTGAGCTCGGCATGGTTTGGAGATGCGTGCTGTACATGCCCACGGGCAGCATGCCAGGGAAGCTCTTACCACCTATCATGTCTCTGGATGCCATGCACAGGACGGGACTCAGCTCTTCTTTTACTGCTACAGATGAGCTGCAGCTTAGGAGACCCAGCATGTCAACGGGCTCCGTCTTAATCTTCAGCAGTTCCTGGGAGTGGCTTTTCTTCATGTGCCTGGTCAGATGATCCTTCCGCCCAAACCTCTGAGCACAGTACTGGCACAGGAAATCCTTCCGCCCCGTGTGCACCACCAAGTGTCTCCGCACATCTTTCCGGGTGTAGAAGCGCCTGTCGCAGTGGTCACACGGATGCTTCTTTTCCTTCGCCCCGCCAGAAGCCCGTCTAGAATGAGCTTTGAGGTGCTCCAGCAGGACTTGAGTACTTTCGAACGTCTGGAGGCATACCTTGCAGCTGAGGTCACCGCTGGCAGCCGCGTGCATGGCCAGGTGTCGCCTGAAACCAAGCTTGGTGTTGTAGTTCTTGCCACACTCGGGACAGTGGAGGGCCTCCTTGTTGGGGTCGTGGGTCTGCAGGTGGTTGCGAAGGTGATCTTTCCGGTGAAACATCTTCTCGCAGTACATGCACTGATGAGGCTTCTGAGCAGAGTGAGTGGCCATATGCCTTTTGGGAGAAAAGCAGGAAAGTTTAGACTAGTGTCCAACCCCTACGAGAACACATGCTACTTTTTCAAAATGTTCCTTGCGTCCTACACTGTATGCCACAGAAATCCCAGAGGGCATTTTAACGCCACTAAGCGGTGCTGAACTGACAGCCTGGGCGGCAGCGACTCTCCAGGCACACAAGCACGACATTTTGAGCCGCGGTTAGGGTCTGTCTCAGCAGCTCCTGTCCTCCCTAGAACGCACCACCTCTGCAGACGGATACTTCAGTCACCTACTCGGCTCCTGTTCTCTGTTGAGGCTATCAAAGGGGGAAATGACAAAGAAAGTCGTAGTAGTTTAGGACAAGAAATGCTCGTCCGCTGATGAGATGGCTTCATTTCATCAGGAAGCATCGGACGGTGGCAATGTCTGTTGACAAGCCACTGTGGAGTGATTTTACCTTGGTATCTTATACTCTGACACTGTTCATCTAGTCTTCGAGTTCCTAATGACTGTATCGCTTAATTATTCTATTCTATATTTCAGTACGTAAATAGGAGCTCTACTTCTTCATGCTAGAGCAATGGTGCCATAGAAATGTTTCTGTGATTAAAGTTACAGAGGTAGGGCTTATGAAATGTGAATGCTATTCTTGCTTTTCTTTTTGGTTTTTAATCTGTGAACTTCACTTTCTGCTTCAATTTCCTCCTTAGTAAAACAGAAAACGTCTTGAGCTCAGGATAAAGTATTATCTGAGGTTCTCTGGAAGGTGCTTAAAGAGATGCCAAGTATGGTCATGTCTGGGACTCAACTGCTTCGCAAGGTAACAAGGGCATTCCCCCTCCTCCACCTTCTCAGAAATTCAATCAAAAAAACATGATGGAGGGGTTTTCCCCTCTCTTCTGGCAGAGGAGCATTGTTCTGCAGAGGCACTCAGCAGTTACCTACCTATACAGCTTGTACTTAGAAGCAAAGGCTTTGCCACAGTGCAGCTGGGGGCAGTTGTACGGCCTCTGCTCAGTATGAGAGAGCGTGTGAGTTCTCAGCTTGTCCACATTAGTGAAGGCGGTCTCTGATATTTCACATTGGCATTTTCCCTGACTTGCGGTCTCTTCACCTCTTGGCCTGGGAGCTAATTTCCAGCCTGTCTCTTCCTCCTCCTGCTTTGCATCTTGAATCCAGTTGGGAACACTGGGAAAAAATGCCGTCATGGCAGGCCTAGTGGAACATGGCCATGTCAAGCAGAACTCGAGCCTGCAGGCGTCTTGCCCGTCTTGCCGTGATGTTGCCTGGGTGCAGTTTCAGCTGGAACCCTCTGTGACCAAACTGCTTTAACAGCAAAACATCATCTGGAATCACAGAAGAGTTGGTGTTAACCCACTACATCTTCCACCTGAGCACACAAACGCGGGTGAGCATCAGCAAGCGCTACCAATGTGCGAAGGTGCTCGTGCTGCACGTTCACAGACATGGGAAATCCCCAGCTCCAGAACACGCCTGGTTCTTTCCTCTCTTAACCCCTGTTCCGTCTCCCTGAATAAAATGATGTTAAGCTTCTTTGAACAACGTTTGTGCAACTATTAAGAGCCAGCGTTACCTGCTGTGTGCGTTTTCTCCTGAAACAGGTGGGTTTGTCTCTGGAGCTCTAAATACCTTGCCTTTCCCAGCGCCTTTTGCAGACCATTCCTCATCCCCTTTTTTCACGTTCTTCATGTCTACTCTCCCTTGCTGTTGATCTTTGCTCCCCTGGACCAGAAATTTACGGTATTTATTATTTCTTTTTTCATCCACTCTCCTACCACCACACTGCACTAGCAAGACCGTCTCCTAGCAAACCAATCTGCGTTACCACACGTGGGCGAACGGGGCTGTGGAAGAAAGCTTGGTGCTACCAGCACCGTCACGCAGCTACCTCTTTCAGGAAGGCAGCAGGTGCTACTTATACACTGTATTTTCTCTTTTCTTCTGTGGGGCAAATTCTGCCTGTCTGCATTCCACGTTTTCTACAGTAATAAACAATTTTTTTTCTTTTACACTCTTATCCATCGCTATGGAGCCTCAAACTATCACCCACTCAACCCAACACACCTCCTGCATCCCCATAATCTATGGCGATTCTCTGCAGACTTTTATGTAGAAGGAAATCTCTACTGATCTCTGCTAGCAGGTTGTTCTTGAGTCGCGTTTGTCTCGTTGGCAGAGCACTGCGTTTCTGTCAGGTTCTACCAGCACTTATACCAGTACCTGGTGAGGTGGAATAAAAACCTCAGAAAAGCTCTCTTGCACTGAATTTAGCTACCTAAGAAACTCTTCTTAAAATAGCATCAAACCCTCAAGCTCTTTCTCACTCCATGATTGCTTCAGAGGGAGGAACTTCCTGCCTGCACATCAACAAGAGTGCCAGTTGTGGGCAGGATGTGCAACTACGAGGGAACTAACCAACCCCCATTAAGAAAGTGCACCGCCGAACGTTATAAATAGCTGAACTAACAATAACGGCAGCTACACAGTCAGTCACGATACCGCCAGCCGTTCCCTCGGGGTGCAGAACACCGGGAAACGGGATGGCTCCAAGACAATGTGTCACTGCGTAGGAGGTGTGGAAACGTCCGTTAGGAACAGAATTCAGGTTTGGGCAGGCTGAATCTACGCAGGCAGAGCACAACAAAAGAGGACTGGGATCGCTGAGCGCCACTTTGGCACAATACAGCGTGACGTGGCGGCTGCTCCTACCCTTTAGGCTGCAGGAATCCCGTGTCTCGGAGCGGTCTGTCTTTGTTGGCGTGTAGGACTGTACTTCACCTCTATGAGATGGGTGCCGAGAATGATAAATGTTCTCTATGTCCTGCTTCAGGGCTGCGTACACGTTCCAGGTCTCTCCGCCACTTCCTCCAGGTATTTGCTTATTCCCCTCCGAACAAGCTCAGCCATCTGTGCCAGTTTCAAAGCTACCTGAAATAAGACAAAATTTCAACTTTGCTGCCTTTAACAGTAAGGTGCACAAACCTCCTGTCGCCTTCAGAGCAAAGATCCAAATACAAATGAGTTGAGGCATGATAATTTCTATGTTTGATTACTGATAAATTTCATGAACCTTCCTGAAAAACTGTAAGATTCTTGCAGGAAAAAGGACTCTGTCTACCAAGTCTGTTTCTAATTCTAAAGGCACGTGGCAGGACGCTGACAGCTGCGGAGCGAGAAAGAAAAAAACCCCACAAGGTGAGGGTCTGGCATAGCAGCAATGAAAACTCTTTAGCAACTTGGTTTACCTAAAAGTGACAGCATAAGCACAGTGACACGGATCTTTGGAAGGCTAACAACACAACTCACACGTGGCTAGAAAACTCTGATCTACGTTCATATTTATAATAGCTTTCTTAGTAGCACTTCCCTAAACTCTGTAGCCACCAGAGAGAAACAGTCACCGCTGCGTGGAAACACTTAACCTGTGCTGGATCACAGCATTGGTGCCAGCACCGGGAGCCTGTTCGTCTCGGAGAGGTCTGCTCTAGTCCTTGAAAAACACTTCTAGCCTATGAAGCTCCAGAAATCTCAGATAAGATGGTTACAGAGAACTCCAATCAGATGAATCTTCCTCTCTTTCAGTTCTACAGAGGTTGAGAGGTTGTCAGAGTGAACAAGCTGGAAAAAAATACGATCCACCTGAGGGCTGGATTCCCGCTGGCTGCCAACGTACACGAAATATTTCACTGCTGTGCAGTTTGTGCAAAAAGCTGATGGACTGTGTGCGATCCCAGCCAGCTGTCATTGGACAGAACGCAGTGAGAGACGTCCCAGTTAGCGGGTTGTACAAAAAGCTCTCAGGGCTCACAGCCAGTCCCTGCCATAGAGCCCCCCACCTGCTCTGACAGTTTCTTCCAGTGGTTAAACCTCCTCCAGGCACGGTTCGTTACCGAGTACTTGAGCAGTGCCTGCCCCTACAGAGCCCTCCGGTCACAGAGCTGTGCTGGGAACCGCATCGGGGAGCTGACCCAGGTTAAAAACAGCTGGGCAACACCAAAAGGAGCCTGGGTCGGTTCTCTGACCTGGGCAACTGCAGAGCTGCGCCGCTCGCGCTGCAGCGGGGATGGTGGGACAGCGGGGCCTGGCTGACGGGTCCCCACACCTCGCAGCTGCAGCTTCTCTTTTCTAAAGGGCATCTCTGGTGCACAGCTTGAATTTCTCCATCCTTGGCTTTTGCCTGCTGCTAAGGAGCTCCTTCGCTAAGGAGCTGCTCCAGCGCTGCCCCTTCTCCTCCCGCACACAGGCGGCTGCGCTCACACTCACGGTGGGACCGGCGAGGTCGGCATCAGGACTCCCAAGTCCCCTTCGTGCCCCCTTCCTTCTGCACTGCCCTGGCCCAGCTGCTCTACAGCCACACAACAGCGTGCCTGAGGGGCTCACCCTGCTGAAAAGCCACTTATTTTTTAATTTTCCCTCCCCCAGCCAGATGAGCCCCCCGGTCAGGTTTGCTGAGCCGTCCTACATTGTTAAAGCTTCAACCTGCTCAAGCAGAAACAGGCAGAGACCCGGCAGAGCTGAGGGCCGCAGCTGGTGGGAGCCCAGCACCAGGCAGTGCCGGAGCTCAGCCCAGCCCCTGCAGCGACCCAAGTCCTGGCAGCCGGGCACCAGCCCGCCCGGGCACGAGCTCTCCCCCGGCTGAGGGCCGCTGCTGGGGGCTGAGCGGGGGCAGAGCGCCGGGAGCTGCCTCAGCACCGCGCCGCGGAGCACATCACAACAAATCCCCTGACTTCTCCGTACTGTGCTCCAATCCGGTTCTGCCCCGATTTGCTTCCCGACCCCGAGTCCTCGCTGCCGCCCTCCTGCATCCTCTGCCACTTCCCACTAATTTATAATTATTATTTACGTTTAAAAGGACACCGGACCCAGACCAGCCCCCGGGCACCTGCTCTCCCAAGGCCCCCCCGCACCGCTCCCCTCCTTCCCCACGCCCCCGGTGTTCCTCCTGCCGGCCCCACACCGACCCGCGCCCCCCCGGCCCGGTGCCTCCCGGTGTGCCCCCACAGCGGGTGCCTCCCGCCGCCCCCGCCCCACGCCCGGTGTTGGGTGCTCGGCCCGAGGCCTCCCCGGTGCCCCCCGGTCCCCACGGGCGGGCGGCGGCAGCCCGGGACCGGCCGTGAGGGGGCGAACCGGGTGGGAGGGGGGGCGCGGCCGTGCTCCCGGGGCGCTGCCGGTACCGGGGGCCCTCAGGTGCCGCCCCCCGGTGCCCGCGGGCAGCCCCGGGAGGATGAGGAGGAGGAGGGGGGGGAGAGGAAGGAGCCGGTGAAGGATGGGGGGGGGAAAGAGGGAGCCGGTGCCGCCCCCGCCCCGCCCCCCCGCACTCACCCCGCTCCCCCGGGCCCCGCCAGGCGCGGCTCCGGCGCAGGCCGCGGCGGCCCCATTGTGCGGGGCATTGTGGGAGTGACGTCGGGGCCCGCCGCCGCCTCGATGGTGCCCGCGCCCCGCTAGAGCGGCCGGGCCGCGGGGCCGCGGGGCACGACGGGAAGGGGGCGGCCTCCCGCCGACCTCCCGCCTCCGGGTCCCCGCCGCCATGGCGCCGCCGCCGCCGCCGCCAACCGTTCTCCTCCTCCTCCTCGCGCTGCCGCTGGCGGCAGCCGGTGGCTGGGACGCGGCCGGGTATCTGCTGTACTGCCCCTGCATGGGTGAGGCCCTCCTGCCGCTGCCGCCCCCCCCTGCCCGCCGCCGGGGCCCGGTGGGGCGGAGGCTGAGGCCCGTTCCCCCCCCTCAGGCCGCTTCGGGAACCAGGCCGAGCACCTGCTGGGCGCCCTCGCCTTCGCCCGAGCCCTCAACCGCACGCTGGCCGTGCCGCCGTGGATCGAGTACCGGCACCACCGGCCGCCCTACACCAACGTGAGCACCGGGGGGAACCTTGGGAAGCACCGGGGGGAGCACCGGGGGGGATCATGGGGAGCACCGGGGGGAGCACTGGGGGAATCAGGGGGCAGAGCCGGGGCCTGGCCTCAGGGTACCGGGGGCTCGGCTGGAGGCCGTCCCCGCGGTGAGGCCGTGCGTGCCGCCCGCAGCTGCACGTGCCCTACGAGCAGTACTTCAGGCTGCAGCCGCTGCTGCGCTACCACCGCGTGCTCAGCCTCGAGGAGTTCATGGCGGAGCTGGCGCCGCGGCACTGGCCGCCCGGGGAGCGCGTGGCCTACTGCTTCGAGGCGGCGGCGCAGAGGAGCGCGGACAGGAGCAGCTGTCCCATGAAGGTAAGGGCCGCCTGCAGCTCGGTGCTGGGGGTGTTCAGGGCTGGCCGGCTCATCTGTTTGCAAACACGGCCCCAGATTGCCACGAGCGACGTTCCTTTTGCTGCGTATTTGCATGCCTTGCTGCTCCTTCCTGGCAGTTCTTCCGAAGAATTGCCAGCAAATGCCCAGGGTTGAGGAAGGCTGTTTGTGCAAGTTGGTCTTACCTCTTCAGACTTGACTGTGACTGTAAAAAAAACAAGCCTGGAAGAAAAAATGCCCATCTCCTGCTGGTCCTTGCCTGGTTCCTGTCTGTGGTTTAATTCTCCAGCTGGTTTTAGAGTAACCTTTAAAACATTTAATGACTGTGGTGGTGGTGGTGTTCTTTTAAAGCAGCCTTTGCATTAGTTCTCAATTAACTCTAATGTTTCACTCTCTCCTTCCTGTGGAACTGATAAGGGACACACGGGCTGTTAGGTTCACTCTGTGCTCTTCCTGTAACAGAGGAACTCTTTGGCTCTGCGGCCCAGGATCTTGTTAGCTCACCCTCTCAGACCCCACGTGTGCACTGAGTGAGCGCTTGTCTCTCCCTTGCAGGATGGAAATCCGTTTGGTCCGTTCTGGGATCAGTTCAAAGTGGATTTTGATAAGTCTGAACTCTTCAAGGGAATCTCCTTCAGTCCTGCATACAAGGACCAGTGGATCCACAGGTAGCAAGAAGCAGGGGAACTGTTGGCATGATGCCGCTCTAGGCATTTAGAATAACTCAGGAAAACAAAGCCACGAGTGACTTTAGTCACATTGATATGTTTGGGTGACAACTGCTCTAGCCTGGGATGAAAACACAAGCCGTCACTGCTAGGTAGCTCGCTGTTACGTGTATCGGATTCTTACCTTTCTGTCTGCCAAAGAATAGTAATTCATTGGTTACTGGGGGGGGTAAAATATGCTATTGGAGTTCTGCTCCGCTGTTCTGTTCCCACAGCAAAGTGGTTCGGACCTGTCTCGTGTAAATCCGGAGCGATAGGTGCTGTATGTTTCAGGCTGTTTGTCGTTTCCAGCCTTACCTTCCCCAAACTTGTACTCAGCAGTCCTCGTGCAAGATTATGCGTGCAAGGTTGTTATACTCCCATCTGTTTGATGTTCTTGTTTTGTTCTTCCCCCCTTGCTCCCCCCACCCCCCCACTTAGGTTTCCACCATCCGAGCACCCCGTACTTGCCTTACCTGGGGCTCCAGCCCAGTTCCCGGTCCTGGAGGAGCACCGCCCCCTCCAGAAGTACATCGTGTGGTCTGACGAAATGGTGGAGAAAGGAGACGCCTACATTCACTCCCTGCTGGTTAGGCCGTATGTGGGAATCCACCTGAGGATCGGCTCGGATTGGGTATGGCTCTGTGCGGGGCTGGTTGCTGTAGGTGGGTGGCTGACACTGTGGAAAAGCTGTGGGAGTAGAAGCTGCCCTTCTGGGACAGACGCCTGAACCCTGCTCGCATGCAGTAACTCGCTGCGTGCCGTGCTAGAAATGCTGTTGGGATTCCTCCTTCAGACAGAGCGTAACGCTGCTGGTAGGGGTGGGGGGCTTGGTAGTGTGTTCTTGCACTGTTTCCTTTCAGACATGGTATTTTCTCTTCTCCCAACAGAAAAATGCTTGTAACATGTTAAAGGATGGGACAGCCGGGTCTCACTTCATGGCTTCGCCTCAGTGCGTGGGCTATGACCGAAGCAGTGCTGTGCCTCTCACCATGGACATGTGCCTGCCGGACCTCAAAGAGATCAAACGTGCTCTCAAGCTCTGGGTGAAAAAGACAGAAGCTCGATCTGTTTACATTGCCACTGATTCCGAGCCCTACACAAAGGAAATACAGCAATTCTTCCAAGGAAAGGTAAAGCTTCTGGAAACTTGTTCCAGCAGGAGTGCTTTAATAACAGCTGGTATTATGCTGAGACACTTGTAATAGCAGATGACTGGGTTAATTTACTTTCCTTGCTTTCCTCTGCAGGTCAAAGTGGTAAGCCTGCAGCCGGAGGTGGCTCAGATCGATTTGTATATTCTTGGCCAGTCCGATCACTTCATCGGGAACTGTGTCTCTTCCTTTACTGCCTTTGTAAAAAGAGAGCGTGACGTGCATGGAAAACCCTCTTCGTTTTTTGGCATGGACCACCCGCCAAGGTTACGGGATGAATTCTGACCAAGAGAGGAACGGGCTCGATAGTTCTCAGAGCTCTTAGTGTGGTACCTCGCCGAGGGACCACTCGGGTGCTAGCGGTGTTCTCCGCTGTGCAGAGCACGCTGCCAGGCTGCAGCGGGGATGTTTCCAGCTCCTGGGTACTTCTCACAGTCACTCTTCTGTCTGACCTCACTTCTGTGTTTCTAGGGCAAAACCAGACAGAAAAGAAATTTTAAATCATGAAGTTTGTAGGAAACTGTAAACTATATGCATACAGTTCTTATGATGTAGTTCGTGTATCTCTCTATCCTCATTTTTGGGGGTTTGCCAATGATTACAAAGAAGCTGCTCAGATTTCCTCTTTTACCATTAGTAATTTTATCTGGAGATGTTGAGAAGCTTCTCATTGTCCACAACTGACCGTAAGCTCTTGTAAAGTGCAAATGTTTGTCAGAAATACCATGGTCCTGAAAAGTGGTGCAAGATAAAGCTCAGGATAGGAAATAAGATCTGGGTTTTATCGAGTGCGGTTATTGCCTTACTGGACCCGCATCACCTCGGTGCCTCGCTTTCCGTTCCCTGTAGCGGGAGATTCCACACCTGCCTCGCAGCAGTGCTGTGAGAGTGGGCGGCTGTGGAGCAACACCTTGATCTCTCCGGCGGTGCTAGAGAAGCCTGGTGGTGGTGTGTTTACTCGTTACAGTTATGTGTTCAGATGTTCTTTGTATTGAACTGGGGAAGGGTTTTTTGGAGGGATGTGGATGGAAGATCTTTTGTAGTGGAGCTGGAGACTTAGGGTTTTGTAGCTGTTGATGTAAGGTGGAAGTCTGTTAGAAATGTAATTGTTTGTAAGCTAAAACTCCTGAAGTAGCTGTAGCGTGGGTTGGTGCATGTTTTACCTAGGTCCCTGTTAACGGTTTCTGTTGTTTTTATTTCTGTATTCTGTAAAAATGACCCCTCTGACAGAATTCCTGGCGGCAGGGCTAGTTCCCAGCACAGCTAGCTGAAAAGCGTTAGCTAATGGCAAAACAGCAAAACAAACAAAAAGCTTCAGTTTGCCCCAGCGCAGTTTACCTCTGGCACCACACCAGGCTGTTCAGCAGAAAGTCTCAGTTCGGCCACTGCCTTTTCGTACTCCTGTCACCATTTTTGAACACAGACTGCAGAACTTTGGTTAATTCCTAAAAGTGCCGCTCGTGAGGCTGTGGCACCGGGGGGGGCGCCTCTGCTGCAGTCCAAATAATTCCCTGGGGTTTAATTCTGGAGTTTTTGGTGTTTTGTTGTTAGTGCTGTTACTTTCCGCCCCCCCTCCCTGTGCTGTGCAGGAGGCCGGCGGCTCGCTGCGCCCTGCCCGGCCCTGCCTCGGCCCCTGGGTGCTGCCCGGGGGTGGGCGCGGGGCCCGGCGGGCGGAGCGGGAGAAAAAATATTTTTTTTTTTAGGAAAAAAACCGTATTTTTCTAACAATAAAGAGCTTTTGTAGGCAATGCCGTTGCCCTGCTCGTCCTTTGGGGGGCCGGCCGGGGCCGGGGCCTACTGGGGGGGGGGG